>CM076650.1:7958391-8383903 GCA_038496675.1 Rachycentron canadum | reverse complement strand
GGAGGGTGAGAGGGCGAGGGGGGGCGAGAGGGGAGGGAGGGGCCCGGAGCGCAGGTAGTCGGAGCCGTGTGGAAATAGGGCACCGTACTCAGCGCAGCCTTATTTGAAATCAACTCCGAGACGAGCAGCGTGAAGCGGGTCAACTCGGTGAAAATGAAATAAGCTCCGCAAGTTTGTCTGCCGGCGTTAAGTCCTCCGTCCTCTTGTCTCACCATACTGTACACTGCCCCTCCTTCTTATTAATATTATTATTGTTATTATTATTATTACTATTATTAATCCTTCCGTGCGCCACCTCTATAAAGGTTTCCCATGGAGCCGCTGCACGTGGCATGTTCACGTACGTGCACCCGCAATTCAGATCGGGTGGGGGGGTGGTATCTGACTTTTCGCTTAATGCTTGAAGCTTGAAAACCCCACAAACACAGAGAGGAGTCGTTCTGTGGAGGTGAAATCAAGTCAGGATGTTGCCCTGTAACGTCTGCCTCCACTAGGTGGAGCAATATTTCTACTGCTGTTCAAAAAGCGACTCCATTGAGTGGTCAAGATGTCACTTAATCCAACCCATGTCAAACCATGATGAGATGCTTTCATTTCAAGCTCCTCAAGAAACAGACCCCAGACATGTGCTCAAAACTGATTGGAAATCTAATTTAACTGGAGTTGTTTTCCTATTGATCAGCCAAAGTTAAAACTTATGACCGATCAACTACCATCATTAACTAATTCATTTGAAGAAGATGATCATGCTCGTGTGTGGCCAGACATTTTTGCATCATATTTTTAGGAACTGGCCAGAAAACACACAGTCTAGTGTTGTCAGCCCATGAAAGAGAAAAAGCACCAAAAAGGAATATTGTTTAAAAGTGAATTACCACAAAAGGAATAATGGGTAAAATAGATGTACACCCACACTTTGCTCAGAAGCCATCACACACAGTCAGCTGGGTATACAATGACTTTAATGAGATAAGATTGGTGTAGCTCTGTGATAATGTTCTTTGGTGCACTTGTGAGAAAAGTAAAATGTGCCTGTGTTTATCTGTGACAACAACATCAAGACAAAATGACTGTGACTATCAGTTGGTTTAATCTGCTGTTTACATTTTACTGTCAATAGCTCATGGCATTGATGTGACTGGAGGCTTTGGTTTTACTCTGGCAATGTCCAATAATCAGTTTAATCTCTGGAGTTGTCAGTCAGTCAAGTCACATTCTGTAGTGTTTCACGTGGCTGTGTAAAAGTGAGCATGTAGGACTTTGGCCTTGTGAGTGGAGAGCTGCACAGTGGTTTGAATGTTTCTCTTCATTGCTTGTCTGGGTTTTCCAAGACAGCCTGTAGCCATTACCCAAGCGAGGCAGCAGCAGTTAGATTAGTCAAAGCCATCCAAGCAACACTGCCCACCTCCCTGATCTGCCTGTTAATCACCCATGAATGGGGACCTGCTTCAGAAAAAGCAGGAGAATTGAGATATAACCAACCACCCTCATTCATGCAGCTCCCACTTGTCCATTGCACATAATGGGTGCCAGTCAAACACATCATGAGCAAATCTAATTTAGCTGTGCATCACAGGTTTTTTTTTTTTTACTCAGTGACAGAGTCATAAGAATTTGCAGACTGACAGCAGAACACGACTGATATGAAATCAGCTATAATTGGCTGCCTCTTTGGTAAAAATTGAAGGCAGCTCCATTGACTCTCACTGAACTTTCAAGCACCATCGTTTTAGTCAAATCAATGACAATCACGCTGGCCTGAAAATATTGTACATACATGGAAGCTAAAAATATCTGTGGGGCAGGGGCAACGGTGGGGGTAGCACACACTTTTAGATGAGTGATTTCTATGATTGGAAGCAAGCTTCCACTCCAGTTTAGACACATGGCAGACAACTCCAGTAGCTCAGAGGGTCAAAGGCATAACAGAGAGGTGCTTGCTGCGCCTCATGGGGACAGGTGAATTGGAGCATGTTAACTCTGAAACAAAACACTCGTCAACTCAGCAAAAGACCCTGTCCCCATCATGTGTGGTAATTAGAGAGGTAGTTTTAATCAGTAAAGAAGTCTGTTACCACCCATCCTCCCTCAGCTGCTTATCCTTCCAGTTAAGCAGAGTTATTCTTAAGGACCATCCTTATCTGAAGTGCTGATGTAGCTGCCCCAGAAGTAATTGACTTAATTGCCATTTCCTCTTCTTTGTCACAATTTTTATTTGATTTTTTAAAAATATTTTAGTGTTGACTTTGCATCAAATAAGTAATTCTGACAATATATATTTTATCACATCAGTTGTTTTTGGTCCAGATGTTTAATTTTGAATATCAGCTGCTAGACAATTAGACCAAAATGATGTTCCCCTTAGGAAGTATAAACAAACTGTAAATAACATTTATCACCCTTTAAGTTGATTGAAGTTGAAGTTGTTAGCAATATTAACACATCCAGCAGATACACAGCAACATGTGTAGTTACTCATGGTAAGCCTTCTTTGAGCTCTGTTTTGGTCTCAACCAACTGCTGAGTGAAATATCTGGCTTTTTACCTGCTAATCACGTTTTCCCGACTAGTTGCTAGCTTTGCTGTTTGGTTCTGGACAGATAGTGTAATTTCGTTTTTTTCTGGAGCTGAGTGATTCATCTGCTAACAGTACTGATGAGAACGGGGGACACAAGCAAAAGTAACATCACCATTGTTGAAACCAAAGCAACGAGCTAAAAGATTATCCTTGTTTTAGGTGACTTGATTAGCTGTTCAGTATCAGTAGCTGGAGTGAGACCAAGATACATGCATCATCACCAACCCTTTGGCATTCAAGCATTACTTTTTTTTGTTGAACAAGTATGATGCACGTGGCACATTTCATGCCTCTTACCTTATATGCAGCAACTTTGAGCCCATCTGTGCAAGCATCACAGGTCTGTTTTCATTAAATGTGCCCATTTGCCACAGTAAACATTTTTCTAGCTACCACACATTCTGTGATGAGAAACCTCGTCTTGTTCTGTGTGTCTGAGGCAGATTTTCGTACGACTGCATCTGTTACCGTATCTGGCAAACAGACTGAATAACCTCACAGTTGGATGATAAGACTCATGCTTATGAAGGTCAGACATGAGATACTATTGAATTTTAACTAGAGTTGCTATGGAAACTATCATGTTTTTAAATCTGAACTGTAGACATGGTCAGTGTAGGCTGATTGTAAAAAAAATAAATTAATTAAAAAAAAAAACATTTAGCCAAGCATTAATAAAAATCTATGTTACGTGATTTTCTTCATGTACTCCCTGACAGATTGCATGCAGGTAATACAAAAGGAAACAAACTGTCTTGCTATTATAGTTTAATATTTCAAATATTGTAACCTTTCATTTCCATGCTTGATTAAATTTTCACCCTGGCTAAAAATTCTATTACATTTTTACAATTAATCCAAGTTAAGCAATTAGTGCAATATCCAATAAAATAGAAATGGTATTGCTGGTATGAAAGCAGTCAAATGCGCTGAGTTGAAAGGTTATACAACGAGCTTGCATGATTTTAATTAATTCACCCATAGGAATAATTACAGACAGAATTGTTCAGGTTTGACTGTATCACTGTGAAAATTTCCACTTTATATCATTTCAAATAAAGGCATATTTAACTGATTGCCAATCAGGAAAGAAATATATTAGGGAAAAATGGTATTGTTACAGATAGAAGTATAATGCTTTAGATATGTATGCATTATTTAAATGCATGCGTAATTTAAGATTGAAAATTCAAAGCTAGATAGAAAATAAACAGCATATTATGCAGAATCTGTGCGAGTCTCTCGTGAGACTCGGATAACATAAATAAGGCCACCATCCAGTCCCACTCTTGACACAGATTGCGGTTCACCTTAAGTTGCACTACTACACGGATGGCACGAATTGTTTAAATGCTGAATGATATGCATTCAGCCTGCCTCCCTGCAGAAAGTTTCTCGTACTATGTGTACACCACCTGGGGTTTGTTCATCCTACTTAAGCAATGACGATTGAAAACATGTTGATGATTAAATAACATGTTTACCCTCTGTGTAGTCAGAAATACATATTCAGTGGGAACACTGCGTATTGGCTACAGCCTGACTTCAGATCAGATTATTAACATGCAGAGAATTATCACTAAATAATGTGTTGTTCAACAAAACTGTGTCAAGTACATTATGAATTGATATTCCTGGAGTCTGCTTGAAAACATTCTCCCCATCCTGCACCATCTAGATGCCAAGGTGGTGGGGGCTTAAATGCAAATGCTCAGATTGTATTTTGTGCTTTTGAGTATGTTCTGATGTTGAAATATGACTGCGCTTGATTTTGATGTGCAGTAAAATTGGAGGACCTTGATAGAACACTTTTATGAATGTGCTGCAGGTTATTCTTCTAATATGCGTAAATTAACCTATGTCAATGCATTTTGATCGAATGGTGTCATCATTGGCGGCTTGTGTGTGTTTTGAATCAAAGATGGTGTGAAAAGTAGCCACAAAGGTGTTATTGGGTATGGGTTTTGGTGGCTAAGCTTATATAGACAAATTAAAAGTGTAAAATGATTTTAGATGCTTGATGATATATGTTACTCCAACTAAGGAATTAATTTCAAAATTAACAAACTCTTTCTGGGGAAAATATTGTGCTTAACTCGTTACTCAACCTATAAATAAATGTAGTGGAGTTAATGATACATGCTCTAAAATATTGTGAAGTTGAAGCATGAAGTACGATAGAATGGAAACTCATGTACAAGTAACTTGCTGTAGTCAAAGTCCTTTTATTCTAATCTTGCCACTGGGCAGCCGTTTTAGCAATGCCCTCTGGCAGTTATTCTGGGCAAACAAAACCAGGCTCCTAAATGACTGGAGGGGGAAAAAACATAAGTGTACTTTCAATGGTAACCAGAAAAGAAAAACTGCATTCATGGAATCACTGGTCAAATCTGAAAAAAACTGACTTTGACCCATGTAGTGGAAATATAGCCTGTGAAGTTTCACATCACCAGCTCTTGCAAACCTCAACCTTTGAACGATTGTGTTCATTAACACGATTGATTCATTATTGGTTGTTATAAAGCAACATGATCATGTTCTTTTTTTAAAAATTTCAATTTTATTAATTTTCATATTTCATCTTTTTTTTTTGGTTATTGTTTTTTCCCCACTTGGGGGAAGTGTAGCCAACTGGAACACAATGCTAAAATGCATCACATGTAAGAAAACAAAGAAGAACATTAGTATTCATTTGGAGTCCTCTGTTTCTGATGACTTGACAACCATACAGTCCAAATTCCAGTCTTTATTTCCAGCTCTGTTTTGGTCTCCACCAACTGAACAACAGTAATATTCAGCTCTTTAGCTGCTAACTGTTCACCGGCTAGTTGCTAACTCCGTCTGTCTGTTTGGTGCTGAGCAGGTAGTAGCTGCTCAACATACTTGTTTGATCCATTAATATGAAAATATTGATTAAAACAACTTTAAGCAAAGGGTGAAAAACACTCCCAAGACAGATACACAGATATTACAGTAGTGATTCCTCCTTGAAGTGTACTTTAGTGTTGCTGACTTAAACTAAAGGAATGGGGCACATAAAGCATGAGACAAACAGAACGTCAGAACAGTAGCCAGAGAAACAACCAAGCTCAATGTGTCACTCTGCCTGGGATTTAATGTAGCGATACAGTAGACAAGAGAGACCACACAACAGGAGGGGAGAGGATTAGAAAAGCCACCTTTACTCTGATGCACTGTCTAGCTGTTTGTGTGTCATTTATAAAGGTTACCTTCTGCTCCTCTGTCACATACGGTGCACACATCCGCGTGTGCATGCACGTGATTTCACCAGGAGATTAAAAAAACAAAAAAACTTATGAAATAATATATGAATCCTATCTGAAATTTTGATCTAATTTTAAGCATCTGGGCTTTGCATGTGGAAAAAAAAAACCTGTCTCTCATGACCTTCACTGACGTGTATGTGTTTGTGCAGTGTTTGCACATATGGCTCTGTGCTGATGATTTGTGAAAACACATTCTGGCCTTTTTTTCCAAACCCCTTTTTTTGCTAATTTTTCTGTTGTGACCTTTGGCCAGACAGACTGATAAAGGTGTTTACATGATTATTGGGGCCTTTCGAAAGTTTCTTCTTGTGTCTCTGCTGTCTCCTTTTTATTTTATTTCCTGGGAAGCAAACTCAACCAATTGAAAGATCAAAAATAATCACAACAACCAAAAGAATCAGTAATGATTATTATCACGATTATGATCATGTTTTGACTTTTCACATGCAGCTTTACCAGGGCAGGAAAGAGAAACTGTATAATGATTTACTGATGTCATGTAATCACAACTCATCTAATTTCGGTTTGGCTCCACCCACCCCACCTATCTAATAAATGTCTGGAAAATACTTAAATAAATACAATAAATAAAATGCAAAGGGAATATTTAAATATAAAACAGAAACAGCCTCTATTTATTATTCTCAGCCTTTCTTGGTCTACTCTGCACTCTCCTTTTCCAGGTGCACTCAGTGACCCTCCTCAGCCTGAGAGCAAATAGAAGCTTTGGCTGTGGAGATCAGCAAAGGCCAAAGTGCAAAAGTTGAAAAAACCTGAAAGGATACATTGTACATACTGTAAAGAGAGATCATATGGTCCTAAAATAGATTAATAGCACACTGTGCAGGAGACGTATACGTACGTCTCCTGCACCTGAAGCCTGTGGAAGATCAAAGCTGATCACAGCTGTGTGGTGGGAAAAAATATGGCTTCATGAGAGGTAAACAATATCTGAACCTGATTTTAACAAAGAGCAATATGTCAAATCAATTAGCCCGCATCCTGTCCCAAACTGCTTGGCTTGTGATCATTTGCCACTGAGGCAATAAAAAGAAAGAAAAAAAAAAAAAAACCTCTAGAAATGAACAACCAGCTCTTGTAGAGGTTTGTGCACTGATGAGCTGCATGTCACATTAATTATGCCAGATACGGGTGGGCTGTGTTTCTGGAGTCTCAGTTCATCTATTTGTAATAATAAAGTAACAGCAAGATATTCTGCTAACTGAAGGCAACTGTTTATGTTATGCATGACTGGATATACTGTAAGCAGTTTCCAGTACAGTGCTACAATTTATAAATAGGACCGTAGCCCCCTGCGAGCTACTGTGGACCACAGCTGTTGAGAATTTGTATAGAGATACAGTACATTCATACACCCTGGTTACACATAAACTCTTAATTTAGGACAGTTCACAGCTTCTCAAAGTCAAAACCCTAAACAACCTCATAATAATGCTTAGGAAATAATTAGCTCCAATATCTCTTTTCTTCCTCTGCACTTTCTTTCCACCTCTTATCTTCACTGTGTGGCACCTGGCATTGGTTTTTAAGGTGCCTAGTTATTATTAAGACATCAGTGTCAGCGTCTTATCAGTATTTGTGTGCATTTGGTTTATTAATTACATCGGCTTGTACGAACTCAGAGCACTTGGCGAAAAATATCAAAAGCTGACGCCTGTGTCATGATTAATTTCGCAGTGAACAGTCTCCGCGATGTCAGTGGTAATTAGGCATCACCCATTGCATAACACACCATGTGTCAGGGTGGGTGGCATGTGTGTGTGTGTGTGTGTGTGTGTGAGAGTGTGTGTGTGTGTGTGTGTGTGTGTGTGTGTGTGTGTGTGTGTGTGTGTGTGTGTGTGTGTGTGTGTGTGAGAGTGTGTGTAAGTGAGAGAGGAGAGAAGGAAAGGGAGGAGAAGGGGGGTAAAGAGACAAAGAAAAAGAGACATGGCTTCAACTACTTCCATAGTTCTAGTAAAGAGAGTTTTTGAGTCTTACAATTGTCTGGTACTTAGAGCTGTTGTTATATTACAACATAATCAAAATGGAGCATGAATAAAAAAAACACGGCATCTTAATATATATGTATCCATATATGTAGTTAACTGCTATCTGTCTGGAAATGTATATGTCTAAGCTCTGAGTGTCTTCTAAAAAGCTGCAGAAGAGTAGCTGTGATGGTGACTGTTAATGGGGGTCTGGATAAAAAAACCATAAACATGAATGAAAGCCTGTGGCAGTCCAAATGTTTTCACCAGGTGGTGGAAACAAACGCAACACAAATTACTTTTATCTGCACGGCATGATTACTGGCCCACATAGTAGTCTATTTTATTTATAAAAATGTTCCATTTATGCATGGACTTCATTTTGATTGAATCCACAAAGTATCGTTGTCTTGTAGCTATATTAAATCTTTATTTTGCCATGTTAGACGCATCTAATTTTCAGCAGTGACCTGCAGTGCCTGGCAAGCTGCATGCCTGCAAAAACTTTGAAAAAACTTTGCACACAATTAACTACAAAAGGGTTATTAATCCTGTGTGAGTTTCTTTTCCCTTCCTCTTTTTTTTTCAAAAATAAACAATGGGCCATAACACCGAAATTAACACAGATTGGGATTTGATGTGCTGTGCAGCCAGATGGCTTGCTCACTCACTCTCTGGCGGGCTGGCAGTGCAGCTGAGGACGAAGGCACTTCCAGAGCGGATTTGAAAGAATCTAGGCCAGAGAGAGTGGGGCTGCTCTCGGAGACTAGCCGCCAGTGCTGTCATGTTTTAGTGCACATTTTCTATTTGAGGAAGAAGCTGCTACATAGAGAGAGGTGTGTGTGTGTGTGTGTGTGTGAGCAGTGAGGAATGCCTCGATAGAAATGAAGGGAAAGAGGGCTCATCTTGAGCTGTGTAAACAAGCTTGTGGAAAAAATAAATTCAGTCCTGCATTTTTCTCCTGTCCGCCTACAGTGTATCTACAGACATCACTGTAAACTCAACACAATGGTGTTTGTCCAAATCCAAAATATTCAGATAACTACAGCTGATAGATATTAGAAATAATTCTGTTAAATACAACAACAAATGACATGTAAAAATAGTGGATAAACACCAAAATCCAGACTTGGCGAAATGTAAATGTGCTGGAGAATAATGTGTGAGGCAGTATGCTGTATGTATCAATGTACAGTGACTCTAGCACCAGTGTAGAGATCAGCACTTTTGTAAACACTGTAGCGCAGACATTCAAATGCAACTTTTAGAGCCAGTCATTATTCAAAAGCCTAGCCTCCATCTGGAAAGTGGCAAACTTGGCTGTTTTCCTGGTGTTGCTGTGGAGGAAAACTGGGTCTGTGTGAAATTGCAGGACTCATGATACTTGGCTAAGGTGTAAATTTGTCTGGCTTTGATGATCATTTTCTTCACGGGCTCACGTTTGCCAATGGGGAAGGGTTAAAGTTATTACAAGTCTTAGAAACTTTTCAGGTTGTGAACACAAGTTTTTATGAAGCTTTGGCGAGTGACTGTAGAAGAGTAAAACGTGAAGAAAAGGGTGGGAATCAGGAGAAATAATATCCTACCAACCACACAGACTGTAGACTGAACTGAGCAGAGGTAATAATTTGGACTATTTGACCATCACACATTTCCTGATATCAGAGGAAATGATTTCGCTAAAATAAACCATGAGTGAGTTAAAATCTCTAACATTCATCCAAAGTTCAGACTAAAGTCAGACTAGTGTATTTTTTATTGAACATGAGCTTGAGGACAATTAAGGACTCAGGCAGGAAATAGGTAGGTTTTTTCATCAAGGCGTGAAACAAACAAATAGTTTCATTTTCAATTATTTTTTTGATTAATCTGTTAATTGTTAAATGTCAGAAAAAAACAAAAGCCCAGATCCTCATTTACCAAAGCCCAAAATGACATCTTCACATTACTTGACGTCTGCCATAACAACAAATTAAAAAAAAATAAATTACGTTTATAATCATATAAAACATAGAAAGTTGCAGATCCTCATATTTGAGAAGGTGGAACAAGCAAATACTTTGTACTTTTGCTTGTAATGGGACTTAATGATTGATTGATTGATCAAAGCAATTTGAAAAAAAATGTTCTGTTAATTGACTGATCCATTAATCATCTAGTAGTTTCAGCTCTGTTATGATCAGCCACAGTGACCTTGGAGAAACACACAAACACATGGGTACACTGGCATAAAATGAACACACAATAGAACACGCAAAACAAGTAGCCGAACGATCACAGAGATTTATAGTTACAGTGTCTGGAAACCGACTCATATATGTTGAGACATCTGAGAAAATATTGTTTAAGGTATTTTAAAAGGTGAACATCTTTATTGAGTCTTTTGTCTTCCCCAGAGAATTTTTCTACAGCATGTTTAAATGGCTCCATAACCAAAAAAAAAAAAAAAACAGGGCACGTCAAGCTCAACAGCAGATTCATATTAATTACAAACTGGCAAACTTGTTAATATAACTCTGCACTCAAAGCCAGGAGTCTGTGTGAATGGCCTAAAGTGCCAGACAACACCTTCTGCTTCGATCGATGGCCATCAGCATGCACACCCTCTTGCACAAGCAAGTCTGCTCTGCTATATATACACACACCAGCTTTGACTGCCTGAGAGGAATCTCCTCTTACAAACTAACGTTTCTTTCTTTTTTATTTTTCTGTTCTCTAGCAGCCTCATTATCTCTGTGTTTGTGAAGGGCTGCAGATATGGTTCCAGCATCTCAGAGGAATTTCGTTTATTTTTAAGATTAGAATTAAGACAAAGTAAAAGGAAAATTCTTTAGTACAAAGTAAGAAAAGCAAGCTCTTATGTGTCTGTTTGTTTTTGAAGCAAATGAAATAAAACTGCAATGTAGAGGATAAATTAGGAACATATGTGCGTTCTGACAGTGTGAATATCAAACACGACTGAATTGGGTTATCTGTAATGAGTTAACGCATTTTCCCCTAACACAGAACAATACCATAATTAGCGGTGCTGTTGCCTGTTGTTTTGGTGTTTTGTGTGAAATAAAAAGCAGTAGTTAGGCTATAAAACTGTTCAATAACTACAGAAGTGTCTCTGTTTGCACTGTTGACTGTATTCGGTTTACTACACACTGAAAGTCTGTAAATCTATTTTACATTAGTGGCACCAAAAATCCCAACTCAAGGCCTTCTTGCTTTCTTGGGAGCTTTCAACCACACAGTTCAGTTTTCATAGAGATGGATCTGTTGGCATGAGAGCTCAGTAGTCAGTTTGATCTCATTCACACAGTAACACTTTACAATTTGTTGACTTAAGCACAAGGAATGGATTTTTTACCTTGCTAATAGTAATTTGACAAATCAAACCCAACTCATGGTCCACTTATTTAAATTTACAGAAGCTTTCAACCCCATCAATCAGTCTTCAAAAGCTATCAAAGATGGATCTGTTGACATTCGAGGTCCCAGATGAACTTTCAGCCCTCACCTTTAAACCAACATGTACAAGAGAACCATAAGTCATTATGGCTCTATCAGTCTGCTGGTGAAGACCATGTCATACGGTTGAAAGTCATGCAACACTTGGCAAAATAGTAAATAAGCATAGTTTCCAAATTTTTGAACTGTTCCTTTAAAAGTTATCGTTATTGTTCTGTTGAGGTCATTTATCAACTTTTCACAACTTGAAATATCCATGCTTACATCTACATTTATGTTGTGAGTTCAGCTAACAATGGACCACAGCACTAAACCACCTGAGAAAACAAACACGAGTTCAGATTCCCTGACGTTTACAATGTTTACCTCTGTGGATAACTATTTCTGTTTTGTTCACCGAATTGATTTTTCATTTCTATTTGTATGATACTTTATGATGACTCACAAATTCTCTTCCTCTTTAAAAATAGCCATCTTTCATCCAAGTGGTAACTGTGTAATGCCTGAACATGCTTTACAAATATCATGTTATCTGAGGATTAGAAAACCAGCAATGCTGGCATCTCCACTTTTATTATTTAGTTTTGTTTTGTTTTTTTTAAAGCCCCAGAACAGCCTGCCAGGTTTGTTTGATCAGACAGTGGTTTAAATGTGTGTCATAAAGAACAAAGCAAGAAGGTCCCTGAAATGAAAAACATTCACCCTTTCATTCTTTCAACTGTACTAACACTGCATTGGCAGCACTGGCAGACAGGGAAGGGGATGAAAGTTCCACTTTTATGTTGATTGTTATGTGGGGAAAATCCACTGAGGACTTGGTATGGGTGTCAATGCTGATATTGAACATCTATTATGTGCAGTGAACAAGTCTTTTATGCATTAAGGAATAGTATACTAATGTGAAAAAGTTTAAAAAGTAGACTTGCCTTCCTCCTTTGGTAGAAGCTGTCCATCTGCTTCAAGAGAGTTTAGTTGAGTTATTATGGCAGGCATTGTGGAATAAAGGAGGAGGGAACTCTTAAGAGGAAGAAGGAAAACTGTAGTATGGGCATCTATTAACAAACATAATTCACATGGCTGAGCTGAGTCTTCCCAGCAGGGAACACTTGTCGTGATTTGTGGAGCAGGTTTGGAGGAGGGAGTGAAACAGACTCATCTGTGTAAATCACCACTCTTCCATTAACAGTATTTCTGGTAGAGTGTAACTTCTACTGTAATCAGTAGGTTAAAGGGTCATTTCACCTGAGATTACACAGAACAACAATCAGGGGGTCCCGTGCTGTGCATGTTATTTTCAGCAGGATAGCCAGTCAACTGCAAGAGTTTCTCAGTTGTATGTTTTTCTTGTTTGTGATTTTGTTTAGTCATATAAAGATTTAATTTAATTTAATTTATTACATCATGTTACGTTCCTGTAAATGAGGTCAAATGCAGCTGAAGATCAGCAGAAAATTGATTAATTGACCTATATTATTGTACAATATATGGCAGTGTGAGTGTTTTATATCTATGTATCTCCAAGATATCTAAGATTTTCTGTGCTTAGCTTCATCCTATAATATTTCTACATGCAATTACAGTCTACTTAGTTAGTGATTAGTTACTTAATTCAATAATTGTGTTTTTGAAGTTTTCAGTGGATCTGATGTATTTGAGACCCACTAAAACCCAATGAATTTTTCACACTTCCACGAGATGTATCAAGCCATGCAGATAGTTTTGTATTTATTTGTCCACATTTTAGGATATTTTCTCTAAGGTTTCTGTTTATATCCCAATACAGCTGAGTGAAAAGCAATTTTGTGGCGCAACAGCACAAAAAATATAGAAAAAATAACTTTGTGTGTCCCAGTTATTCTGGATAATCCACAGACCTCAACGTCGACAGTTTTCTTCAACAAAAATAGTTACTGTCTCTGAAACAGACGTTGCTGTTGAATGACAGAAATCTCAGAGATAGATATCTGAAAACTTGGACAAAAAAAAAAAAACAACAACAACAAAAACTATCCATGGCTGGATACAACACTAAGTGGATTTTTTTTCTTTCTTTCTTTCTTTTCTTTTCTTTTTTTTTTTTTTTTCAGTGAAGTGGCACTTTAAAGTCAACACTTTGCCAGAAAAAAAAAATCACAGTACTTGGCTTTTGTGGTCATGTAACACATACTGTAGTTATAGTAGGTCTAAAACTAGGGCAAACTCTCTGTATGATGAATCTAGAATTCACTAGACTCAGAGATACTTTTGCTTCATAATGAACCGAGATTTGAACACGCAGTATTTTCCAATAAAGATTTACATGTTTTTATCTTATACCTCTTTGGCTTTCTTCATTAAAACCTCCTCTTCTTCCTTGTTTTGTGCATCCTCAGTCCCATCCTGACCTACAGGGGAATATTGCTACATGAATTATCAATTTGATTGCCTGTGTAGGAGGAACATTTACAGTAACGAGGAACCTGGGAACAGGATTTAGTGTTCCATATGCCCTCCAATGACATTACTTGAAGTGATGATGATGACAGTCATAAATTGGTCCTGATGGCCCACAACAGATAAAACCTGCATGGGATTTGTTTTGCACACTGCTGGCCAACCAACACTAGCTTAAATACCATATCAGCATTTTCAATTATACCATTGCTGTGTGCCTTCAGCGACAATATATTACATAAAATTGCATCAAACACCACCAACATTGATTTAGACTGCATCTACTGTTAGCAGCTTCTCTTAAATATTGGGGAGGAATATTCATGGGAATATCCCCCACTCTACTATGTTGTTTTCAGCCTGTCACTCTCCATCTCCCGTAGAGGCATCTGTCCTCATCTCCACTGTCATCCCAGCACATGTTCAATTTACCACGCATTAATCTCACTCAGCTTCACATCCTTCCCTCTTGTCTTGTCCTTTGGGATTCACCGACAGAAAAACACACTCTGTTTGCCAAAACGTGATGTGGCTGCAGCGATAAACACTAAATAGGAGCGTATTGCACCAGTCAAAATTTGGTGTCACTTACAAAAGTCCTATGTAGCTGTGTCCCTGCAAGGCCTTCATAAACTTGTCTCAGTGCTCCTGAACTAACCTTTTGATAAGCCCTCGAGACAGTGTAAATTAAAGGCATTAAATCATGATTTGGTGGTGTGTGAGGGTGCTCATGGAGACATCCCCTTCACAGTCTAGTGGTCAGGGTGGAGGTGTGTGGTGGTCAGCGCAGACAGGTCATCCCACAGCAGTGACGGATGGCTTTCATCAAGGGGCCCAGGGGCTCACTGGGGAAATGTACATGGAGACCGCTGCCAAAAGAGCTGATATTTATCTACCAGAAGCCCGCTAGCCAGGACACAGGAAGAGAGAAGTGAAGATGGGGAGTTCAATGAGGAAAAGGCACAAAATAGTGGGCACTTCTGTACTGAAAGCTGCCATTGAAAATCTCCTGCATACACTGTACAAATTAGTGGCTACAGGCAAATGCAACGTGGACAGAAGATCTAATCCTAAGTGTGATTTCAGCTCAGAAACATGTATTCCTACAACATGCCTCACAGCAGCCCCTCGCTGCTCTAATTTAATAGCAAATGGAAACATCCCGAGATTGAAATGAAGCCAATTAGCAGAGGCACAGCTGATTTTAAAGGACTCATTAAGGGAGCTGTGCTGTGCTGGTTCAAGGATCTATTCCCTCACTGCAGACCTGCCTCAGCTTGGGCTGCCATTAATATCCCATGAGGCATTGGGGCACGCTCCTGGCCAGCAGCCAGATTCCCAGTTATCTGTTTAAACAATTTTGCAGGCTATTTCAGGAAGAGGGAACTCGCTGCCCATGCCTCTTGGTGCTGTTATGGCAACAGCTCAGATCATCTTAAACATAACATTGGGAGGTGGACCAACATGCGAAGCCCTGTGCAGTCAACATTTTGTAAGATGAATTAGATATTGTGTGGTTAATACAAGTTCCTCGTGCTGCATATGCACAATGGTCTTTTATACTTTCATATGATCAAGCTGCAGGATGAAGCCGTGGTTCAAGGTCATTTTAATTGGTCAGATTACACTAATTCAACTATTCTGTTGCTAGTCTAATAAAACAGAATTATACAGTCATTACAAGAGACACTTGAGAAGAGTGGCTCTTATTTGAATTTGTTCAGTCTTGAAAATAATAGCTTATCTCTGTAACTGCTCCTAAATATAGGATCCCTTAATCCTTGATAACTGTGTAATTGTTGCAGGATTGG
Source organism: Rachycentron canadum (assembly GCA_038496675.1). Classification (NCBI taxonomy): domain Eukaryota; kingdom Metazoa; phylum Chordata; class Actinopteri; order Carangiformes; family Rachycentridae; genus Rachycentron; species Rachycentron canadum. Next base: position 8,368,350 of record CM076650.1, on the reverse strand, counting down.
AAATGCAGGGAGTCTAATATAGGAATGCATATGAATAATGTGATGTTAATGAATGGCACCTAGGTTAATAAGACTTTTCAAGCTGCACAGCCCACAGTAGTGTAAAACTTAAGAGACTTACTGTTATCATTCATTTCATTCATCTGACTGACTTTTGTAATTATAAAAAGTTTTGTTTTGGATTTGTGGAGTTTCTGATAGAGAGTAATATTGGAAATTTATGTTCAAAGTTGGTGCTTGACCTTCCAGCAGCTGAGAAATCAATCTCACCTCAAGGATCTTTTAGAAGTTGGTCTGGTGCTTTCACTCATATTGCGTGATCTTCATCAGCAGATATAGATATTAACATTTCCATTTTTTTCTGAGTACTTCAAGGACTCAGCTACAGTTTAGGGGGTGTTTGACCTAGGGTCACACCTGAAGATTCATTGTTTTGTCTGTAGGCTACTGGAAATTATTACCTTAGATAGTCAGGGTTTTCTTGCATGTCAAGCTCAATATATCAATCATAATATCAATATGAGATCCTGAATTAATGCTCATTCCTGATGGCCACTCATTTTTACTAATGTAAAAATATAGCCTTGCTGCTCCATGAGGCTGTACTTTGGAACAGCAGCTAAATGCTAACACCCTACTATTAAATGTTGGCATGCTAACCTTTGCTAGTTAGTCATTATAAAAAGTTATGACAATTTATTATGAAAGAAATAATAAAGTCTACACAAAGTTTCCAGACAGTCAATTCAGTCATCGTCAAGAAATTTTACTCTCAGAATTGATGAAAATCAGAGAATCACCAAAAGTCAGTTGGATGAATCCCCTGGGGACCATGAATTTCAACACAACCAATCGAGTGGTTACTGAGATATTCCAGTCTGGGTCAAAGCGATGGGCCAACTGGCATTGCAATAGAGAGTACCTCAGACGTGTTTAAAACAGAAAACAGTTAGTTGGAAAAATAACCCACAATTGAAATGAACTGAAATGAACTCTATTATAATGCCATGTTGTGGTGTTCATCTCTCCCTGGCTGTGAAGCTTTACATGTAATCACTGTTATTCTTCACCAGTGCAGTTTGTCATTTGATAATTGAGACCCTTGCTGCTTTAAATACTTTAAGTTCTTGTAATTGGTGTGCCTGCAATTTAACCACCAACACTTTGACACTTTAGAACTCCATTAGCTGCTTCGTGTAGCTTTGAAAAGTCACATAAAAGTGGCAATTGTCAGGCGTCTTTTAAAGCTGACCCACAATGCTAATTGACTTTCATCTTAAAATGACACACCAGTGTTTCTGGCTTTGTGATTGGGATTTAATAACTTCAAAGTCTTTTACATTTACTGCTTTCAATATTTTGTCCAGTCACTGCATCTAATACGATCTGTCATGAATCTTTTATGACAAGGCACTGAAATCAAGATGCACAGTAAATAAAAAAAAAGATGTAACTGATACCAAACATCTAGTTCATAGTTAGACTAATCATGTCCTGATGTTATTTAGATTGACTGAAGAGGCAGACAGGTTGCAGATCTTTCCAGTTTTATATTCTGCACTTTGCTGATTTCCGAGGCACTGCTTACAGCTGCATATGTTTTAGGCTTTTTCTGCAACCAGTGTGAACAGTTACACCTTACAAAAGCTAATATGTCACTAATTAGCTCCCAGCAATTCACAACCTGCAAGCAAACAAAGTTGAGAACTTCTGTGTAATCAGCAGATGAATATTTGAAGGTATCACTGTTTTTTCTTCCTTTTTGTTTTTTTTGCAACAAAAAAGTGCGGATATTATGAACTTCAATATGAAATACCTCATAATTACAACAAGTTAACTTGCTTGATTACTGACTGCTCTAACTCAGTTTTAGTTTTATTACAAATAAGTGTTGACTAAGAAATGGTCTAAATTCACTCTGATGGTTTGATTTTATGGCTTTGCAATGTATGCAATATTTTCACAAAAGCATACAAAATATTTCAGAAATGGTTGATACTGGAATATTACGAGTAAATATAAGGCTTCACAGATTCATCATCAGTAGGCTATGTCACTATAATGGAAGGAGGAGTGACAAGGAAGTGCATATTATGCAGAAATTATGCTTAATTAGTGCACTGCTGACATTATCAAGATCACCAGAATAGTCTGTTTTTCTTTCAAAAACAAACCCATTGTAATGCTGGCATGCCCTTAAGAGAATTAACATTAATGCAAATGTAATGTGATAATGAATATTATATCAATGTCTTTTTAAACCAAATGAAAATGCAAAGAAGCTAGCAGTGCCAGAAATCCGAGCCCCGCGAACCAGGCAATGCATGTAAAGGAGACCAAATTCACTCTCTATCACTAAAACTGAGTTCCAGCAGCCCACACATACTAAGAAATACAGTATCAGACACACACACAAAAACACAACCGTACAGGGGGACAGAGAACAAGACACTACCCAGGTTTAGGGTCAGACAAAGAAAGATAGAAAGGTATTTTGTAAGAGAACTCACGCAGACATAATCCATATCTCACAGTGAAACTAAATTCACAACAAAAAGAGTTGGGGGAAGTTTCAGTTTTTCCTATTGAAATGTCTTTAATATTTATGTCGGGGAGACTTTGTTACACAAGGGTCAAAGTAGGGTAAGCTCCCAGGAAATTAATGTAAGTCAATACAGTGTCCTCGCAAGTATACTAGTAGAGGTTGTGTGTGTGTGTGTGCGTTTGCCCTGGCTGCTGTGTGTACTGTATGCGTCTTAGGTGGTGGGCGGCAAATTCCACATTTGAAGCCAGAGAGTCTGTGTGCCCACTAACATGATCACTTGACAGCACATACAAATTTTATCTTCAAAGAGACGTTAAGCTCCTCTGAATCTCCATTAAGTTGTGCTTTTCTCCATTAATTATGTCATCAGTGCCAAAATGGCGAGGTCACATGTGCAATCTGACTAACTCCTCAAAGACTAGGCTGAGAAAGAGGCTTTTTCAAATAACCTGATAGATGGAAGGTGAATTCACACATGGTCTACTAGGTTACTATGAACCATGGACAATATGAAACGGTCTGATTCTTTAAATGCAAAAGGAGGAAAGAGATATAAAGGAATCAACTGCTCTTGTTGAGGCTTCTTCTTCCTTCTGTGCTCCTTCATCCGTCCTCTCCTTCCTTCTTTAGAAGAGTGTTTTTTCCCTACTTGTAGTTCAAAGGTGCGTTAAGCAGTGAGTTTAGCCTAGCTTATCCGAATTAATGAATATCAGTGGGATCAGTAACATCTCCCAGTACAGCTCAGGAGGGGACATCTTTCCTTACTAAACTTAAAATACTAGGCCTAACTATCTTTGCACTGCAACAAAAGAGCAATGTTGTTTCTTTATTGATTTATGTGTGAGTTACTGCCTGGTCATGTAACTTTAGGTTCAGAATCATATATATTTATCAAGTGTATATTTGTGTATAATATTGCCATTTTAAATTGATTCTGCAGGAAAAGTTATCCAAAGAAAGTGTTTTCATGCACCTAATGTTAAGTAGCTACCTGAAGGTGGCAAAATTTTGTAGGGACCATTTACAATTTGGCATTTTAGCGAAATGCATCTTAGCTATAGGGATGGGAATCGAAAAATGGATACGCATACAGTGTAGAGCCGAAATTCAAAATTGTCTGACCTGTCAGACGCTTGTGCCCCCAAGCCTATTGTTTTTTTTTTTTTTTTTCATGAGCCAATACATTCACTACTGAAGTTGCACAGGGCTTTGTAAATTACCCCACCTCCCCCTCGTGTCAAAGTGGGAGTCAATGTTTACAGCTTTGATGAGAGGATGAAGCAAAATTATGCCTCTGCTCATGAAAAGGGAAAAAAAAACATGAGAGTGAAATGTGTCAGGTAAACTTTTCTCTATTTTGTGATGTCAGCAAACAATGGCAGGTTAACGTTTGGTGCTAGCTGGCAGTCCATGTCTCTTTAGTCTGTCTGTCCAGCTGAGAGCTGAGCAGTAACAACAGCTGAGCTGCTTAGCCGCCACTTCCAGGGCAGCTAAAATAAAAATATTACCAAATTATCAATTTTCATTTAACTTTATGTAGTTGTGCAAATAATATCTGCAAAACATCTGACATAACTATTAATAGTGTGGCTAAGACGTAATACGTAAATCTACAGTCTACAGCTGTGGAAATCAAATGATAATGTTAAATTGATGTTCAAACTAAATCCAGTAGTCAGACATATAATCCATATAATCCAAGAATAATTAATCTTATTAAACAAACCCTATCTGATATTTTAAAAAAAAGAATCTGGGTAAGTTATACCATTACTAAGTTTGATCCAACACTAACAAGCTACAACAGTGTAGCACAATATATAGATCCAAAGCATTACACAGGTCTCTGATTATCCTCCTTGTTTCATGATTGACTCTTGCATGTTACTGCTCACCGTCTGTGTGAGACCTTGAACCCACTCCACCAATAATAGGAGGCCATCTCCATAATTACAGTACAGAGAAAGAAGACCTGGTATGCATCAAACTCACAGCCCTCAGATTGTTAAAGCACATATGTCAGCTGTTGAATTTGACTCAGATCCAAGGCTTGCTGGTAATGAAACATGGGGATAAGGGGTGAGTCAGCCACTGGCCTTTGTTAATTGCATGTCTCACATCGTCCTGGCCAGGACAGTTAATTGGAAAAGATCAAGGGGATTTGCAGTGTTAATGAGCTTCCCGTGACCCCAAGTCATACTTTGGTTACTAGAGGAGTTTTTACTATCGCCCACATTCACCGACCCTTCTGTTAGAGAAAAACTTTGCATTTCTGGAGCAGTGTGGTCATAAGTGACTATTGCCTCATCCCCTGTGTTTGGTAGCATCCTCTCCAAGGGAAATAGATGGTCTATTATAAGCACAGCGCTGTTTAAGAAGGAGTAATCAGTCATTCATCTCTCTCAATGTCACTGTGTGTTCAACATTCATTATGTAAAATTTCCAAGGTGCTGTATGTCTAGTGTTGTATATGTCTCTGTGCCTCATTGCAAGGATAAAGAAGTAAAAAACAAATTGGCTGCAGAGCATCACAGGAGCATGAAATAAAACTATTTTTTTTTGTCATGTATTATTGTGTCATATACTGTTAGAAATACCATTGAACACAATGTGCTTCTTGGAAACCCCTAATTTAAGTTTCTCACTAATGATGTTAGTACCATCAGGATTCTCTGTTTTGTGTGTTTTGATCATGTTACTGTCTGCTTCTTTCTGGACTGATATAGAAACTACATTATAGATAATGAGCTATGTAATGTCACATACTGATGAAGAGGCAGAGAGAGAAAATGCTTGCCCGTACTTTCCCAGCAAATAATTGTCCTCCCTTGTTGATTTTTTTTTTTTTTTTGCAGGACCCAATGTCACAGCCATTTTTTCTTGACATTGCCTGACACATTCGAAATGAGTCTTGTACTAAAAAATTCTTTGCAAGAAATCACAATTACCGTTCACGCTGAGACACCTTCCAAATTCAAAGTCTTAATTATCAAGCAGGAAATGCTTGCCTGATTACCAGAACAGAGAAGCGGCACATACAGTATCAAAAAATGTATGTCATACACTTGAAATATCAGGTGCATCTGAAGTAACGCAAATTAATGGTAAGTGCTATTTTTCAATTTGTTCCTCCTATTAGAAAAAATATTTCAAATGTGACGCACACAAACAGCACAACTACAGATTTTCCTAGTCTAATATCCCACTTCTATGTCAGAGTATGGCTGTAAATTTGCATCCCCAGAGAGAATTACAGTAGTAATATGCAGTTGGCTATACAATTAATCCACAGCTTAGTGTTTACTCAAACCTCCACAAGAAACAAAATGGCAGTGAAGCTTCTGGTTAATGTTGGTGTGCAGTTGAAGTATTCATATCATTAGAGAGATCTGAATGCATCTTTTGTCAACAAAAAGTGAAAAAGCTATAAATGCCAAATGCTTTGTAATATAAAGTGAATTTACAGGGGCGCCGTAGTGGCTTAGTGGTGAAGATATATACCATAATCACAATGTCTGCTGTTTGATTTCAGCTGCAGACCTTTGTCACATTTCCTCTGTCACTCCCCATGTTCCCTTTCTGAATCTTCACTGTTGCTTTCTAATAAAGGAAAAATTCAGAGACATTCCTGCAGCACAAAAACAGCTGCACAACAGCTACTGTGGAGCTCGAGGAGCTTTGGCAAGTCAGGTGACATCACCAGTGAACCCAGGTGAACTCTGCCATGGAGTTAAAAAGGCAAAGAAGGTTGTGAGTGAGGGAGAGTTTAACAAAAGAAACTATGTCTCGCATTACAGGAACAGTAGGAGCAAAGATCTTTGAGCATTTGACTATTTTTGACTCTTCTTTAACGGGAGCTCCTTTTATGCCTGAGTAAAACAAATAAAGTCCTTTGCATGTAAATATATAGCTTTTTTAGCATTTATAAGCTACAGCAGTGTCACTGGTGCATTTAATGCTACGTTTGGGTTAAACTACCTAAGTAGATTCATCTTCACCATCAATATAGGTTTCTGACTATGAAGTATGTGTGGCTGCCATCATAAAAATGAAAATTTAATTATCATGCAAATTAATTAATTGCACAGACTATTAGCAGGAAGGTGCAAGTCTGCAAATCTAGCTGAAGCAAACCTAAATCTTGTGAACTCAGCTTTCTTGATGAAATGTTGGTTTTGGAAGGCTGCTGCAAATGAGTTGGTGTAAATAGAACATCCCCAAGTAAGAATTGGAAATCTTTCCCTTACACTCCAAAATAAGAGCCATAAAACTCTGGCAGCACCTTTACAAAGCTGACCATAAGTCTGTCAAACATAAACCTTTATTCAGCAACATCACATTTCCAAATAAAAACTCTCTAACTCAATTTGCTGTGCATCTCAGAAACAACGCTGACACCAGACACAGAGACAATAACTCCCTAGCACAATGACAAGAAAGTGTCTAGAGTAGAATTTAAACAAACAAAAATATAATTCCAATTTACATCAAAATATGTATTTAGCCCATTCTGCTAATGGTAAAATATAAAAAATGCGAATCAGAAACACAAATTGACATGAAGTTGTAGTTTTTGTCTGTGGCAGTTGGACTGTGGAACAGCGATGAATTCTTTTTATATTGGCTGTAAGCTTATAAAATACCATTGTAGACATTTTGGCAAAGTACAATGGGCAGTAATCTATATTTAAATCCTGTAAAAGATAGCAATGACAGTTGAGGACAAAAAGAAGAATGGGCTTTGCAGAAGAATGAATCCAGTATGTACATTTGGTCTTATGTTTCAGTGAAAAACACTGAATATTATTATAATATTATATAATATAGAAGCAATTGTTTGTTAAGAACTCAACTACCACTAAACCAAATCTTTTGAGTCCAAATTTCCAAGTTTGTCATACTTAATAAAATGGTTATTGCTTTCCAAAACTACCCCAATTGGTGAGTGGTGTTCAGTCGTTTAGTTTTTTAAAAACACAGGGTTTGTTCAGAATGGCTTGCTGCACAGCAGTGACGCAGTAGTGATGATTCTCTTTGACCAGCCAGTATCTGTAGTATTTCCATGGCACCTTTTGGTAGCGCCTCAGCCACCTTGGATCCTTGACAAAGGAAAGTACCAGATAAGCTACTATCCACGACTTCTGCACAATGGAATACAAAAATGCCTTTAGCATGCAGTGGAAAAGGACTATAATGGCACCATCTTAACCACAGCAGGCAGCTGCTTTCTGCCCAGCACAAAACTACAAACGGATAATGTTAGCAAATAGCTGCTCAGCATAGTGAAGCATTTAGCAAGTGAAAGATCCGGTGATTAGTGATTAGTAATTAGTAATTAACAAGGACTTAAATAGAGCTATAAAGACAGTATATATTGAACTTACATTGATCAAGTGGCAAGCTCCAAAACAATACTAATGTTACTTCTGTTGTCTGTTGGATGTATTTGTTGCAATTGTGGCCACCACATCAACTTTATAACAGCATAATGCACTTGCATGTGTATGACGTTCTGCTTGTTGTGAAGGTTTGCCCATAAACTGATTGAGGCAGTCTTAATAACTTTGTTTAAAGTTAGGGAAAGATTGCAGTCAAAAAATAAGCACATAGCAATTTAATCTGCTTGAACAAATAACCAGTACTTCCAGTTTACTGTCAAGGCTAGTCACCTGAACCTCATTACCTGAGAGAGTTCCCGCCCATTCTACATCTATATTAACCCTAATCTACTGTGGAGGCCAACTTCTCCACCAGAGCTTATACTACAGTATTTCTAATGGTTTAACAACTGTCTATCCAAACTAGGCAATCCTACATCCTTGTCTGCCTACGACAGAGCATAATAAGGGAGGTGAATATAATCAGATGTACATATGATGCAATATAATCAGACTATTGAAACCAAGCCTCTCAAAATTTGATCTGACTCTGCCCACAGCAATATGACCATTGGAAAGTCAGCTGGCAGTGAGGAAACACTAGCACCAGAGATTGCCAAGACAGTACTGTACTCCGCTTGGTGCCGCTGCCCTGGGGGTGGTTGTAGTGGAGAACACAGCACTAATCGCAACACACAGGCTTGGACTCAGACTCAGTCACCCTGTACAGACTCTGTGTTTTCAAGCCAGTGCTCTTGCCTGTCTATTAATATTTACTTAAACAAGCGCTACACACAGTATGCCCATAGTCCTCTGGGAATGCATGTGACTTTTACTGTTGCAGACTCATTTAGACTCAAGCCACAAAAACAAATTGGTATATGTAATTCATTTATGTGGGTACACTATGGCATGTCCTTAAATGTGAAGGACAGTGGGAGCTGAGAAATAAACCTAGACATTTTAAAGGGCCATTCCACCTCAGTGTGCAGTTGATGAACAGTATGTTACTGCAATAAGGGTTGATGTGTTGGTAGACAGAGAAAGGGCTCTGAGTTACAATTATTGGCTGACTTAAAAGTCATAAGAATTCAGATTTAACCTGTTTTAACTCACCTGCTGTGAAAAATGGAGGCTATGGGTTACCTGGCAGCATTTTTGGACTGCCTTTCACACTCCCATTATGCTGACATGGGTGACAGATGCCAGCTCTCATGCCAAAGGCCGCATCACTTCTTGCTACCCCCCCCCCCCCTGCCTGCCAGCCATCCATTACTGCTACTGAAAATGCAGCATACATGAATCATGCCACAGCTGCCACAGCTCCCTGGCCCCAACCTAATTAAACAATTAGGGCATTTGGTTAACAATCAGTCATCATCAAAGGACAAATGTGGGCTAAACACAGTCAGTCACTGAGTAAAAGGAAATGGTGTCAGATCATATGAGGTGTGGTTTGTTTTTTTTGGTTTTTGTTTTCTATGTAGAACAAACCCAACTGCTGTAATACCGAAATCTTAATCTATGTATGCACCATTCCAACTACTTGGAAATTGTATAAATTAATCAGGTAATGAGGTACATCAGATTTCTGCTCATCATCTGCCTGTAGGGCTGCCCGGTTCACATTTTCAAATTGCTTGAAACAAACACCTTGTAACAAGGAAACACTCAGAGAGGGCAGGTCTCATCCACAATCTACACTGAACCATTTACAAAGGAGACAACATAGTTACCCCAGGATAGCCAAAGCGTGTCCTGATGGTGGTGTCAAGGGAAAGCTCACAAGGTCGCCATAATCATCACATTTTGCCCTGGTAGGAACACAGTATAAAGCTAAAGGTGCCTGGGAGTCATGGATCAAGAGATGCACTGATTTTTGTTGGGGTTGTTGGGTCTAGACAACAAATTTTGGACCAATTATTTCACAAGTTAGAAATATCCTCATCACAGAGATGGACTGAGGCAATTATCCTTAGCCTCTGTTCATTGGCAGAGGTGAATAATAAATCCAATAATGTAGACGTGCCATTTGACATAAAATACAAAGTGTTTAAAAAAAAAAAGTTCACAATTATTTGGTGAGACCTCAGTTAAAGACAGTTATGAGGGTTTTAACCAGGCTTCTGCACTGACTACACAGGCTCGAACTCAGTGACCTATATCTCGTTGTGCGTAGGTCACAAGAGGTAAAGAGTGGGAGAGAATGAGAATGACGAGGGAGGCAGCGAGGCAAACAGTGAGGATGTGGGAGGGGGAGAGAGGAAGAGAGAGATTTTACTGCAAACAGGCCTGGGGGATTTAATCACAGTAAAACACTGAACTCTTATTGGGGGTATCAAAACATTTTACAAGAGCAGCTGTGCCAAACTGTAGCACCACAACAGTGTCCCAGTCCAAGATAAATCAGCAGTAGTCCTCCAGATCACCTTATGTGCCTCATTTAATCCCCAACTACTGTGCAACTGGCAAGAAATATCTGCTAGACGTGACATAAGGAATCAGTTACATCACAGGACCTCACGGGTAAATACTTAAAGGGTCAGTTCCTCCAAATTATAAAATAACACATTTCCTTGCTTGCTCAAGTCAAGTTTTATTTACATAGCCCAAATTAGAAATTTACTTCAAAGGGCTTTACCATCTGTACAGCATACAACACTCATGACACTTAGACGCTGGATTGGGACAAAAAGAGATTTGTGGGAAAAAAAGAAAAGACACAGGGGGGATCATTCATCCACAACGGCCAGGCAATATATGTGCACATACCGAATTGACTGAAATAACAATAGTAAAATTATTATACGGGATATCAGAATGTCATTGTTATAGGAGATTGCAAACACACACCTACTAAGGAATTTATTGGGAACACCAAACTACTATACTGGGTAGTTTCTTCCTTTTCCCTGATAATAGTCTCAATTCTTCATGGCATGGATTCCACAAGATGTTGCAAGCATCCCTTTGAGATTCTGCTCTATGTTGACATGACTGCGTCACATCATTTCTGTAGATTAGTCAGCTGCACATCCACGCTGCCAATCTCCTGTTCTACCACATCCCAACTGTGTTCTACTGGATTCGTATCTGAGGTGATTTGTGCTTTGTGACATGCTGCATTATTGTGCTGGAGGTGGCCATTAGAGGTTTCTTAAACTGTGGCCATAGAGGAAAAAACATGGTCAGCAACAATTCCCAGACAGGCTAAGTCATTTGAACCATAACTGGTGGTTAAATTAATTGAATAATTGAAGGGGCTCAATGGGTGTCAAGAAAAAATCCCCCACACTATTACACCACCATCACCATCACCACCACGACCAGCCAGGCTGGTGACACTAGGCAGGTTGGGTCCATGGATTCATACGGTTGATGCCAAATTCTGACCCAACCATCTGTGTGAATCAGCTGTGGTCAGCTTGTGTCCACTATGGCCTCAGAGTTCTGTTCTCGGCTGAGAGGAGTTGAACCAAACCTTGTGTTCTGCTGTTGTAGACCATCCACCTTAAGGTTCAACATGTTCTTTCTGAGAAGCTTTTCTGCTCCCCACAGTTGTAAAGATGGGTTTTTGAGTTACTGTAGCCTTTCCGTCAGCTCCAACCATTCTGGCCAATCTGATGTGACCCCTCTCATCAACAAGATGTTTCCATCCGCAGAACTGCAGCTCACTGGAAATATATTTTGTTTTTCACATTATTCTATGCAAGCCGTAAGCTACTGACCTATATTTTGTATGACTTTACGCATTCCACTGCTGACCCATGATAAGATGATTGGATAATTGCATGAATAATGAAAATTGTGTATTTCTAATAAATTGCAATGAAAAATATGGATCCAGGAGACAATTAGCAGTTTCCAGTTGCTAACTTCCACTTCACCATGAAAACCTGGAAAAAGGACAGAATATATAAAGAAACAAAAGGCAAACTCATTCACACAGATGTGGAAGAGAACAGGAAAAGCTTCACACACACAGTTGATGTTTAATCACCTGGAGGTTGAAGATCTAGACCTAAAACATCTGGAATTAGGCACCAAGGGAGAGAAAGAGAGAGGGGGGCTATTGCTTTGAAAAATCATAATTAAAAGACTTCATCTATGATATGTCTTGTGAAAGTGGGAAATGTTTTTCTGTCTTCTTTGGACCAACTCGTTGAATTCTTCTGTTACTGATACTTGTGCCATTTGTGCTATGTTTTATTCTGTGGCATTACTTTATGAAATCGTGGTATTGCCTTAAAATTGCGTGATCATGGCAAACCACATATGAAATGGATAAATGAATATTTCTAACACCAACCCAATGCTTCAAAACATGCAGGTTTCTGGGGCCAAACTGGAATGGACAGATATGAAATGAGCAACAGATGGCTTGAATTGATGAGCAGGGAAAAATGACACTATTGGGTAGAGCCGGAGAGGCATTCGGGCAGATTTCAGTCCTATCGTCTCCATCATAATAAACCATTCATTTGACTAGTCAAAGCAGAGCACTCCTCAAAACGAGGGCCAATATCTGCTCATCACAGAGAGATTTAATGCAGATTATATACCCTTCTACACACCCATTCTCACATTGCAGACATTAAGCATCTCTATTTGATTGCATTCATTTCCTGAAACTAACCTAAGTCTTTGTCTTTACAGGTAATTCAATCAATAATTTGATATATACAATGATTCAAATTAATATTTGTAATCTGAAAGGTGTCAGCTGTATAGATGAATGAGAATTGTAACTCGACTCTGCAGTTTAAGATCTTTCATCTTATTCTTTTGGTTTTAGGGACACATTTTACTCTTTTGGTCTGTCATTAATGTCATTCCAGCCACAGTAGCCAACTGATTAAAGTGCTGAAGTGTCTGTATGCTACCTGTCCAGCACCATATGGAAGATAGACAAATTTAGCAACTGTCTTGTGAACACAGCGGAGCATTTGGCAGCATTTAGCCGAATGTGTAAATAGGCAACTGTCTGCTAACCTGTCTCCCATGTCAGATTTATAAGGTGATTTGAGTAATAATATAATATGACTTGTCAAAGCAGTAGAAGCACAGGTGGCACCAGCAGAGTTAACAATAATTCATTTTGATGATAGGTGTCCCATAAATGCACAATACCAGGACCCTGAAACAAGCAGCTAAATGGAATTCAGCCATTATAATTATTATTATTATTATTATTATTATTTACATCATTTTTAACGGTGAAATGCCAGAATGTGTTCTGTGAAAAAGGCCTGTATCCCGTGAGCACTGGCATGTAACTTTGCCCGTAGTAATAGTTCAACACACATGCACTGGATGTCTCCTGTATATGCTTCACTCATTGTCATGCTCACTGCTGTACCAAGCGCAGGGAATGATTCACACAGCAAAGCTTGGTTCTCTGGAAGCTCACGGCCAAGACCACGAGGAGACCCGTTACCTAGCAACCGCTGTGATTGTCTCATGCTCCAGGTGTAACTTCCGTGAAGAAGCTAGCCCCATGTGAACCAAGTGGGTGCTACGTTATTTGAAACCCTGTTATTCTTGTATTTCAAGAAAGCGGCGCAGAACAAAAGGACGTTGAACACACATTGTGTTTGTGCACTTAAGGCAAAGAAAAAAAGAAGCAGCTGGTGAGCTTCAGGGTTTAAGAGAGAAAACCATGAGCTCAGGCGGTTTTCCCTGGTATCACTGTGACTCATCAATCAAGCTTCACTCTTCCTCTCTCTCTCTCTCTCTCTCTCTCTCTCCACACTTTGGCATTCACTGATCAATGTTATAATTAATCAAACAGCACTGCACAGCACTCTGATTAATCTTATTTCACACTGTAAGTTTCAAGCCAGACATCTTTGCAACAAAACTACAGTCAATCATCTGCAGGTAAATCATCTTCAGAAGCATCAATGGAAATGATGTATATTGCATCTCAATGCACAGCCTAGAATATGTCTAATAACATCGGTTGAATTGCAAACACAAGTCAAGGTAGACCGGTAAAAACTAACACTAAACCTGTTTACACCGGGGATCTGCGTGTGCAAGTGCCACTTTGTCACAGGCAAAAAAAAGCTCTTGAAAAGTTGATTTCAAATCTTAAGTATTTCTCTTAAACCTTAAATACTCATGACTAAATGTTCAGCAATCAAAGTTAAAGTTAAAAAAAAACATCCTCAGGCATTATTTATGAGAGTTCAACAGTCAAAAACTAAGCTCATCTGTTTCGTAGGACTGTGTGGGTGTGGTTTAATTACAACTGACAGCAGCCTGGTAATAAGCAGACTACCCCACAACTGTCATCAGATCCCGATACTGAAACACGTGATGTTGCTACCACCTGGAAAGTACAAGATACACCTTTTTATAATTGAGTCCAGCCCACTTCCAAGCACCAAGATGAGCGATGTGAAAACACAGAAATCTATCTCTCACATGAAATCAACTTTTGTATCTTGGCAGACAACGGCGTGTTCAGGTCAGACCACATTGCTCAAAGTAAAGAGCTATTTAAGAAATCAGGGCCATTATTATTATTGTTTCATCCTGTGCCCTAGTTCTTACTTCCTGAAACATGTTTTTGAATGTAATTGTCAGAAGAAAATAAATATACGAAACTGGCAGCGACTGCCTTGAATGTGATGGCATGTATGCTGCACATTCGTTCCACAATGCAGCTGTATATACCGTACCTGGCCATAGGTGTAGGTGACATTGCAGACTGTATATAAAGTATAAATACCTATATTTCAACTATAATAGACAGAATAGACAGAATATGCATGTGCAGAAACCTGTCTATACACTTTTCTTATTCCCATAAGGTAAAACCATATATTTTACTGCATATATATTTGCCTCTAACATTGTATAAATTTCTTATATTGTGACCAGCACCATCTGTCTCATCCTAAACAGTGATCCCATCCTCAGTTATTTTTTGATACAATAAGTGCAATGATGTTTGACTCCCCAGAGTATTCTGCTTGAAATGGCTCCAGATATACTTGGGCCAAGAGTCTATTCAACATTTTAGTGAAGTGGGTTCTAGACAGAACAACTATAGGCTCCCAGGAGAGAAAGGAGGGAAAGTAGTGAGAGAGCAAAAGAGAGAGAGAGAGAGAGAGATGTGAAGTGATACCAAGGAAGGTTAGGGGCTAAGGCCTGGGAAACAGTGCCATCTATTGATTAAACGTCCTGTCTCGCTACATTATAAATGCAGCAAAGGTTTAACAGAAGCTTTTCTTTCCTCAGACATCCTGTATATATGTCTCCCATTCGCATAGTT
Organism: Rachycentron canadum; assembly: GCA_038496675.1. Lineage (NCBI taxonomy): Eukaryota > Metazoa > Chordata > Actinopteri > Carangiformes > Rachycentridae > Rachycentron > Rachycentron canadum. Next base: position 8,353,145 of record CM076650.1, on the reverse strand, counting down.
TGCTCAGTATTCAGTAGATTACAAGAAATAGTGTAATGCAATTTTTTTGAACACAGATAGAGATTTTTGGAGTTAATGTGTATACAAGCAGTGTAGGTGTCATGTATCCTATAGCTAAATGTGACAGCACTGAAACAAAATCCAAATCATCTTGGTGTGAGGATGAATCTGGGAAAAACCAACTGTTATGCAGGTCATTCTTCTTTTAATGCTCTCCTTTTTGGTGTTATACATTATTTATTTCATATTATGATTATTTCATTAAGGTTGCTATTTTACCATTTGTTCTACCATATACATTTTTGTGTGTGTGTGTTTTTTTTTTTTTATTTATTAGCTGTCTAAAATAAATACAGTTTTCTGGTGGATATATAATTTTGTTTTCTTTTATACAGGCAATATTGCTCTATAGTATGGACTCCATAATCATTAGATCAGGGATAGTGGGGTATAGTGTGGCTCTGGGAAAAAAGTAACTCTTTTTTTCTTTTCTGTTTAATTTATTCTAATATATATGATTTATAACATTTTAAGGAATACTTATTTACTTATTTTACCCCTATTTAATACTTAAATGCACCATATAAACATTTAATAATCTGGTGCAGTTGTACATAGATATAAGAACATTTAATGTTTTTAGTAATGTACAGTATTTATCATAACTTTATTATAACCTCTCCCATGAAGACATGCTTTTATGTTGTATATTGTATTGTGTATTTTACCATATCTTCTTCCATTATCTGTTGACACACCAGCTTCCTCCTCTGGTTGTCCACAGTTATGTCTGTGTTTTTATACTGCCTATAAGTACATGCAAGTGGTATCTATTTTATTTTTATTTTTGATGATGCTCTGTTATTATTTATTCTGTTATAGGTTAGAGGTGTCACACAGAGGGACCCTATTCAATAAGAGAACTAGAATATTTGCAAAAACCTGAACTTGGACTGAACATAACTGACCCCAAATCAGAACTCTATAATGACCTTGGTACTTCAAATCTGTGATATACAGAAATTCACTAACACTGAAATGATATAAACACTTTATTTTTCAATAATAATAAAAAAAGTTTAAATCTGTCAATCAGTCAGCTGCTCCCTTTCGAAACAGAGAGCCACTGAGAATGTGTCATGAAAGCACTCACACTACAAAGTGAGTGGATTTGTAAATTATCACTGTGACAGCTCATTCATCAACATATACTATCCTCTCTATCATAACGTTTACGAGGGTTGTTTCAGTCCAGTAGCTGTATATTCAACATCAGACACATTTGCATGGGAGCACGAACTTGGAGGCTGAGACGTCACCATGTTCTGTAGGAGTTTGTGACAAGATTAGAGGAGAAAGGACTTATTCACCAGCACGGTGGTTGATATTCACAGTGAAAGACAACCGTCAATGCCCAACTGCTCACAATGCTAATTTCTGACACATCTCTGTGAATTCTATGCCAGATCTGTGGTGACATGCGGCGACCAGTGTAACTGTGCATCATAGTTCACATTGGGTATTTGCTGGATAGAAGGTGGTAACAGCGGTGTTAATATTTGCAAGAGTCATCAGTAAGCAAAGGCATAAACATAATGAAATGGACTTAAACTTCCATTAACCTCTGAAACATACTATTATATACTACTATAACAACATACTACTTTAACAACCCTTCATGAGCTGTGCTTCCTGATAATGCATTTTCATATAATCCAGCTGGTTTTTAAATGGTTAACTTATCTCAAGTAAGTATGAAAAAGGGACTTATTTATTTATCAGAAAAAATAATATGGTCTTCATTGGACAGTGATGATAAATATTTTGATATTATTTATTGAGGATTTATAAATTGTGACTAATGGCTTTATTGATGGTAAATAAGTAATTTTCAGGTTATCAATTTGTGAAAAAATATTTTGGCTGTTCTTTAACCTCCAGCAAAACATTTGTTTTTTAAGCACTTTAGAAAAAGATGGATCACAAAAAATATTTATTAATGACTTACCACCATTTTTAAAAGAGAGAAACTTTTTTATTACTGGATTATCAATATTTGTAGCTACATTATAACCAAATATCAGGGCTAATCACCCAGCAAAAAGATTTTTACAACCTGTCAACCCAAAACTTGCTCTTATCATGATTTGTAAGGGATACATAAATAATGAGTAACTTATTTGTAATAAGCTCATTATGAAGAGTACCTTTTCTTTTCTATAATTTCCAAAATATCACTGGTTTAGCATCAGATATTTTCACACTCATCACCACTTTGGCACCATCATGGATGCCTTCCAATAAGCCAATACCTTAGGACAGCACCAGTGTGTACAGTACTTATGCCTTTGATGGATCAGTACATGCAGCTTCTCATAATGGTGAGGCCACAGGGCCAGTGATTTCTCATGGGAAGTGCAGGATGCCTTGGATGAGATCAGGCCCAAGCATTGCCTCGCTCTGACATGTGTCAGACTCGATTAGTTTTGACTTTTCAATGCGACGAGTTCTCCCACTGTAATCTGCTAGTACCAGCTCTGACAGATTAACAGTGCTATTAATGTCTTGATGCTTTTTGCCCCTGCACAGTGTTTGTTATTGATCAGAGATGTGTCTTTCTACTGTCAAAGCTACTCAATGAGATAAGTGTTTTTTGTGTTGGGTCCAGGCCAAAAGGTGTAGTGACACGTAAGAGCAGTGTGGTGGTTTGATAGAATTTATATGTGGGTGGATATGCACAGCAAAACCTACTGCATTACAATTATTAAAAACCTAATTAAATGAAGGTTTTGTACATTTCCTGCTGTTTTCACCAGCCATACCCTGCAGTCTGCACATTGCTGCATGCAGACTTAACTGTTCTCCACCCTGGTCTTTTCCCTCATGGTGGAAAGCTTTTCTTTTTGTCTCTCCAGTTATTTCCCATTTTATTTAGGAATCTGAAAACTCACCTTTTCAACAAATACCTCACATTGCCCGCATTGAATCGAATCCCCTTTCTCTCTTTCTACCAACTTCCTCCTCTACACACTAATTTGTTCTTTAAAAAATCCCTTCTATGTCTCCTTTGTCATTATTTTTATTTCTATTCCCATTGCTCCTGAGGTCACTGTCTGAGAAGAATGACTAAGACTTGTAGAAAGAAATTAAGGCAATGTAAGATTTGGTGCTAATTGTGCTGATGCATCCCTGTAAAGTCATACTTAATATGTCACCTAAACAACCACAGGATAAGTCAGTGTTTCTTTACCTGAAATATAAAAAATAATTCAAGGTATCTGTGTTTCATCTGAAAAACAAGTCACCCAATTTGAACTGAGCAGCTCAAGTGTAAGGAAAGTGTAAGATCCCCATCTTCTGGTCAGACTTGAAAAGTGATGTTTTAAAGAGACACTCAATGCCTTGTACTGTGTTTTTACTTATATTTTTAGGGGCATGTGTCTTGATGTGATCTGATCTTAATAAATAAATTGCAAACAGAAATTTGCACCCACACATTTAAATCTGGAGAAATTTTGGTTTTATACTAGGAATCAAACAGACGGTTTACAAATATTTGGCAAACCTTACACTGATCACTTCAATAATATCAAACTTTGTGTAAAAAATGTGTGAAATCTATATTGAATAGGTTCTTGGTAGAACATTTAAACTAACAACCGAGAGTACATCAAGAAAGGACACTGGATAATTGTGATTATTGTCACATTTTATTGTGTATTTGTGCTGTATTGTGCTATAGCCCTTTTCGTTTTTTTTTTTTTTTTAATGTGTTATGAATAGTTTGATTTGCATTGATAGTCCAAATATAACAATAGTACTGAAAGAAATATTTTATTCAAATACTGAAATTATTATGAAACAAAGGGGGTCAAATAAAGAATTCATGTAGCAGACAAGGTGGCTATGGATTGAAATCTTGCTCTTAGCTGGGCCACCCTAGGACATTCTCAGGCATGTTCTCAAGCCATTTCACAGCAGTTTTGATTGTCAGGCTGGTGTGAAATGTTCCCCCAGAATAAAGTTTTTCTTTTTCTTTCTCCCCAGCAGTTTGATTCTGCCACCACTGCTACGCATTAGCAGTCATTGCAGATAATCAATTTGATTCCAGTGTATATCATTCTTTGACCAAGCAGGGGGTTGATACTTCCTAATCAGTGCTTCTTCAGGCTTTACAGCCTCTGCTCACTTACAGCATCATGTTAGCTGACCTGGCAGCAATACCGGCTGCTCTACCTTTAACACAGTGTGAGAGAATTGGGTCATTGTGGGAAAACATGGCCCCTCAGAGTCACCACTGCCAAACTGCGTAAAAGCTCAAGTGACCTTCTATAATTCAATTTGTCTTGGTAGTGGAAAGAGTGCTCGGTTCATTTCATAAGGTTTCTAACCGAGTCGTAGCTGGCCCACATAGTCGAGCACCTAGGAAAGCCTTTGTCTTTGCTCATGCCCAGACTTATAAATCCTTCCTGTGTACATATATGTATTTTTGCTTTGGACAAGATACCTGGTACATAATAAAGGTAGACAGTGTTTCTTGTCATTCTTCTGGAGAACACTTAACTTTCCCATAACAGGAGATTTACTTTGTAAAATTACCATGGCAGTGTGTGACTTCCCTTTTATTATCCTAATAAAAGTTGCCGTGAGTCATGGCTGAGGATGATTTTGTCCACTTTATAGCTGTAGCACATTTTGTGCGCTTCTCTTAGAGATATGCACGAAATTTTATTTCAAGTTTTGTTCAAAATGACTTTGTAAACTCATTCTGAGTCAGAGAACCTAGAATTTACTTGTACTCCCACGTTCAGAACTGAATTTGATATTTCTAACACGACCGTAGAGGATTTTTATGACATTGGTCATTAACATGCAGATACTGTGCATATTTCTTTCATTATTTTCCAGCATAACCTCTGATAAATCACTGATATTCTAAGACATTGAGGCCAAACAGAGGTTGTGGAATCTGTGCATAAAATGCTCAAACTTTCTAAACTTACAACAATAATTAGACAGAAATGAACTTATTTGTATGGGAGAATACAAAGTTTAAGGTCAATGCTAAAGGGTGATTTTGTCAGTGTTAATTTAATTTCACAGGAATAGGGTTTTGATGATTTGGAGAGCTTTGTTTTTTCCTTATCTTAGATATAAAACAGTACTCTGGTATGATTAAATGCTGCTAATTGGCTTTTGTCCAGTGGGTTTCCATGCATCTGTCCTAGAAAAGCCTCTATGAGAGGGTTAAAGGCCACCTTATTAAAGGCCAAACTGTCCCCTCATCTGGGAGCAGTTTGTGAGAGCAAACATGTCCATGGGAAAAAGCAACCTTGCTGACACTAGGCACACTGGGACCAATCTGGGATGGTGTGTGTGGGAGATTTCTGCTTAGGGACTCCATAGCTGTGCTCTAGAGGGATTTCAGTAGTCAGACAAGTGACAGACGAATGTTCCCTGTGGCCCAAGGAGTGTTTGGTACTGGGAATCCCTATTGGTCATGTACAAAGTCTCCTTTGAACTGCGGCTGTCATTGACAGGGTAACTGTCAAACCCAGGATCAGTGTGGTTTTCCCAATATGCAGTTGCTTTGTGGACTTGGAGAAGGGTTTGGCCCATGTCTCCAAAGCATCTTATGCAGTGTACGGCTGGAATATGGGGACCCTGGGTCATTAATATGAGATATTTAGTCTTCGTGGAATAAGTGTTGTATCGTTGATATTTAGCTCTGCAAAGTTGTGCCTTGTCACCAGCCCTGTTAATGAGACTCCCTTGGTGCAGCCACGGGTCGGATGTGTCCCACTGGATAACCTCAAGATTGCATACTTTTTGCCAATAATGCAGTTCTGGTGGCATCGTTGGCCCCTGACCTCCGGAGCACAATGAGGCAATTTACAACCGAGTGTGAAGGAGCTCAGAATACAGTCAGCACCTCAAGTCTGAGGCCGTGCGACTCTAACATGGCCTTTGAATTTCAAACAAGTTCCTGCCCAAATTGATGGAGTTCAAGTACAGTATTTTAGGGGCTGGTTCACAAATGGGGATAAGTTGGAGTTTTAAATCAACAGGCAGTGGTGTAGGTATTGTTCTGGACCCAGGTTTTAATTCTTTGCAGTCAGGATGTTAATAAAAGTGAAATAAAATACAGAGGCTGTAGCCTTTTATCTGCTTTTACATTTTAATGTCCTACCTCATGATTTTTTTAAGCTTATATTTCTTTTTTACATATTATATATTGTTCAGTTTCAGTTACCAAATCACTACTGAATTAAAGATTTCCTCTGTCCATCTGCAGTGTTTGTCTGATCAGCAACAACAGGTAGAAATTTTGTTCATGTGATCACCTTTGAATTGAAATTTTCACAGATTATATTCAGTAAGTAACTAATCTGACTGTATTAGAGTGAAAACAAAACACTGAATAGAATTCATCACCTTATTTAGCATTTGTGCTTGAACACTAGAGGGCAGTATAGTATTTTTTCCTTTATTTTAATGCCACAAAAATTACTTTGACCCTGACCTTATGAAAACAAGGCAATCACTCATGGATTTAGACAATGATCAGTGTCCTAGTCCAGTTAAAAGTCAACAGTAATTGTATATTGAGATTTTGCATTAATCGTTGCTCTTTTTTGTCTTAAAAAATCTACAAACAAACTGGGATCTAAAATATTCAGTATGGCCAAGACAGTGATGTCTGTGGGGTGTGTCATAACCCATAAAATCTTCTTAATCCCAAAGCTATATTCTTATCTTTGTTGATGCATTAATCAGAAATTGTGTTGTGTTGTTGCACCTGGTTTCTTCTATGGAAATAATACAAGTACACATTCTGCTGTCACTGAGTTTAGAGACACCATTCAGATATCCAGATGCCTATTGTGTACCTGCAAGTCATTTAAACACATACATTCCTACTGGTAAATCTGAAAGTGAATTGAATTTAGTACGTTGAAGAACTGGGCTTTCACTTCTCTAAATGAGAAAAATATATTCATAAGACATGTGATTTCAGCCTGAAACCAACAGAGCTATGCAACTGATCACGTGCATGGTATTGTTTTCTTAAGAGTGGATTGTTTTGCTAAATGATTTTCATACAAATGCCTGAGGAGAATTATTCCCCAAATCCCTCATAAAGTGCATTATATTAGCAGCTTACCAAAAGTACCAGAAGAAATAGTCAGAGGAGGCTTAAGCTTTACAGCCAACCTGATTGTTAGTTTTATTTTAGAAAGGGGATTCTTGTCATTGAGGGATTTTCTGCTTTGTCATTCTGTACAGGATTTCCCTCTGCCTGGGGAAGAGTATTCATTTTTGGTCTCTGCTAAGCGACTTCCTCCCTCAAAGGCTGCTCAAACAATACATCCAAAACAGCTGGCTTTTGATTTGAAGAATTCCTCAGATGTTCAGGAGGCAAATTGCTGGATATGTAGATATGAATGAAATGGATGAGCAATAAATTAATTGATAAATACAAATACTTTGGCCAACAGACAGATAAGCTCACAAACATTATTTCATTTCCACTCACTCCAAACCACAGTTCCCTTTTCAAATACACAATCAGTGACCATGTAAAACCAAGGGCCAGAATAAAAGACCTGCTTTGGTGCAAAGAAGAGTAACAAACTCCTTTTGGAAGATTAAAGAATGAACTAAAAGTGTTGTTGTTGAGCTGACGTTCTCAAAATGCAGATTTCTCATTTATCGGCCACTCTTCTGTCTTATTTGAGACTCTACTTGTAAATGTTATGTGGGAAAATTACTGATCTGCATTTAAAAATTGGCTACAAGTCAGAGAGAGTTTCTGTTTCACTGGCTTCGGGAAATTAGGATAGTGTATTTAAAAAGTGGGTTACCACTGTTACTGTTTTTTGTCTTTTCCTCAAGCGTGGGCCAAGTTTTTTCTGTGGATCAAGAAGCTAACAGTCTTGTCTGATCAAAGATTTTTGTGTGTGGTTGTGTAAACTAATTATAAATCTTAAATATTTTTCTAAATGGGGAGGGTTTTGTAGTATTCATTGCTCTATATTGCAAATACTCTGCCACCAGCTGTTTCAGTTGTATGCTCTTTTCCTAACACAAACTGAAATTGTTACATCCAGTTTGTTAGGTCCATTACTGAGCAAATATTAATAGACATCTTTTATCTACTCACTCAACAATTGCCCATGTTGGAGTATTTTGTGTAAGTGGTAGTTTCTGTTGCAGCTGTTGTGTGATCAGTTTACTGCTAACTGAGCAGGCCATTATTACCAACGTATCATGTAACAAGTGATTTGGCTGTTGTGTGTTCTTTTAATTTGACTGAGTTTGCCAGATTAATTACTTTGTTGTATTTCCAATTTGGACTTGCTGCCGCATCTAGTCTACAGACTACTTCAACCCAGTTTCCTCCTAACTGTACCTTACTGTGCTGATTTATCTCCACAACAACTTGGTGTAACCTGTATCTGGTGTAACCTGGTGATATTATATTTCACTAAATTGTGTCACTGTCATCGAATTTGTTGTCTAATACTAACTCCTAAGCCCTTATGAGCCAGTACGCAGCCTTAGCTCTTTGGGTGGAGTTAAATCTAGATGTAAAAGCACTTTTTACACCAGGGCCCCTTGACTCTGGAACAACCTGCCTGAGGAGATAAGGCTAGGAGAATCAGTGAATCACCTCTAAAACCTAATTTTTATAGACTTGTTTTTAATGTGATGTTGCCTCTTTACTTATTTTCTTTTTACTCTTTGCTATGTTATCCTTTTTATCATTTATGCTATTATTATTATTATGTTTATTATTATTATTGTTGTTGTTGTTTAAATTGTATTCCCATTAGTGTGTCTGTGTGCCTGTTTTTTTGTGTGCTTGGTATTTGCTGTTTTATTTTGGAGGATATTGTTTGATTGTTTTACTTTTGTCCTGCTCTGATTCATATGCCAAGGCCCTTTGTAAACTTTGTTTTTAAAGGTGCTATATAGATAAAGTTAAAGCTCAAAGGCCAGACTCTACGGAAGCCCACTGCTCCCTGCCTGCACCCACATGCATGGAGAGGGCGGATGGACGCTCATTGGCTGTTTTAATAAATGTGTGTTGACGGTCGAGCCTGGGTTGTGTGGGTCATCATTTAGGTATCGTCACAGTTTGAGGTGATGGAGAAAGAAGACTTGAAACTGCGTTGTTTCCATGTCCCGGGAACGTGAGCAGGACAATAGGGAGCATTAGGACCCAGAGGCGGGGGCAGCGTCCGCCTCCCTCATTATCCATCGATTTGACAGCTTGAGCCGGAGACCAGTCAGGGACAGGATGTGAAGGCGAGAAGGAGGCGGCCTGCGGGGGTTTTTTTTTTTGGTGCGGTACGCCGAAGTTTTGTAAAATCCCTTGGTTGTTCGTAAACTAACGGCAAGTTCACTGCAATGTCTGTCAAACGCAGCTGCTCGGTCTCCCGCAGAGTTTCAAGCGGGTGAGCCCGAGTTGGCGTTTGGAGCGTCGGTCCTGCTGCGCGTTTTTTGTAGGTGGAGAAATCAGGTCCTCGGCTCAGTCAGGACGGGATCCGGTTCCTGTGGACCTTTCCCCCTCCACTTCTTTACTCATTTCGGACGCCCCACTTCAACCTTTAGACCCATAACAAGTTGCCAGCGGTCAGACAGTCGGTGGAGACCGGAGACGCACACGTGTATCCTCCGTCCTCCGGCTCCGCGCCCGTCGAGCTTCCAGCGCTTTTCTGGATAAAAGTAGTTTTTATTTTTTCTGCTTGGGATTTCTGCCGAAAACACGAAGACGACGTGGCAGACGACATGTCGCTGAGCAGAAGCATTGAGTTTGAACACTTTGAGGAACGAGAGAAGCCGCAGCGGACACCGAGGACCAACTCTGTGTCCGGGTCCCAGTCCGGCTCCAGAGGCAACGGTCTGGTCCCCAGCCCGGCGCACAGCGCGCACTGTAGCTTCTACCGCACACGCACTCTTCAGTCCCTCACATCCGAGAAAAAGGCCAGGAAAGTGCGATTCTACCGCAATGGAGACAAATATTTTAAAGGTTTGGTGTACGCCGTGTCCAACGACCGCTTCAGGTCCCTGGATGCTCTGCTCATGGAGCTCACACGGTCCCTGTCCGACAACGTCAACCTTCCTCAAGGAGTCCGGACGTTGTACACGTTGGATGGAGGCAGGAAGATCACCAGCCTGGATGAGTTAGCAGAGGGTAAGGCGTTACGATGGATGTAACAACCTGAACGTTTTGTATATGGATGATAGGCTAATGCGCATCGATTCAGACATACAATTGAGAAAAAAAAAAGAAAAAGAAAAAAAAGCACTTTGCCTTGAATGTTGGACTAATTGTCCTATGCACATATTCACTCTACTCTCAGTCAAGTTAAAAAGGTCACTCAGAGCATAGTCACACGTTAAGAGCCACCTCCGCTTTGTGTGTTTAGTTCATTCATACTGACTATTGAGAAAGTTTTCACTGTCGGATCAAAAGTTTACTGTGAGGCCGGCTCTCCTGCAGGGCTGTAGAAATCCATCCATCCATTTATGCCTGAAGAACAGTGCAGGATCATTGTTGCGGTGGGAAGCTTCACTCACACCATTCACATCATTTCCGTCACTGACATAACCCCCCTGACATATTTGACCCAGTGCCATGCATGGAGACGAGCAGAGCCCTCCTCACTGCAGCAGATCCCAGCTTACTGCAGATTGGCCCGAGCCTGGCTCTCGCTTTCATGTTCTTGTGCTTTCTTTGTATTTGGGAGCTCTGTTTATGTGGGGGTGTTTACCTCTCACTGTCTGTGAATAAATATTTGATGACTGTGTGTTGTTCTCGGGTCCATTGGCTGTTAAAATCTTGATTTCACCCTTGGGGCTTGAAAATCTCCCTCCCCACATCCACTATCTGTTTGTTGCACACTTTATTTGGTTGCAGTATAGTGGTCTTGGTCTTATTGCTGGAAATGCGATTAAAGTTTAGAAAGTAACTTAACTATCAGCAGGATCAGTTCTGGGATGCTGGAGGACTGAGAGCAGTTGAACTAATTTGGTTATAAAACACAGTGTCAGAGACTGTTGCATACCATAGACATGACTGGAGAGCAGTCCATGACCCTTTCACTTTCCTGCTGTGTTGTTCTCCCTGCAGGGACAGTGACCTCGCCGTGAGTTAATCTTCATGTTCAGCCCAGACAGTGTCTGTCTGCACTGTCACCTGCCTCCAATCCTCTTTCAGCATGAGAGGTTACTGCCTGGTCACATACTCAGGATCCACTGACCTCTTGATGCAGTCTTTGTTCTTATATACTCATCTATTTTTATCTCACATCCTTCTAAAACTTAAGTCTCTTTGCTACACTCATTTGCTATGCCCCGTCCCCTGAGAGACTGGGGAAGATTTAGGCCAGTGCCTGATCTGAATTCTGTAGCATTTGGCAAACTGCGCAAAAGTTGCTTTTTTTATTTTTGGTGCATTGACTTGGCCCAAAGCTGACTGATACTGCAACAGCTCATTTTGATTTGAGATTTTCAAGGGTCGGTTCATGCAAATCTCATAGAAATCCTTATACCTGCCAGATGACTGTTTAATCCGTTTTATAAATAAGCCTCTTTCACTTCACTGTTGACAGTTTTTACCATTTAAAAGTGTTTACAATAATTCCTTAATAAAAAGTGTTGACAGGAAAGCCAGTGGATTAGGTTTCTGGAAAGACGCATTCATGTTCATGAGTTTCTCAAATCTGGGTCTTTTAAAATACAAAATAAATAAATAAATAAATCCTTTCAAATTGATTATTTGGGGTGGTAACAAAAGTTTCATCAGATATCTCTAATCCCCAGAAAAGATAAAGTGGTTAGATGCCATCACGGCTAGGTAGGAAAATTCTATTTCTGATTTGTTTGGCCTCTGTCAGTAGCTGTCAATCTGTATGCACGTGGTCTAGTTTTCACCACAGCCTCTCAAGCATGAGACAGAGTGCAGGTGGACTGAGCACCAGTGTCTTGTCCTTGTCTACTTACACATCCAAAGAGAGAGGGGACATTACTGCACAGCTCAGCAGTCTGCCCTCAGTGATTGAGGCCTGCTGGGTCTCTTTTGTGTGGAAAGCCAATCAAGCACCATTCACATGTGAGCCCCTTATGGCTGGATGGGATTACTGAGCCAACCAGTCAACTTGAACTGCTGTGCTGGTGGAAAACAACGCAGAGAGGTAGTAGATACAGAAGCTTTGTAGTTTACTGTGTGGATATAGGAGGATACTTAACTTGCTGTCAGTGAAACCTTATTTGGACAAAAACTTTGGAGTCAAAGGGTTTATTTATAACAAATGGTAGAATGAAACATTTAATGATTATATTCAGATTAGCGAAAAATAATATCAACATTACTAATAACATTTGAAATGTGTATCTTATAGCTGCCCTGACATCTTGTTGTAGTCATTAATAATGTGGACTGTCCTGCACTAATTGAGGAAACCCTCTAATTTCCTCTAATGTGATTCATTGATCATAAAGTTAATTACCAGCAGAATACTGTAAATATGAACTCATGCTGAACTTTTCTGCCGCATATCAGGAGAAGTGTAAGAAAACATGACTTTCTCCATTCCAGTGCAGCCATTTAGAAGAATACAAGCCGTGTAAAATCTCTGTTGGTGCATCACGTCGTCCTTGAACACTGGCTTGATTGCTGCTCTGCTCTATTATTGTATCTGACAATGGAACTCTGAAGCTGAATCACAGTTTTTTTTTTCCTTTCAATATTTAATACCAGTGAACTTCTAAGATTTTGTCATCATTGCCTGAAGTTAGCTTAAACCATGCTGTTTTTAATTATCTTTGATTGATAACTCAGTCATGAATATTTTTGAATGTCTAATTTGATGAGGGCTCATTTGATATCGCTCCAGGGTAAAACTGAGATGCATTCTGAATGGATGCTTGATGGGTAAATGAAGGTGCGGTCCTGTGCATCTCGGTAGTGCTTGTGACCTTGACATTTTACAATTCTTCTGTGATCACTAAAACACATAAGAGTTTCTTGGATGGAAAAACAAGCAGAACATTGATGATTTGGAAGAGTATGTCTGCCCAGAGAAATCTGTAGTGTGCTGGTCATACTGGTCATGCTGAAAATATCATAGGCTCATGGAGTGACTTTATTGTTTTTAGGTTGATAAGTCTTATATCACATTAAGGTTAACACTGTTTTATGTTTTCCATTTACTGACATCGCCTTGGTTTTGTATTGGTGACAGCTGTGTGATTGCTGCGGTTAAAGCTGCTGGGCTGGTTACACAGCTCTGTTGACCTCATCTGTCGTCCACATGAGGACAGCAGCCGGTGGAGGGTGGCTGAGGCGCACTTCACATCAACGGAGAGAGGTTGCACCTGAGATCCCTGCTCTCCAGGGAATAGACGTGTCACCAGTCGCCATCTGAGGGCATCTCAATATTCAGTCATTTTTCACGCAGATGAATGGCAGGCCCAGTTATGTTTTGTTTTAGTTTTCAGCCATCGCTCAGTCCCCTCAGCTGTGTCCTAGCCTTTTAATTAGCCTTTGGTTAATTGCAAGCTTAATAAAACCAGGTATCGGGGGACACACTGTCTCATTTGGCCTTCTTGATTGATTTGTCTTGACACATATCCAGTAACCAAAACTTCAGAGATGGGACAGATTCTTTATTAGTAAAATTAAGTTACTACCCAAAGACAGTGAACTAGTGACTAGTATATTTCTAGTATGTATTATAGGATTATATATTACTCTGCTTTGTCCTGAGAAGACATCATTGTAACAAGCTCCCTTCTGCAGAAAGCTTTGATTCTCCCAGTACGTAAAATACTACATCTCATCAAGAAAAAGTTGCCTCTGAGAAAGGGTTGACTGTTTGTGAAGAGAAAATATCAGTCATTCCCTCACTCTTACTCGCAGTGAAACGTACAAAAGTTTCTCATCTAACACACAGCCTTTAAAATAATCACCACACATTCCTGCCGTGGTTTTCACCGAGCGGCCAAGCTCCTGTACTTCCTCACATGACTTTGTTCTTAAGGGGAAACATTTGCGTGTTAACAGTTTGAAAGGAATGCTGGCAGATAAAACAAAATGCTTTGTTTTGGAGGAAAGCCAGTGCAGCAGCTCAACAGCTGAAAGGGAGAGAGGACAGTGTTACGCCGGCCTGGCCTCTCAATGTGCCTTTTTGTCTCAGCTGAGGAATGTTAACTCTTTGTTGTTCGCCTTATGCCACATGGAAGCAGCATTTCATGGTTCATATCATATATGTGAGGTGGACACGGAAGCCTTGTGTGTTTTATTTTCTAATTAAAATGTGGATATGGTCTCTGAGATAGTCCATTCATGTCTTGATTTTCTTTTTTGCAGGTGAGAGTTACGTGTGCGCCTCCAACGAGCCCTTCCGACGTGTGGACTACACCAAGAATGCAAACCCCAACTGGTCAGTGGGCATCAAGACTGGTACATCACGCTCCCTCTCCTCTCTCATCCCTCTGAAGAGTGACTTGCAGCGAGAATCCAAGGACTTCATCAAACCAAAGCTCGTCACGGTCATCCGCAGTGGTGTCAAACCCCGCAAGGCAGTTCGGATACTGCTCAATAAGAAGACAGCACATTCCTTCGAGCAGGTGCTTACTGACATCACGGATGCTATCAAGTTGGACTCTGGAGCTGTGAGGAGACTGTACACTTTGGAGGGCAAGCAGGTGAGTCTGTTAATCGGCTAGGTATTTTCTTCTTCTAAAGTCTAAAATGACATTACATGACAGTTGGACGGAATTAATTGGATTGTTTTGAGATTGGACGATGTGCACGTGAAAACCAGATGGATCTACAAGGCTGAGCTTTTTAGCCAATGGCTTTATCTCCAAAACCACTGTGATTTATAGGCTTCAGCTGTGTCAGCAGTCTAGGTAATTACATCCCATTTAATCTTCTATACATAATTACATGCCATAGTTATTTCAACAAGGCACTAATAAATACACTTTGAGAGTTCAGGCCTTTTTTGCCATATCCATCAGTATAGTTTCCTCCCCACCTCATCCACCACTATTAAGCCATTGCAGACTGTTTTTACTATAACCCTATCCATCTGGGACACATATACCATTGTGATGTTTCCATTTAAAATTTTCACAGAGCTTCTCTGGGAGGTGGACCTGAACACATGGGGCCCCTCACCGAAAAGATTTATATTAATGTTGCCTCATCTGGGAGAAGTCTTCCATAATAATTATTAATTATATTGTTTAAGTCATTTCACAGAATGAATATACTTTAATATGATTTAAAGTGAATTAGGATAAAACATTTTGAAAGTAATGAGATTTAAAAAACTATAAAACATTACAAAAATGCAAGTAACTTGCGTTTCATGAAACTTAACAGGAGCTTGAATGTCACATTACATCTCTTGAATGGTGGCTTTAAGGTATAAGCTGTGAAAGCACTAAAATGCTGTTAAGGGGTCTTTATAATATATTTTCTTTGTACTGAGTCATATTTTAAAATCTTACAAGTTAAGCCTAAAGATTTTACTGCAGAGATAAATACATTGATGTGAAGGCATAAAACAGATCTCTGGATAATGACAGACTAAAGTTTTACAGTATAAAGGTGTTTAAGAGTAAATCTCTGCTAAGAGCATTGAATAAAAACAGGTGTGGCATTTCCTAGATAAGCAAATGAAGGCATTGATTGTGTTTGGCAATGGCTTTCAAATGTGAGAATGACTGCACTTTTTAAATCTTAAGTAAGAATAATAGATTGCTCCCACTTTCCAGACAGCTTGTTTCATAATCCCCAATAATGTGTCTACAATTAATTCTGAAACAACTGAAACAAGAAAATCAAAATCAAATAAATGACTCCATAGATTAAGGCATGGCAATGAAGTAGCCACTGAAATTTGCTTTCAGTGGAGTCTAAACTGTCAAAGACTGAAATCAACTGTTTGTGTGTTTTGGTTACTTCTGTGGTTTATTTGATAGTTGTATCTTTTGCTATGCCTCCCTCCAAACACAGCTGTAACTGCACAAATGATGTGTTTACCCTTAAAATCCAGAAAAAAACAGTTGGCTGGAAAGAACTTTTGTTCACTTGATTATAGCTTTGTTGCTTTTACTTAAGAGCTCAAACATGGTTTCATTTTCAGTGGGTCTGAAGTTTGTATGTTTTTTAAATGTACACCTCCATTGATGGAGACGTGTCGATTATTAATAAAATAATGTGATTATTGATGATTATGTTAAAGATTACAGAATCAGCAGGGAGGCTTTTAGAGCCACTCAAAATTTTCCTTAGTAACAGTTACAGTTTACATAGAGCTGTGATAGTGACAAAGAGGTTAAAACTGAGAATCACCGTCTGAAAGCCAAAGCAGCTTTTCCTGTGAGCCAACAGGAGACTTTGTGGACCGGATAGTCCAGACAAATGACTCATGAGAATAGTGATCCTTATCACCTCTGACAGAGCCAGCCCAGCATCCTTTGTGTCTGGCCAGCACTGTACAGGAACACATTTTGTAATGATTATGTAAAACCTTGATGCGCGCCTGTGAGACTATGAAGGTGGTGCAAGAAGTCTTCTAAGCCATCAGCCAAGTAATGCAATAATTTAGGCACTCACTACATTTTTGATAAAATTGTTAATGCACCCAAGTCTGGCTTTCAATGATGAATCAACAGGGTGGCATACAGCTGCTCTCCCTGTGCTTAAACTTGTAAAGTATGCTGTCCCTCTGGCTATATGTATATATCAGTGTGTGACAGCAGGTGTTTCCATCAGTTGTCATAAGTAAAACACCAGCTGTGAAATCACTGAATGGGGTGCGGCCAGACTGACTGACATGATTTAGAGTTTAAACCCACAAAAGTTGTTTACAATTAGCAGGATTGGGTGGGAGAGATATAGCTTCATACACTTAAGATGTCAGAGTTTGAAATGTTCAAAAAGTTGGTACAAAAAAGGAAAATCACTTAATAATGTATCATCCACAGCTGCATACATTAATGCTTCACGCAAGAATTTTGTTAGGGTCTCCACTGGGACTGACTCAGTCTAATATCTGTGGTATTAAGCCCTGGCCTGCCTCTATTTCCATCCATCAGTACATTCCATGTAGATCAGCCACGCAGACCAGCAGACACCATATTATCGTGAGGAGTGTATCATTAGATTTTGTGGACTGCACTCGCAAACAGTAACTTGTCATTGTAACGTTGTGTCCACCTTGTCTGACTAACTAACCAGCTACTTACTGACGTTGACAATCGATGCTTTGATGAATCATTTGAAGAGAGAGGGGCTGTCAAAACATTAGATGGTGGAGGCGCACCCTTCTTTTTTTAAATCAGGCATCTGCAGTTGGCTGGAGTCTGGCATGGACCTTTTGCAGGGAGTGAAACCAAAACTGAGAGCTTCACAGTTGTTACAGTGAATCGCTGTCAGAAGCTTTTACCCCCACCTTCATTCGACCAGACTTCTGCTTTATTTGTTAAAACCCATTAAAAATGTACCTAAATCCAGTATATGTCAGTAAGTTATGATTTGAGCGCCCAAATAATGGATGGCTTTGGAAAAGGTGGTCTGTGTGTGCGAATTTTAGTGTGCAATAAATATATGCTAGCTAAAGCTGCAACAGAAACAGCTCTTCATACTTTGTGTTTCAAAAATAAAACTGATATATTCATGACTACATTTCAGTCTTGCCCATAAATAAACTCTTAAGATGCTGTGCTGTGGAAGGAAGAAGGCTGTAGAAATCACAAAATTATTCACTGCAGCTCACACTTGTAGCTGCAAGGAGCAAGTAATTTAAGAAAAATCCCAAACCACACAGCAACTTGGGCCCATTGTGCTTTTAGGCAACTGTAATGTTCTGTTATTGGATTGAAGATGGATGCTAGCAAGTTCAGACGCCAACATAACACCAGCATTTATGGCACAAGGAATTCAGTGAGATTTGATATAGTAAAGCTGCAATTTCCTTTCCCAATCTGTCATTTTAGTAGTGGCGTGTACTACACTCTGTTTGAAGATCACACTCGTCCATTACAGATGACACATTACACAACTCATGCTGAGTGTGTCATGTAGCTACTTTAGATATTTACCACAGGATTTTCTATGATAAATGCATCAGCCATTAGTCACAGCAGCCTTTGAGCTTCTTTTGATAGATGATTTCTAATGCAAATGCATCCAATCTTCCATCAGTCTGGCCCTGTAAAGCAGATGCAGACTAGACTTTCTTCCATTGTGTAACCAAAAGCTCATATCCTCTGCAGTGGTATCTTGTCGAGAAAAGCAGCAGTTGCCATATTAATAATCAATTAGAGATACGAGGCATGTATCTAACAAAATAACTCAGTGAATGTGATGAGGTGTGGAGAGTAACAAGATGCATAGATAACATAGTGTAAACATAGATTTCAAGTCAAGTTATCAAAAGCCTTTGGTTTGTTAACAGCTCCTGTTGCTTCCTTTTATATTTAGGAAGTCATGTGCAGAAGCTGTATTTAGAAATGTGTTGTGTCATTTTAGACAAGGGTGGTATTGATTTACAAATATCAAATTGGAAACATTAGCAGCTTGATGTCTATTGACAACTCTTCCTGCACTATCCTGCCCTTGCCCCTGCCTGTTAACAGGCATGGTTAGTGTAATGTTGTTAGGCAGCATTTAAGAAATTTAATTATGTTCTGGTTTCTCAGCTCTGTCATCAACATCCAAAGTCAGAAGTTTAACCCATTAATGCTGTAAGTTGATCCTGTGAGCTCCACTCCTAATAACATCTTGTCATTTGTTAATAGAAGTCAATTCAGTTTAAATTAGCAGCTGCTTTTTTTGACTAAATCTGAGGCATTTTTAAAAAATTCCCCATATTAAATTATCGATGAAAACATATATTTTATTATTTATATCTAATCTGACAGCTTTAAGTGCCTATATTGTCCTAGTAGTATTAGCAGTTTTTTTTTTAAAGAGCGTCACATGTTAGCAGTGATGTATTGATCAAAGCCCCATAGATTTTAAAAAAAGCTTTACTTTGCACTCCTAGAAATTAAAGCTCTTCATGCACATGTACACACACCCTTAAACACACACACACGCACACTCCAAATGCCTTCCAGCAGCAGCCTGCCATCTGCTCCTCCAAAATCAAATCACAGGTCCCAGCCACCCGGTTTGTGTTCAGCCCCCTCCTGCTGATACACACACACACACACACACACACACACACACACACAGAAGCCCCCCACTGGAGCCCTGACCACCACCAGATAATTAGACTTATAAACTAGAAGGGAGGGTTAAAATGCAGCTGTCAGGTGTGTGTGTGAGTGTGTGTGCAAGTGAGTGAATGTTTTTCATGGATGTGCATGTGTGAGTGAGCATCTTTACACAGTACAACTCTGTCCACTCTCCCTCCTCAATTCAAAGCTGCTCCTCTGTCTGAATGTTAATTGTAGATCTTGGTTATTAGAGCCAACAGAATCAGCTGCTGCTTTTGGGAGAAAACGCTATTTTACATCTCAAAGCTGACTGGGCAGGCGGAAAATAAGATCTCCCTATTTTTCATTGTTTAATCAATGTATTCATTAATTTGGCAAACTGTTAGGAGTCCAGTATTTGCTAAATCCCCTTTCTTTATGTAGAAACCATTCAGGAATAATTCAAAGAACCATAGACATATTGACAAAGAGGAGAAGCCTCGTGATAAAACAGAAGCAGCAAGTGTAAGAACTGAAGTGACTGTAGACGCTGTACTTGAGCAGCCAACAGAATTTATTTAGTTAAATAGAAAATTCAGTTTGGTCAAATAATCATTCATGATTGAAGGATATGGGAATTTGCAGCATTTTCTGTGTAAATATACTTTATACATTCCCTACATTACTAAGAGTGCTGTGTAGTCCACATTACTGTCACTTAAACAGCTTCAGTTTTGGTTCAGTATTAAGTGATTCATTTTAAACCCTGGTTCTTTTAACCAGACAGCTAATGCTGTACTGTGTGGGGTGGGTTATACGAGGGGAAAAAAGTAGACTGTATAAAGATTATGTTGGATCTCACTTGAAGACGGGGTGAGAAGCTGGCTGTCATCAAGGGGAGGGTGTTGTTGTTTCAATGCACGCTTGCACAGATGAGTGGTTGACTTCAGTTAAATGATCCATACAAGCTTAGGAAATGTACTGTGTGGCCTTAGTGTAGATGACTTATTCAGGAAATACATAAATTCAGTGTTTGCTCTCTCCATCGCAAAAGGCTATAAACAGACAACGGAGGATGAAGCACTATTTAGAAACCTCACTTGGCACACCAGTGCACACCAGAAAACTAGATCCTGTCTGGGCTTTCTCCCTGCCTTTAACCAATGTATCCATCAGCCCTCTGGAAAACTGACATATAATAGATGAGGAAAGACAGCCAGCATGTGGCACCGATATTAAAACATTAGTGATCGATTGGGGCACACAGCAATAATCGGAAATCCTATTTTTCCATGGATAAAAACTCGTTGTGTCAGTGAGTAATCAGAGCTTAAAGGCTTTACATGTGATTTAACATTGACAAAGGTTGAGTGTAAAGCATAAGTTACCATCTTTGATGCAAATATTGCAAACACGCATTAAATATATTTAAGTAGAAAAAGAAATGTTTAAACACATATAATCTGTTTGTGAGCAGCAGTGGAGAAGTGGAAAGACAGTGCTGCATGTGCATTGGAAGCAGCATGTAAAGCGATTCAGATCTGACTTAAGGTTTAGATAAGTAGAACATTGTTTGTCTCTCGCTGCCCTCAACAGTGTACATGGAAAAAAACGCAAAAATCCTGAGCCACGTTTGCCTTTCACAATCTTTTTCACTCAGTGATGTTATCAGGATGACAGCCAGTCTGCCCATTATAACCAGGGGCTGGAAACAGACCTGGACCATTTAGACTGCTGAGCTGTAAGGGCTGTAATGCTTGTCTCTCTCTGAAAATCTTTAAAGATCTTTTTCAGTACACAAAGCAAGCTGACGAATGGGTGAGCAAATTGGACTCGGCACCAATAATTGGACAGTTGGAGGCTTAAATTGAATGCTTTCTCTTTTATTTACATCCTTGCAATAGTTAATTGGATATATTGTATATTCAGTAATAAAGTAAAGAGACAGTTACTCTATATCTTGAAAAATCTACAGGATATTGCTTTATGAAAGAAATTAATTTCAATTACATAAACTGATGGGTTTAATTAGATTTTTTTTGTCTCCTTTTTTTCTAGTTCACAATGTTTTCTTGTCAGAGTATTTGAGTGAAATTGTTAAAGGCAAGCGCATTAGGGCGTCTGCACGGATGCAGTGTGTGCAACAAAAGCTGAAGGTCACTCACAGGTCTGAGCACTGCAGCAGTTTCATCCAGTCCCAAAAAATGTGACACCATGCTGTGAGTCAGCAGCAGGCAGACGGACTGGGGAAAAAAAACTCTAAAAATAAAAGACTACATCTAAATATGCTCTTAAAGCACTTATTTTCTATTGATTTAACCAGAGAATAGGCTGTACAACCATGTACATGTGTGACATTTATGACATTCCTCCGGCGCAACAATGCTCTCGGATAACTGAGACATTTCAGTTTCACTTAGAATGCACTCAGATGTGTTTTTGTTTTTTGTTTTTTGTTTTTTTTTTGTGTAGAAGTCACTTGACAAACACTTAAGTAGCTACCAAAACACTAATTAGTTTTAAAGAAGCTTTTTCTATCTATCAATTTCTATCATCAACTACTGAGTCAGTTAAGTACAAATGCATTTATACCTTTATATAAATAAACACAAACACCTATACAAAAAAGGAAAATGTATACAAAAGTAACTCCTATTCACAGAAACAGCTTTCTGTAAAGGCTGCACTCATTTAAACATTCAAACAATTCACCTGTTTAGTGAAAGTTGCCCTCAGCATATTTGTGTAAATGATTATTAAAGGAAACTCTAGGAACATCAGTACCATACACTGTAGAAGTGCTTTTAACAGTGAAGAATTAAAAAAAGACAGAACTATGGAGTTCATAGTTCCTGGATTGCAGACTTGTGGGGGCAGTGTGAGTGGGAGGTGGGTGTTGGTTTGCTCGATGCTGACGCATCGTGGCGTCACCTCAAATGACACACTTCTAATGATGATGGCCCCGTGGCCCCATTACCAGCCCACGCCGTGCAGGCCATGTGTTAGCATGGACGTGCTGCTCTGTTATCTTGGTTCAACAGTTAGAGTTTACATTCATTAAGGAGTTTGAATTCTTCTCACCCTGTTATCATATTGAAGGCGATGCTATCATTTGCGTAGCCTTCCTGGAAGAATGGTAAAACTTGCTGGCAGTTCCAGACAGATTAGTACCACTGTCTCCCTCTCTGGCTAGCTAGTGGCAAGGCCACACAAGGGCTCCATCTGATTGTCAGGCTTGAGCTGGTTTCAGGGCCAAGTCTGGATTAAACGCCACCATTTAGGTCAACAGCCATGAAATTTGCATGCCCACCTATTGTTGTGTACTGTCATTAGCATACAGCCCCATCTGACACCAGTCCAATCAGGAATATTCACAGTGAGGTCCAGGGATATGCTTTTGTTTATTCTCTAGCTATATATAGTGTATATTTCAATATTTTGTCTGTTCTGTTTGTATAGGAGGGGCCCTTCCTCTGTTTCGTCATTCAAATTGAAAGTCTAAGGGCCTTACATTGCACAGATTATAGAGTAAGGTGGCCACAAGAGCTCAACGTACCGCAACTCAATAAAAAAGTGGTTGGTTGTGTTCTAGAGTTTTGTACATTTGCAGTGGTACGTGTACATGTGTTATCACATTATTTTAAGATTTTTCCTTAATTTCATTGTGTGAGTCCTCTAAGGCAAATTTGATTTAAAAGGAGTTCTATGCTGTGACGTATACAGAGTTGAAAAGAGAGGAGAGGTGTCAGACAGGTAGTAAGGTTGTATGTAATGGCAGATCTTTTGAGTCGAGGTATTGGAATCAGTATCTGTAGAGAGCAAGTTGAAATGCTTAATTCCTAACTTTGCTTGGCATGAATAAATTTGACTTGACTTTCAAAATAAAAGCTTGGCAGTCAGAGACAGAAACACGTCAAAAAAGATCAAGCCTTGGCATAAGTTGCTGTTATGCCAAAGCTGCTTGGCCTTTAGAAATATAAGCATACAAATCCAGAACTCCTCTTTCTTGCCCCAGCAGATGGCTTTTACACACAACCATGCACACACACTGCATCAATGCTTTCTCTTAGCCTTGGTGGCAAATCAGACATACTTCATTGTGTTCATAAAGCATAAGTGCCTGTTTTCACAAGTGCTGGCATGATACCCTGCACTGACAGACAGGAAAACAAAAAGCCGGCAGACGACAGAGAGCCGGGGGTGTCGGGGGTGTCGGGGGGCACGGGGCTGTCGGCTGTGCAGAGCGTGTGGAGGCTACAGAAGGGGAGGGCATCCATTGTGTGCCATGTGATCTGAACGGCTTGTTTTGTTTGTCCAAGCCTGGCTCTCCTCCATTCTTTCCAGCAGGCCTTTCACTCACCCAACAGGGATGGAAGTTGACATCATGATATTGTTAGGCTGCATTCAAACTCCAGCCCACACACTATTGTTTGTCTACTTGAGTTTAATCATGCAAGCGAGCTCCGATTGCCTCAGCAATATTTGGCATATTTATGTGATGAA
The DNA here is from genome assembly GCA_038496675.1 of Rachycentron canadum. NCBI lineage: Eukaryota > Metazoa > Chordata > Actinopteri > Carangiformes > Rachycentridae > Rachycentron > Rachycentron canadum. The sequence goes on along the minus strand of CM076650.1, from coordinate 8,329,412 downwards.
TATTTTTACACAGGACAGCTAGTGAGATTTATCTAAGTGATCCTGACAACGGTAGCATGTATCTGATACTGATGGTGAAGTTTCATTTGCACATCAAACAGTGTCTTCTGTCTCAGTTGTCTCATGGTGTAACTCTTGGTTTATGAGTGTTGATTATGTGAGGACAGTTTGTAATTTTCGTTTACTATGAATATAAAACAACCATGAGATACTAGATACACTGAGAGATGTTACTGCAAATCGCTGGGGACTTTTGCTGGAACTATAATATTGTATTTTCAGAATTTATTGCCTAGTGGCCCTTTTAAGTCCAGTAATTTTGTTGGTTTTTAATTGGAAATTGAAGATTATGTTGATTGGCAACAAAAACAAACATTTTATGCATCTCTTGTGGATCTTTTTAAGCCTCAGCAATTCTGCAAGTCTCACTTTCCAAATGAGCAAGGTAATCTACTGAGGCTCATCTGGGAGAAAAGTTGTGTATGCATGTTTTGGATTTTACTCCCACTCCCTTCATTCCTTCTTACCCACTTCAGTTTGAATATAAAGTGCTCAGCACCCATGTACATTCAGACCCCCTGGGGTTATGTGCTGTAATGTCTCTGTTTCTGAGTGTGACTATGACTTGAAGGAGAAGAAGAGAGAGAGAGAGAGAGAAGGAGAGAGGCAGACAGCTGTGTAATGTGTGATAGGCCAACCCGCCACAGGCTGGTGTGAGGAAGAGTTCAATGCAGCTCTTTGAGCAAATGTAGGGAAAATGCCAATTTGAGTTTTTGCTTATTTTGTTCTGTAGTGCCGTCACTGTCTGGTCACATATTAATGACATCCAGTTTATGAAAACCACAAGAAGTCAATTCCTTCTTAGGCTAATGGAGCCTTGGTTATTTTACATCTGTGTGGTTTCCGTTGAATATTTAAAGATTGAAAGGAACTATATATACATATATAAACCATCCAAAGGGGCACGTTATGGACGGGCTTATATTTCTTACTGCTCTTTTTTGTGCTGCCACTGCCGCCACCTTGTCTTGGTTGTTACACGTGCCTGAGATTTACTGTTCTAATCCAGAGGAATTAAACATCTCAGGAAACAGCCTCTATCTGTGAGTTAATAACCTGTTTGGCTTTAGCTTAAGCATCACCCTGACAAACTTAATAGGCATCTAGCTACCTACACGTTCTCAAGTAACAGTTCTAAGTGAGAATTAAAGCCTGTGTAAAGAATGCACATGCATTTGTCACGGTAGGAGTGGTGTGTGTCTGACTTTCCCCAAGGCAAAAGGTGCAGAGATTTTGATCTCTCCATCACTTATTTTTGTCTTTCCCCCAGGTCTCCACCCACCTTATTTGCCTCTTGCTCATTTGGCTCAGGATGACGAGCAGCAATGAGGGGTCTCGAGCTACATGGGGCTGATGATATCTAATGATTACAGTGATCATCCTGTCAGCCATCACAAGGAGAGATTTCATGTGTGTCTCTTCTCTAGCCATTTGCCGTTTTTTCCACTGCCCTAAATACTTGGCTCCTGCTGTTGTGTGGCAATTGTATTTGGAACAAAGCCTTGATTTAAGCAAAGTGAAGACTGTTTACCCCTTAACAACTAGATGCAGTGTATTGATAGAGTATATATCATGATTATTTTTCAACAATAGATGTTCTGAGTTTGTTTCTTTTCTTTATTATATGTTCAAACACTTGTATTTGTTCATTTTACACTTCATGTTATAATGTTTTAGAAAGATAAAGGTTTATAAACAGATTCCTTTCCAGGCTTTTATGTTAGTGCACTTTAAGCTCTTGGCCTGTAATTCCTCTGTTGCCAAGCTGAGCAGGGCAGAAAGTACAGCAGGCAAGATGAAGGGCACAGACGGATGGCGAGAGCAAGAAAAAGTCAGACATACGAGAGGCAGAGAGGTGGGGGGTGGGGTACGGTCGCATCTTGGAGGGCAAACTTCAGTTTACCCTCAAGACACGTCACCCAGCCAATACAGAGTCCTGCAAAACAGTTCACTTCACTGATTGGCTGCGACAGGCCCTGGCAGGACAGCGCTGGCGATGGAGTGCCATTGGCTGTTTATCCTGGCAGTGGGTGACAAGAGCAAAGAGAAACATGGACAATACAGTCTGACATTCATACACTCTTTTAGTCTGTGCCAAACAAGCTTTTGCAAAGATTTTGTACATGTTTGCACCATGTTTTACATATTCTGCATTTTACACAGGGTATCTTAGTTGTTTGATGTTTAAACAACATCGGCATCGGCATAACCTTTCAGAGGCACCAATGTCACATGATTTCACTATTTACTGTTTTTAATGAAATTGTATCTGATCCCCAACAGAACAAATTTCATTTAAAACTGAAATTCCCACGTGTACAGGATAAGTGGGGACTTGGGGTATTGCACTGAGACTCTAGAACTGCAGGAAACACGGGGGGTCAGGGGGAAAAAATCAATCTGCTTTGGCTACAGCAGCAGCTAGAAAAATCAAATCATAAGCAACAGTGGTGACAATATGACTGAGTGAGAGCAGGGCAGATTATTATAATCACCGTCTTAATGAATATCACTGCTGAATGTGAGTGGTGGTCGGCTAATGTCAGTGTAAGTGCTCTGATAGAACTTAAAGCCACTGTGTTCAGGTTGTTCATGTTCTTTTGACACCTGTGTGTGTGGTCAGAAGTGTGTTTTGTTGTACCTGTAACAACACAGTGGTGACATTGTGTACTGACAACTTGTATTACACTAATGCATCACTGCAGCAAGACAAGAAGGCAGCAAAAAGATTTCCAGCTACCGTGATGTGTAAGGTGTAAGGTCTCACTTGTAGTGATGAACCTTGAGAGAATTATCACCTCTTATCTGTAGCTCTCCCCCTGCCTCTCACAGCGAGTTTTACCTCCGTGTTTAGATTTCCAGCCTGCAAGGTAACTGCTGTTGTTCACTCTCACTGCACTCAAAGTGTGTAACAAAAAAGTCACTAATGACCAAATGTACACTATATGCCCAGAACCAAACAGCAGACAGATTGTGAACATAAAGCATCTAGCAGCTAAAGCACTAGATAGTTTCTTCATGAGGTGATAGAAATCAAAAATCAGAGCTACAAGTGGTTGAATTTGATTTTTATGTGTCTAGAACAACATTTCCAAATGACTAGTGTTGCTCTGAGCTGTTGCAAATGAGCAACTGCTAATCAACTTCAAAAGAGATAATATGTCAATGTTTTGTTAAAACTGGATTTCAATGCCCTGAAAGGGGAAAATACTGCTGCTGTGCTGTAGGTTTAAGTGGCAAATGTGGCTCTAGTTAACAAGAATAATGTTTTTTACTGATATCCTCTTACCCCACAAACCTCAAAGTTCAGACTTTCATAGTTGGTAATCACAGAAAACCCCACATCCTCACAAAGGATTTGTCTTCATCCTTAATTTAAATCACCTGTAACTTTCCAAGAAAATTGTAAATGGTTATAAAAAAAACTGCATCTAAGTTAATAATTTCACACTTAGTCATTGAACATAGTTTCTCAACCACTTGACCTCTTTTCATCGTTGCCTCTTAAAAACCCTGTCCATACAGACACAATCTGTCTTCATTCTCCAAGGTTCCCCTGAGCATCACAGGTCCGGCTGGGGAGTACTTTATCATAGGACACAGCAGTGCTAGCCTGAGACAGAGACAGAGAGAGAGGTGTGTACATGGGGTGAAAGTAAATGAGAATAATGGCAGGGGCCTTCTTGACAAATGATAATACAGCCCTGAGTTCATTTTCTTCACGATAACCCTGTTGCCTCGGGGTTAGTGTTGGGACAAGCTGTCCTGGGTCTAGATGCCACAATAACAGAGTTTTGGTAGACGGCAACAACAACATTAAAAAAAAAACAAAAACAAAACAGAGGCTGCTGTGCACAGTGAAAACAAGCATGTGCACGCACACACAAATTGCAATTCAGATTGATGTGAGGCAACTTGGTTAATTTGTAGGTGCCTTGGTTTGTTACGTTCAAGTGCAGAGCCTTTCACAGAGTTAGTCAAACAGTCTCACATGACTTCAAACAAAAGCTGGATGTTTTGGGTCGAGACATTCATTTGCTTTCTGGTTGCGCTAGATGAGAAGATTGATTGAAGCTAGTCAGGAGACCGTTATCTTAGATTAGCGCAAAGAGAAGCTGGCCTGGCTCTGTTAGCAATGAAGTCCACGTACACTAAAGCTCACCACCAACCACATTATATCTTGTTTGTTCATCCTTGCAAAAGCTGTAAAAATGAGAATTCTTTCATTTAAAAGGGGTTATATGTCAGACAATTTACAGACAGAGAGTGTATTCCTCCTCACATCCATCAAGCAAATACACATATTTCCCAAAATGTTGGACCTAGTCCTTTAAGCTGTTTCCTAGGGCCTCTGACAGCTGATTTCATCATGGTTATTGATGTCCCAGCCGGGGGAAAGTGTTCACCTCTGCAAGTCACTGTGTTGCTGTCTCCCATTGTCCTCATACAAATATCCAGAGCCCCAGCACAACCGGCTGAGTGGATGGAAAAATACAGTGTTGTCGGTGATAACTTCACATCAGAGAAAGCAGCAATATTGCCTTATATCCTTATGTTACAGGCTCTTGCTGACATAACTTGCATCACACCAGCGTTCATTTGTGAAACATACATCGGGCTATATCCTGTGGGCTGTTGCCATGGTGATTCTGACACCCGTACCCTGACAGTATGGTGTTAGGAAGAGCTGCCAAGTTCCAGAGTGAGAGCTCATCTAAAGAATGACATTCACTCCAGCTATGTCCAACCTTTCATACTGTGCCACAGCTTCTTATGCACACATACTGCACAGGCGCAACCCTTCAACTTTCACTGTTTCTTTTTGTTTGTTGCTGAATAAAATGAAAAAAAAAAAAAAAGCTCCTTTTGCCTCAGATTAAAACACAAGGGTCACATTGAGGAAATGCTGTACTGTTTTTGGTAATTTATGAGAATGTTATGGATACTGCACTCTGGCTCATTTTTAATTCACGTTGTCGAATGTAGGACATGCAGACGTGTCATGTGAGTTGCTTATTTATTATTAATGGATGTGTAGTTGAGTTTACCAAAATTGTGTATATAAAACTTGTAATGGTAAATAATAACATTTAGCACTTCTCCTTCACTTCTGTTTGCTTTTCCATCAGCCTCTTCCTCTTCCTTTAACTGTGGAGGTTGCTTGTTTAGTAGCCATTTAGTTTTTTTGGACCACCAGTTATTGTAACACCGACAGTCTACACACACACACACACACACATATATACACACATACACAAAAACACACAATTTCCCCCACTGTGTCAGCCCCCAATCTCCCCTAGAGGATCCATCTGCCCATAATCTTTAGCCATGCTGTACTTCCCCTCTTACTCTTATTTCAGGTCTGTGTGTGTGTGTGTGTGTCTGTGTGTGCGTGTGTCTGTGCACGAAGATATGTCTGCCAGTGTGTGGGTGCACTTGCATGTGGTGGGGAGTGGGATAATGAACAGATCTTTTCCTTCTTTGTCTTCCTACGTGTCCACCTACAGCAACAGAAGGATAATCTGTGTGTGTGTGTGTGTGTGTGTGTGTGTGTGTGTGTGTGTGTGTGTGTGTGTGTGTGTGTGTGTGTGTGTGTGTGTGCATAACTCACTGTAGTCTAAAAGTAACTCTTTTTTCAATCTCCAGGGGTGGGTGGTGGGTGTAAAAAGAAAAACGCTGGGAGCTGCAGAGAAAATGACGATCACAGTGTGAGACAGAAGAGAAAAAGCAAGACAAATTGCCCTGCAGCTCGAATGCTAACTGTTCCATTTTCCTCCTATGATTCTGCATTGACACTGCAGAATATTCTGGATGTCAGGGTGTTGTGACCTCGCAGTGTTGATGCTCTGCCTTTCTCTACTGTTGACTCAAACACGGTCATGACCTTATTATCACCCAGACTTATTCCAACTGGCCTTTTTAAATGAGCTGCCTATAGTGAAGCATTGTAAATACTGCAGTTACTTATGCACAGCTGAAACATGTACAGTGAAATGTCCTCCTGTTAGCCAGTGGCATCATGTAGCATTATGTGAATCCCTGGAATTTATAACACTAAACAAACTCAATCACCCATGCCTTATTAAATAAACCTGTGACTTGCACTGTACTTGATAATATTGAATTTGAAGATGCTTATATTGTACATTTTACTGCACTATCCTTATTCCATGGCTGAAGTTAAGTTGTTGTTCAAGGTTCATCCAAAACATACAATATTCTTTCAAATGACGATGCATTTCTATAGGTTAAACCACAAGACAGAAGTAGTTAGTGATCTTATCATATCCACGTTTGCCTACTTAGTCTTGTTCTTCTTCCAACTGTAGAACAATAAAACTTTCAGAAGGAAGGTTAATACATATTATATTATTATATATATATATTATATATTATATTATATTGTTGTATCACTGCCTATGCACTGCTTATGTAAAGGTTTCACTGCCACTGCATATCAAAGAGGCGCCCTTATCAAATCTTACACCCCTATGAATAATCTGTTTGACCTCTCCTTTCTCCTTCCCTTTCTTCCTCCAGATTACCTGCCTGCAGGACTTCTTTGGGGACGATGATGTGTTTGTAGCGTGCGGGCCAGAGAAGTATCGCTATGCGCAGGACGACTTTGTGTTGGATCACAGTGGTAAGGCTTCCACAGCCTTTATGACTGGTAGGCCTGATTAAGACTAACTAAACATCTGTCTCCTAGTGTGTGCGCCTGTGTGTGTGTTTGTATGCATTAGCCTCAGTGTCCTTCCTTACAATTCTTCTCTTGCAATGCTCTTTTCCTTTAGGAAGTGAACACACAGGATGTGAGATCATTGCGTGTGTAAATCAAGAGCCATTTCAAATATGAAATGTGATCATTTTGACAGTGGAAAGTCAAATTTTGTTTTTTAATTACAGTGTATTTAACAGTTAGTCCAGAATCGATTTAAAAAATTTTTTTTTTTTTAAATTTCCACATACACATCCTTTCTGTCAGGTATGCACTTTAGTCTTAAGTGAAATTTCATTCCTATGTCCTCATCTGAAAGCCACAGTTGCATTTGTGTTATGTGCTATAAGTGTTGTACGTATGTCATTATGTTGTGCACACCGTCTGTTTGGTATCACTCCTTTATTTTGCCGAAAAAACAGTGAAAGTTTGAGAGCACATAGACAGGACATGACCTCTTTAAACCAGCGCATCCACTCACTACAGCTCCACAGTACTTTGGCTAAAACTGGACAACCTCACAGGAAGGAAAGGGAGTTTAATTTAGTAACAGTCAAAACTACTGACATCCTGTTCCATTTGTATGTTTTGTCAGGTTTGCTAACAACAGGGAGAAAGATCCTAAGGCACACTGTTAACTGCTGCTGAGGAAAAGTGATGGTGGACAAGGGGGGCATTCAGAAGTAGTTTGGAGATTTCGTCCCACTTACACTCTTGTGCTCCACTTTTAAGAATTAGGTCTTCAAAAGAACAAAAAAGGCACACTCTACTCTCTGCTGAAGGGACAGACTCTGCTCTACCTTTTGCAAAATGGGTCCAGTTCACACTTGACTGATGAAATATGGAAAGAATAAAAATGCAGAAAATGGCTTGTGTAAAAGATCATGCAAAAAAGACAGATTAATGTGATAGACCCTCAGGAATAGGTTAAGCTTATGAGGTTTTGTACTAACTGTGCTTTTTCATCTGTTTTGACTGAACAACCGTTTCCTCTGTTGTTTGTTGCCTGTGTTTGTTGTTTGTGACCACCTTTCGTGAAATCAACCCACATACATAACATTGGCAGGGTACAGCAGCTTGTTGTGAATAACAGTCCTACATTAAGGTTCGTCGACATGTGAAGGTTAATATATGCAATGATGACCCTGAGCGTGTTGTCTCTCCAGAATGCAGAGTGCTGAAGTCATCGTACAGCCGCTCTGCTACTCCAAACCGAGCAGCTAAGAGCCCTGGACCTTCACGACGGAGCAAGTCCCCCAGTGCAGGTCAGATACGTGACTGTGTGCATGCACAAACACACACACACACACACACACTGTGTAGGACTGTACTAGCCCTGTTAGATTATTAGACATACCTGTGTACTGTAGAAAAATGACTTGAACTTGTCCTCATGAAAAGAAAGATTGAGTCTTGCGTATTATTACATTATATGTGAGAAAATATGTTTCACCCTTATTGAAATAAATCTCATTTATCTAATGCCAAAGTAACACTGTGAGTAGTTTAGTGGTTGACAGGCTGAGTAATAGCCTTTTATTTTGTACCCTCATCCTGAATCCTCAACAGCTGTGATGAGTGACTAAGCGATTTCTGTGCTGCATTGAGAGATGATGACATTATGCTGAGTAATTACTGTTGTACAAGCTGTGTGAGTGAGTGTGTGTATATTGATTTATTATCATTATTATTATTTCTTTTTTTACACTGCAGCAAGGCGACCAGTGCACTACTCCATCAGTCAGTCTCCAATCAAATCCCCAGGTGAGGCTGGTAAAGGTGTCATACAGTTTACCCTCTAAAACACCTGCCATATCACTCATAATTATAGTAACTGACTAAATGACTTAATTACTGAGGAATTAGTTATTCCTGGCTCTGGCTACTATAAGCTACTCACACTAATGTGGGTAAATAGCTTTACAAATTAAAATCACGTTGTGTAATGATGTTGGTTAATCAGGACAAAATTTCTAACTCTCCCAACAAGTCAAGACAAGAAACCTCGAACAAAAATGAGGAAACTGCCTTCAGTCTCAGGGCAGAGTTAAGTTCAATGCTAAACCTAACAGGCTACTATACAGAACAACAGCTGAACCCACGTTAAACATTCTGACATGACAAATGTTTCATGCTAATGTTAAGCATTACAAACATTTACATGCTGATTTAAACTATTTATTACTGCTGTTTAAGCTAGAGACACCCCCTTTCTTTTGACCTTCTTTCTCTCCTTTGCTCTGGCTGAGCCATGGAGCTGCTATGAACTGTGCACATCTATCTAATCTATCTAATCTGAGAGCTGGCTGCTGCAGGATCCACTGATTAAAGCCATGAACTGATGATTCGACTCACTCTTCAGCTGTGCCAATTAAATCCTGCCCTCACTGAGCAGTTACATCACATGGCTCTTTATCTGTAGCAGCTGGGATGCTCAAAACTATACTTTTAAAACATTAAACGCTATAATGCCCTCTGTTTCAATTATATCCCCAAATATTGATTTAGAAGTGATTTTTAATAACCAGAAAACAGTTAGAGAGGCGAGAATTTATGACCTAACAGTGAAATGAAAACATATAACTCTTGAAGTACAAAGGCACAGTCTGTAGATGCTGTGAAATGATTTTCCTCTGCTCAGCTGGGCTTATGCAGATGAAGAGAGACTATGAGTTAAAGTTTGACGCATTATGTCTCTGTATTTGTGCCAGAAACCCAGAGAGAATGAAGAAGAAATAGTCTGTTCCTGAGAGAATGAATCACCCAAACAGTGGCTCGCTGGCAAGCAGTTTTATCCAAACACAAACTAAACAAAAAATAACAAGATGCCTTGCGGTTGTATGTCTCTGTTGGATTAAAATAATTAAATATTTTAAATGCAAGTGAATGTAAATAACTCAAATAAGGAATACAATTCACTCAAATAAAATGAATTGATTGAAATAAATTAAATTGAATTTATTTAGTTAAATTAGATATATTCTTAATTTCCTTTCAATTGAGTTAATTAATTAGATTTCTGTCAAATTCACACAATTATTGAAACTGTACTGAATTCATACATTTGTGAGTGAGTTTTCTCACAATGACCTTGACCTTTGACCACCAAAATCCAAGCAGTTCGTCCTTCAGGTGAACGTTTCTGCCTCCGGCCACGGCTGTCACTGGTGTAAAGGCATAAAGAGGCATAAAGTCTCACAATCACAAAGACTCTCTTCCCTCTGTCTTTCTCCATACAGTTAATGGTGTCTCAAGCAGCCAGATCTCAACTCCAAAGTCCACCAAATCCTCCACGCCATCTCCCACCAGCCCCCGAACCATCACCAGTTTCAAGGTAAGGCAATATATCACATGCGTGGCACATCTAGCAGACGCCCACAACAGGAAGCTGTGCTCAGACATCATACTTCAGACATAGCTTTGAGACATCCTTCTCTTGGTAAGAGAAGGAATAGGCAAAATCCCAATATGTCAAACTATCCCTTTAAGGTGGTACTTTAAAAAATGAGATGAGGCAAGATTGTATCAACCTACTTAACATAAAGTGATGAAATAAATCTTCGATAAGTCATCGAGTCACTGACTGACAGCCATGTAGCTTGTGTTGCAGCTCTATGATGTATCTTTGGTAGAGTCTGAGGTACTAATCTGATTTATTGATGGTTCTTCTGTAAGTTGCATGTTAGTCCCAAACTACAAAGTGTGTAACTGCTCCAGCCAGCTGGCAAACGTCCTCCAGAGACCCACTACTGCTCCCTAAGCCCAGTCAAAGACTTATCTATCCATATTAATTTGGCAGGATATTAGATTTTTATGATTTACTGACAGCTTTAAAATTCACTGGTAAAGAGGGTTTGTAGTAGTGTTATTTGGAAAAACTAAATGAGAAGGTACAAGGATGTTAATGACATAGTTTCTCTCTCTCATTCACTCTCACTGAAGCAGTTGTGTGGAGGTGGCTCAGTGAACTAAGCCACATGGAGAAGTTATTTATCAGAGGAAGAAGCTTTTTTATGTACCCAGTTGTAAAAGAGATCTTGAAACTCTTACACCTTCTACTTTGGTCCTGAGCGCTATGTCTTAGAGTAAATAATACATACTTACTGTAAGGTAATGTACGTTATGGTGCAGTGAGGTACCAAACCATTACTTTCAAAAATAAAGCCATAAATTCATTCATTCATTTAGACCTATAATGGTTTTATGTGCAGTGATAAGTGGATATGAAGGAGCTCTATTGCAGCAGCTCTGACACCTTGTCCTTTCTGAAGGCCCAGTGTATTTTCAGCCTAGGTCACTATTTGCATCACAATATTTTAATTTTAGAATTAATGTACAGGTTATTTTTGTTAGCGTCATATATTCACAGGTTGGATTCCTACTTTAAGAATAAATATTTCACTGGTTTGAGGTTTTTTATTGATAAGTAGGTAATGATTAAGCATTAACTTTTGTATCTTGCTAAATTATATGTTGTGAGTATAATGATTATTTGCTAGTCTCCTTTTTGTACCATATGAAGCGTTAAAAAAAGCCACTAAGAGAAGTCACCCACCAATTATAATCCAGCTATGTTTTACCCATGCACAGCATGTTTTGTGGGCGTTTTTTAAACCCAAGTTGCCGTGGTGATTTGTCTACTTGTTTTGCTTTGCCTTGTCAGGCTCTCATGTCTATTTTTGTTCCTTTTTTGCATTCTGCAGATACCTCCATCACATCACATCCCCACCCCAAATGTAAATGGCTCATTGAACAACCACCAAGAGCAAAGCAATCGACTGAGTCCAGAGGGTAAATCTCCTCTCTCCTCTCCTCTCCTCTCCTCTCTTCTCCTCTCTTCTCCTCACCTCTGGCTTACAATGACATTGAGAAACATTTAAACGATCTTCATCTTCTTCCCTTGCAGCCGATTACAGAATTTGCTTACACAACAAAAGTGGCAAAGAGTTAAAAGTGAAAAATTCCACTGCTGTGTGAGCAAATAGTTAACCTAATGATTTTTTGTGTGTGTGTAATAATGCTGCTCAGTTCTTTAACTGCTGCAGCGGGACTAGTAGAAATCACTTTGCATTTTGATGCCAGTGAGTGTGTTATTTTGTGGCACAGCATTTGGTCCCTTAATTCAGTCTGAGAACAGGTTGAGTTTCTGCCAAATCGCCTTTGTTTCTATTGAACAACAGGGCTGGTCTGTTCCCTGTTCTCACCTTCATCTCTCCTTAGCAGTTAATGGTAACCGCTACATGCCTGCCTCCACCATTTTGGAAAAATACAAAGTTGGGAAGGTCATTGGAGATGGCAACTTTGCTGTGGTCAAGGAGTGCATGGAGAGGTATGTGAAAACACATTTAATCAGACTGGAAGTGTTTAATGCACAGTTGGTGCAGTGGTGGCACAGCAGTGTGTCCTGTTGCACTGCTTAATGAGATGTACATCACGTGTAGTAACTGCTCCATCGGGGTGTTTAAGTCCTGATGACAGGCATTGTGGAGACAGAAATATCCCATGGATTAAACCCAGCAGTGAATTCACTTCATTAGCCTTTTAATCTCTGAGTCAACACACTGCGCAGGCAGACAGGGGAGATGATGATGAGAGGAGGCCTGTCAATGTGTGCTCTCATAATCTGATTCACCTTCCTGGAAAGTACTGAAAGATACTTTTCGAGGACCACTAAACATGTTGAATACACGTTCCTCCTCAAAAATCATTTATAAATCCAATTTTCCAAGAGCCACCAAAACAGTCTAAGCTCAAACGTCCAGTTAATAACTCTTTTTAACTTCCATCCTCAGATATTACATTTTTTAATCAGCAGCATAGTGTGAACCTGATGACAGGAATGTGCACTGATTTGCTTGTATGCTCATGTCAATACAGGTGCATCCTCACGTGCACTGTACTGAAGCATGAGATTCAAACAGAATAGGCACCTACTCCTTACGTCGCAGGCCTTATGTCATGTATGTTTTGCAGGAAGAAACTAGCAAGTAACTGAAAGCCATGTTTTTTTTGCCTACCAGTGGTTTAAATTCTCAGCTTGCTGCAGTGATGTAGAAGTGCACTTCAGGCTGTGTCAGTACACTGTGGTATCACTGTGGGCTGCGGTTATGGGTGTAGTAGAGGACACTTTTGATCCAGCAGTAACAGTGGGTGTTGTCTGAGGTGGAACAAACTTGAGACTTTCAACCGGAGATGGCCGTGAAACACTAATCTTCAGCCTGGTGTTAAATTACTCTTCAAGCATGTGTTGCTAACATACCTCTCCAAAAGATGGGTGGCAGTGCTCCTGCACACTGAAACAGAGTCTCTGTGGCAAGGGCTTGATTTACAGTGTTGTGGCATCAGTGCTGTTTTTATTGTTGGCATTAATTGCACTATTTCTGTGCAGGTCCACGGGGAAAGAGTTTGCACTGAAGATCATTGACAAGGCCAAGTGCAGTGGAAAGGTTTCACTCCCTTTTTACTCTCACCATCTCCTTATCATATTCCCTCTCTTCTTTCTCTATTTTGCCTTCACATGCACACAGAGTCACAGAGATGTAAGGAAGCGGTCATATGTTAGTGTTCCACTGTGCATTATTAACACCCACATACAACACAGTGTTACCCATGTGTCTCTGATCCTCTTATCCCTTATGGTTAGATTAGGTCAGTAATGTTTTATTTATTACTTAACTCAAAATTATCTTCACACTTTCACATGCACACAATGACACACTCTGAATTACACACTCTTGACACCAATTCAAATTCAATCAACAAAGCGGCTTCTTTTTTCTGAGCGTAATGGCTCAGTGTAAATCCTGTGTACTCAAGTGTACTGTAACAGACTCGCTTGGATTAACTGTGTGGGTTGTGTGTTTCCAGGAGCACCTCATTGAGAATGAGGTGGCAGTGCTGCGGAAAGTGAAACACCCCAACATCATCATGCTGATTGAGGAGGTGGACACTCCCTCTGAACTCTACCTGGTTATGGAGCTTGTCAAGGTACAGTACAGGCTAACTCTGTGCCAGCGCACGCATTTCTCTGGGTGCTTTCATGTGTAACTGATGTGTTTATTATTGGTGCAGGGAGGGGATTTATTTGATGCCATCACCTCCTCGGCCAAATACACGGAGAGAGACGCCAGCATCATGGTGTACAACCTCGCGGGAGCACTGAAGTACCTGCACAGCCTGAACATCGTCCACAGAGATATTAAACCAGAGAACCTGCTGGTATACATTTGCACTCACACATTTCTCAGTTTCATACAAATTCAACTGTTCTTTTTCATATTTGCTTCAGCTGATCATGTTGCTCTAATTTAGGTTTTTGAATATCCAGATGGCACCAAGTCATTGAAGCTTGGGGACTTTGGCCTGGCCACAGTAGTGGAGGGACCACTGTATACTGTATGTGGAACTCCTACTTATGTGGCCCCAGAAATCATTGCAGAGTCTGGGTAAGCTGGATGTTTTGGCAGCATGTGAGGCTTTGGGTTTTTGACCGGGGAAGGTGCTTGTTACAGAGAAACATGCATGTTTTTACTGATCTTTGAGTTGTTTTAAATGGAAGCATCTGTTATACAACAGCAAAGTAGAAATGTGAGACTGCAGTACGGCTGTGTTGTAATCATCTGTATGAAGATAAAAAGGCAAATGGTGACTAAAGCAACACAAACCATGTGTCTGGTATATTTACTTGTATATCATTACAATAGTTAGAAAACCTTGTTTTTCCAAAATGTCAGTATGTATTTTATTTAATTGCTTTATGTCTTTATGTTTGAAATGGTTGTTTAGGTGCATTTAATCCTTCACTGACATTGTCTGTCTCCCTATCTGTCGTCTCTTTTCACAGTTACGGTCTGAAGGTGGATATCTGGGCCGCAGGCGTCATCACCTACATCCTTCTGTGTGGCTTTCCTCCGTTTAGAAGGTAGTCACTTCATCTACGTCAAGCTTAATCTGCTCATGCGATAGTTTATAAAAATAAATAAATACAACGTTGAGTAAAGGTGTCAACTATGGATCATGTTAAGAGTAGTTCAGTCACATTATTTGGGAATTTGTGCTGCTGTATAATTAAATCATTGTCACCCAGCAATAGTGGAGTAGAAGGGATTTGGTCTAAATTACATGATGTAGATGATGATGATGATTACATGAGTAGCACTTCATGGTTATTACAATTAACATGAGGTTACAAGTGAGGCTGTTTATTATTATTATGCAGCCATCGCAGTGTATATGTCTGTCATGAATGGTGATTAAATGCTTGTGTGTGTTGTTCCATGTAGTGAGAGTAATTTGCAAGAGGACCTGTTTGACCAGATCCTTCTGGGGCGATTGGACTTTCCCAGTCCTTACTGGGACAACATCACTGACTCAGCCAAGGTTAAGACCACTGACACACACACACACACACACACACACACACACATACACACACACACACACACACACACACACACACACACACACACACACACACACACACACACTTTGTCACTTTACATTGACATTACAGTGACATTATATTGACTCCCAGTCATTCTCTGAAGTTTCTTCAGAGGGTTGTCCTCACTTATAACCAACCAAAACATGTTCTAACAGTAACCATTTCACCTCAAACTGAATGCAGTATCTGTAAAAACACACACACGGACACAATGTGAAGCCGATCTGTTAATGACTACTGTCTGCTGAAGGACAGAAACCCCTCCAACCCACTAAATTAATGTCATGTATTAAGGTGACAGCCCACGCTCAGCATGCAAGACCAAACTGCTAATTAAACCCACTGCTAATACAGTGGCCTGTCACTGCAGACAAGTGCAGTTATATACATCACAGCATGAAACGACTTTCAGCTCTGAAGCTGTGCAGGTGTAAACTTAAGACAGGATACTTATCCAAAGACTGTGTTTACATGAGCACATGACACAAGCACATCAACTATACTGCTGTATTGTCCTGCAATACCCTCAGCGAGGTGTTAGCACATAGTATCACAGAGGTGAACAATATGGTTGAAATCATGATCACCATATTAATGTATATAGCAATAATAAAAATACACATAAATAAACTGAAAGCTGCACTAATTTATGTTTTTGTGTCAACAATGTACAAAAAACTAGGTGCAAAGCAAGGTGAAAGGGTTTGCCTGTTATCACTTGACTCTATAGTATCGCTTGCTCCATGGTTTTAAACTCATTGTTTTGGTTTATGGCTCACAACAGTGCTGTTTTTGTACAATGAGTGTTGTTATCTGCTGTTTTCAGCAAAAAAAACAAACAAAAAACTCTTGTAGTCAGCCAGTCATTAACTGGCCAGCAGCAACACAGGGCAAAACTTGTTTATTTACAGCAGCAGTTCACTTGAAATAGTTCATTTATATAGCAGAATTTTGTAAGTAACAGCATAATGAACTGTGTTTGTTCTGTTTCAGGAGCTGATTGGAAAGATGCTGCAGGTCAACGTCGAGGCTCGATACACAGCACAAGATGTCCTCTCCCACCCATGGGTCACGGTATTGAATAACACCGTTTTTGTGTATAGTTGGATGTACAACACTGTGCAAAAGTTTTGTGTGTAGAATCTTATATGTCACACAAGAGTTAGAGCCCTCAATCTGAAATTCCCTTTCAGCGGAGGAGCCTTAGATTGGCACAGGTGGCAAGGTGGAGGGGTGAAGTTGCATAGACACCAGAAAGAGACGGTGGTTTGAATGTTCTTCAGCTAAGATGATCACTGGACGATTGGAAAGCCTGTGCACAGAACCCAGTGAAATTACTGGGTAAGAGTAGAGAAGTGGAGCCTCTGTGATGATGAGATAAGGCTGTCTAATAGCTGCCTTCCTGCTTTGACTTACACTAAAAGATCCATAGCCAGAGTCATAAAGAACTATCTTCAGCGACAAGAACAAGGAGTCATGCAACAGATGGTTTGGGCCCCACAGAACATCATGGGATCATATGAGGAGACAGTGGAAAAGTCCCCAATATGGAACAACCTATAAAGTAACTGGAAATATATTTTAAAAGCATCCTCACAGTACATTTGGTTTCTGAAACCTTTGCACAGTAGTGTATGTGTGAACTGAGCCTCAAGTTTGATGAAACGTTTGATTTACTCATTCATTTCCTGTGTAGGAAACCATTGTACACTCCACATCAATGTATGTTTATGTATGTGTGTATGTAGGATGACGCAGTCATGGAGAACAACATGCAGATGGAGGTGACAGGTAAACTGCAGATGCACTTTAACACTGCGCCAAAGCACAACAACACCACAGCTGGTGTGGCGGTCATCATGGTAAGCACCCAAAAACATCGCCAACCAATTTTTGACCAATCTTCTGAGATTTACGGCTTCACTGTTTGATAGTTTGAACTTTATGAGGTCGTGTTAACTTTGAGTGACTTCTTAAATCTCTAATATTGATGTTTTGACATGGGTTTAGTTGTCACTAACAGGGTCATACAGCAGCTTGAACAGGTCAGGCCTTTTTCCAAACAGTTTGTTTGACCCAAATAAAGAAGACTGAGCTTCCTCTAATTCATTTTATATGAATCTTGCACCCGCTTGATCCATGCGATAGAATATCTGGCCTCAATCATCGTTGAAGAAGACATTAAATACAAGTTATAAGCAACTTACGCTGCTGTGATCTTGTAAGACAGGATTTTAGAGATGGACTGATGGAAAAGCAGAACAGTGAAGAAGAGATTCCTGTTGCAGTCACATCTTTCCACCCTGTCTCTTTCAAGGTCCATTTGATTCATTTCCTGTTGTACAGTTTGACTTCTTCCACTCCTCATCTCATCAGGTCACACCACCCATCAGCCTAGTGCACTCTCTTCAGTCTGTCTGTCTGAACCAACAGCAGGAAAAGGGGGGAAGGGGAAGTTTCTTTGATTAGAAATTTAATTTGATCCCCCTCTTTACTGCAAAGGCCTCATTTTGTTGTAAATTTCATTTGACAGTTTGAGGTGTAAACCCGGGCCCTGGCCTCGGCCCCTCCTCCTCTCCATCCACTTCCTCCTCCCTCCTCCTCACCCCTCCCTCACACCCAACCCAGGACCACAGGGGACGCCTGAAGCTGAAGCCGGGTACACACATTACCCCTCCCTGCTGCCTCCCTCCTTCCTTTCCAGCCATCACCCTTCCTGTCACCCTCTTCCCTACATCTGAAACAGCTCCCACCCCCCCGCTACTCTCCCTTCCTTCCTGTGTCTTCCTCAGGCCCCCTGCCCATCAGCTGCAGTAACAATAACCAACTGATGTGGACCACGCTAACTCTCTCCCAACATGCACTCTGTCCTGGATTTACCCTGATGACCCTTTTCGTAATCCTCATTCATCTCCTTCAGTCACATTTCATTCTATTCGTACCAGTCACAAACTTTTACGTGACATGAAAATAATCATCTGTTTTGAAGGATGTGTTTGTTTAGTCACATTGTCATTGAGGTTGTTTGGCATGTTTACAGAACCAGCCAATGCAAGCTAGTGCAAGAGCAGTGTCACTTGCCTCCCTCTCTGCCATTATTGTTTGCCAGAGATCTCATTAAAAAAAAAAAAAAAACTCCTTAAAGTAAACTTTCTCTACATTTGTAATTGGTCTCTCAATATGTGTAACAAGCTAATGGTGCTCTGGTGCCACCATGTGGACAAAGTCCAGAACTGTTCTGGCACAGTTCAGTAGTTAATTTGCAGAGACGGATGCAAACCAGTGTGGCTTTATTGTCTTGGATACAAGATTCCCAGCACTTTAAAGGATAAGGAAGGTGGTATTCTATCATTTTCTCACTGTCAACAAATTGTCAGCCCCACGTTCGCTTGTTCCTGCTAAAGACAAATCTTGAAAAACAACATTTGTTATAGTTTTATATTTTAAAAAGGCAGTAAAATATATATATATATAAAATGACCTGGGTACTGTAGTTTTTTGCAAACACTGCATTTGCTCAGGGCTATTTTTGGGGTAAACATACATTTGCTGCTCTAATGAGAATTTATGGTGTATGTGAATGTATGTCTCCCACTGCGAGTCACTAATGTGTTTTTAGTAGTTTTTGGATAAGGAGCTGTACGACACAAAAATAGAAGCTACAAGGCAAGAATTAATCATTAGTTTCACTCTTATAAAGGGGTTTGTTGATAGAAAGATGTAGAATAACACCAGTCTCATCTTTTAAAACTAGTACACTCAAAAACACACTTAGTCCTACATTACCACTGCATTTTACTGACAGTTATTTAAATAAACCTTAACACTCACTGACACATCGCTGCCTGAAGTAATCACTTATAGAAAGTCTTACAGTTTGTTCCAACTTAGTCTTCTAAAACGCTCCGGGTTACTTGTTTCGGAAAATGTTTAAATGATGTAAAAACAGATTAGCACTAAGTTGGAACAACTGTCCACTTGCCGTCATGCTTGTTGTGTTGACTTTATTTTGTGAAGCTGTGAGTAAGACTAGTCTCTGTCCCTTTTTTGCTTCTCCCCTCTCCCTGCGTTACGTCCCTCTGAATTAGCTCCAAGGCAATGGTATGTACTAACACTTAACGCTACGCCTCGTCTATTCTGCTGCTGAGATTCAGCACAAGGGCAAATGAGGAACGCTACGTTTACTTTCCGTCCCACCTCACCTCACATGGCATCATTGGCTTAACTCAGGACAAAAGCACCACTTACGCATGTTCTGAATGAACAAGTAAACATTTACTTTCTCCTTTGCCCTTCCTCTGCACCTAGAGTAGCACTCAATCTGATTTGCCTTCTTGTGGGGTCAGTTCACTGTGCAATCCATACTGTCTTCTTGTTTAATCATCTTTCAGTTATTCATGTCCATTTCCATTAGACTGTGCCATTATGTGTTGTTTATCCATATAAATCAAAGAAATTATTTAAACTGGGTCATTAGTTAATGATTTAAGAGTTCTTCTAATATCTGCAAACATTCACCTGATCAGTTTTTCACCGGACAACTTGAGGCTAAGGCCTGAGGTTTTGTCGTCTGTGTGGATTGACCCACAGTGTCTCTTTTTCTCTCCTAAGTGGTGTAAATTTGAACTACAGAGGCACAGAAGAATCCAGCTGATGATTGTCTGTCTGTTTTCAGAACACGGCTCTAGATAAGGAGACCCTTCAGCTCGCCACCCATCGCTGTCCAGGACCACAAACAGCTTGCAGGAAGGTCCCATCTGCCCTTACAATCAAACCAGCCTCACCAACCAAACAAGCGTCAAGCACCAAAGTATCAAAACCCACCAAGACCACAGGGACTGCTGTGCCTGATGTTACATCCACCTCTAATCCTCCCTACTTTCAGCCCCAGAATGAAAATGACCCGTTAACTGCTAAGCTTCCTCTCCCCCCCTCTGCTCCTGTAAGTTCACTTCAGTTCTCCCCGTCACCCTCCACTGAAATGTTCCCCATCACCTCTTTGCTGGTGGCATCCCCTCCTGAAATAAGAACATCACCCACATCACCCTCTGCTGCTCCCTGCCTATCCCCAGCAGCTCCCTTACCCTCAGGCCCCCCTGATCTTTTCACCTGCACAACTCCCTCTACTCCTGTCTCCTGTCCTTCCCCATCATCTCCCACCAAACCAGCTTCTCTTTCTCCCTCTTCTCCTACCAAAGACGTGTCACCCCAGTCCTCCTCTCCTACAAAGCAAGCTTCACCTTCCCCTGCCTCTCCTGTTAAACCTTCTGTATTCCTCCCTCTCTCTTCCCCAACCAAAAAAGAAGCTTCCTCCCCTTCTCCCATCCACCCAACCCTGTTTCCCTCTCCTCCCTCTACACCTCCCAGATCCACAACCCCGCCCTCTCCAGCTAGCCCTCCTTCTCCCAGCCCTCTACCTGCTGAAGAGCTTATGGAGAAGGTTTAAAAGTCTGGGCTCTGTAGCCAATGTCACCCTCCATTCCTCCCCTTGTCACATATGTATCATTAGACTTGGAGTGAGGAGAATAAGCATCCACTTTTTAGCATTTACAGTAGCTGTAACCTGAGCCAGTGACTGATGTGTCCACATTTTTCTCTCATTCTTAGCTCATTTTCCATGATGGAGGATAAAAGGCATTTTCTGAGAGTTTGTCGACTGTGTATATATAGGTTTGTATTTATTATTGGAGGATTAGGAGAAAAGGAATGAACTGAATATCACTGCTCTGACTGGTTGTCTTTGAAAGTCACAAATCACTGTATCACATTAATGTGAATTCTTACCTTTATTTATTATCCCATTTTGACTGTGTGTGGCTCTTTTGTAAATAGGTATTCATTCCACACAAAAACCCCAGTGTGGTGTCCTTTTGCTTTAGCAGAGAGTTTGTCCGTAACGCAACTATTTCAGCATATCAGACATCTGAACTTGCTAGCCTAGCTACCTTTAGTGCACAACCCTTGGTACAAGTATATCTCACAAAGCTAAGAATAACTATGCCAACAGAAATCCTGCTGACAACCACAAATCTACTCCTATGAAGTGTACACATTATACACAATATAATGTAAAGGTTGGACAAAGAGGAATAATATCTACCAAACAACCAAGCAGATAATAACAAGTAAGGATGTACTGTAATCAGTGACTATCAGACCTGTTAAAACAGACAGGTGGTTAATTTAAAAGAAGACAATTTTATGTTGCCTCTTGGGCAACCTTTTTGCCATGTGATCGCTCAAAACAAGTTCTAGCCCTCATCACAAAATCCACATTGATGTGCGGTGACTATTTCAACCAAAGATACCAATATTTTGGGCCTGAAGATGTAAAGATGTCCATTAATTCAAAAAGAAAACACAAAGAAAACCATTGAATAATTTCTGTATCAGGATACTGTTCTGTTTTCTTATCATGTTAATTATCTGATTTATCTTGTGACCCTTTAGGGGGTCTTTACCCCCAGGTTGAGACTGCTCTAGAGGCATCTAACCATGCAGATAGTTTCGGGTTCATCTGCAGATGTGAAGCGATAACATGGAGGATTTTGTTTGTGGTGCTCACAGTTAAAGCAGTGGAATATTTTAAGTGTAAATCTTTCTGTAAGAACCATGAACAAATCTCTGCCTTGTTGGTGTTAAGGCAGGCAGAGGAGGGTGTCTCAAAAGTCCATTTGGTAGATTACTTTGTACACCTTCTGTAACTAAGACACACCGACTGTATGTTTTGTTTGGTGTGATCTCTAGCTGTACATAGTGTGAAGTACCTTAGCTGTCCACCTGAAACTTGAAGGTTTGTTTTTGCCTGTGTGCATCTGAGCAGCCACGACCCTCAGTCATAGCTGTAGTGCAGAACATTAGAGAAAATACTATAGCTCCGACAGATGTGACCGCACTGCAGACCTGTTTCTCATGGACTGTACAGTTCAAAGCCTAAATGCTTATTGCTGCAACTTTAAAACTGCTCAAAGATGATGCACATTCTGGTTTGAGTGGCGCACGAGTTAAGACAATTCCCGCTGACAACGCTAAACTGTGGGCTGCATGAAACTATTCATCCCAGTTTCTTCTAAATATTCAATCAATGTTTTTTTTTATGTTAGATTTACACAGTAAGAATGAATGTGTTGTCAAGGCGACAGGTTTGTGCCTCACCACTGGCTAACAGCTCACAACTTAATTATGCCTTTATTGAAACCAGTTTGGCTGAAAAATGGGATCCCAAAGTTGTGCATCCTTTTTGTTTTGTCCCTGTTTGTACCTGTTAGAAACTCCACAGCATTTATCCCAGCTGGTGTTAGTAGGGCTAACTCCCCCCGTGGCGAAACATGTCTCTTTACCGCTTCAGGAGTTTCAGCTGCATGAATACTCGCATCTCCCTGCAAGACAAACCCCTCACACACAAACACACATACAAACACAATCAAGTTGGTTATTTAGCTTCTCTTATGTAGTTAAAGTTGCGTGTCATAGCAGTTTGTAAAGGGGAATTTGTATGAAGACAGTTTTAAAACAGGTAGATCAACTGTGTCAAACTGGATTAATGGTTTTTATTAGGCATAGAGTGGCTGCTTTTAATGTCCCACTATTTTGGAACAGCAGAGAGCAAAAAATAAAAATGCAATAAAGATTTGAAATGAATGCGTTTGCGTGTTTGTCTTAGCAGAAAGTCACCACTAGAGGGAGCTCGATGGCCTTTGTGAATCCTATTAAAAAATACATTCAACACCAAGCACAATTCAAGTTATAAAATTCCATTTTATTGTCAGAATTCAGCACACAAAACACTCCAATATGATTGCAAAAAATAATGGTTGATAGATAACAGTAGTTCTCATATAACTGGAGATTCAAACCACAGCAAAGCTCAAACAAAGGAATGCTTCCTCAAAATCAAAGATACAAGTGGACGTAAATTTTACCGAGGATCAAAGGAATAGGTCTCATTGCTTTTTTAGTGCTGAATCACATCTTAACATAATCACTCATGTATCTGTATCTGCTGTGATGGAAAAAAAAAAAAGAGGAAGAACCTTAGACTGAAACGCAGCAAGTCCCTCCTTTCATTGCACATCTCACTTTGCTGTTAGCTGCTCTTGAGACAGGACTCAAAGAGGACTCTGAATATGATATGACATTTTGATCTCATACTCCCACACTCACAGATATTAATCAGTTTTGGGGAAAAAAAGAGGATTCACTGTTTGCTTTTTCAGTCATTTAGGAGAGAAATGTAAATGTGAAAAAAACAAAATTCTCAACACAGTTTTCCTGACACCCACTATGTAAAGCTAATTTTCAACATCACTGATGCAGGGAAGTTTTGTGTGTTTGATGTTTAAAGTATTGAACGATAACGTGGTAAATCTGTGCTGATGATTATATGAGTAGTGAGCCATGCACAGAAAAGCAATCTCTTAGCAAGCACAGAGGTACAGAGGGAATGAGAATTTTAAATATGAAAGACTACATTTAAACAGTATATATATATAGACATTTATATATATGTATATTCCCTCTTCATTTATCCTTCTGTCCAATACATTTATTATTTAATCAAACATTTCATATCTAATGGCTGTGTTGCCAAAATGGCAAAATGTTAAAATTGAATGATAGCTTAATAATTATTCCCCACATACACACCTACAGGAAAAAAAAAACAAACAAACAAAAAAAACACTCACCCTAAAGTACACAAATATTTGGATTTTTAAGTCAAGAGAAAAGGTTTTCACTAGCTCCCCATAAATCCCTCTTTTCTTTTCTGGAGGAGATGAAAATAGACTCTTACAGCTAAAAATAGATTTGTTTTTAACCGTACAGTAACATAACCCCCACCCTATGATTTATATGAAAATTTTCTATCTGATCTACAAAATATAGCAATGCCCCCTTTTTTTAAAAATAGTTTGATTCTTTTACTATAACAGGACAGATTTCTTTTCTTTTTTTCTGTGAGATACATTCAGGATATCAGGATAGACAGAATAGTGCCTTTGATAGGAGTTCTTTGTCAGTCATGTTGTCATCGGCTCAGTACCTGGTCTGGTACTCATGGTGCCACCTGTTGAAGTCATTGTAGAAGAGCACGATGCTTCCAGATGCCATGCCAGTTATGATGCACCTTAGAAGAGTTAGGAGGGAACATTATGAGGTTTTGTTTTCTTTCCATGTATCTTTTGATTTTAATTAGCTGTGAATTTGAATTTAAAGAAAAAATAAATATTGCACTTGTATTTGAAGCATATATTATTTCCACTTGACTGAATTTCAGGGGGAGCAGGTGTAAAATTTACTTCACTATATTTATTTGACGTCTATAGTAACTATTTAAGACTTGTATGTATAATCATCCTACAAAGTAGGACATATTGGATAAATAAGTTTAAATGTGAATCACCTTAAACAGTTAAAAAAATGTAATGCTGCTTGTATATCCACGCAGTAGCAATATTAATATTAGTCCGATATTAAAGTACACCTAATTCGAACATGAATACTTTTCACACACGTTTGCTGAAGAATTCAAATTAGTGACAAACTAAGGCTGTAGCATGAAGCAAGTGTATTGAATTGGCTGCATTTTATTCCTCGTTCCATGTTTTAATCACAACAATCCTTCTGTGCTCTTAATTAAAGAATGAAGGGCATTGATTGTAATCAACCATTTTTACCTGGGCGGAAGATCTGAGTATATATGTATGCAACTGTTAATGTGTGTGCTTGTTACCTTTGGTCGTGTGACATGGCCATGGAGCGGATTCCTGCATCACAGCCAGGGTATGTGAAGAGCTGCTTGAGGTTGTGGACCTGCCAGACAGATACTACACCTCCGTCTCCACCTGTCAGCAGGTACTGGCCATCACGACTGAGAAGCATGGCCTACCAAAGAGAAATGGAGAAAAAGGGCATTATTGTCTATTTAATAAACCTGAGAATTCCCTTTTGTTTCCTTTTGGTAAGTCACTTGCATTATAACATTTACATCATTATAAGAGTTTTGGAATAGTTTTAGTTTTCTAGTGGTAAATCACACTGTTCATTGGGACGTGCCCCAGGAAATACATTGACTTGTTTGATCATCTGTTAACTGCCCTTCAATGAAAAGAAAGAAAGAAAGAAAGAAAAAGCAGCAAAGCTATTCAATTTGCAACCACAAGCATAAATCTCTCAGTCTTAGTCATGTCTCAGAATAACACTGGTGATCTGGGACCAGTTTCTCTCTCATGTCAAAAATAAAGCTCATACTGTGAAGTCATGTGATCCAACAAAATATCCCAGGTCAGTGGTGCTATCCTTAAGGGCTTTCTGTACACAGACACTGACTTGCAACAAAGCTGGCTCCCCACAGTGAGGCTCTGAGATTTACTCGTCTCATCTGCTTTTCCTGCAAACTGTAACAGCTGAATGGGTCCCCTGGGAATCAGACGTACACAAATCAAATCGTGTGTTGGAGTCTATTATGCGTACAGTGCATAGTGGAAACTGAAACTTAAACAGTCAGGAGCATCAATCAGCAAGTAACCGTAGCTGATGAAATGACGAGGCACAATGTGAGTTCTAAAGGCAGCAAATGACACTAATTTAGAGCTTTTCTCGTTTGTGGTTTTATGACACAGAACTCGGCCGTCTTTCAGCTGCAGCCGCTCTGCAGTGATTCAGCAAGAGACACTTCAATCATCAGCAGCATGTGTGTTGAATCAAGCTCATATTAAACGGGAAAATGAAACTTCAACTTCACTTCTGAAGCTGGAACAAGTCATTTTCAGGAACTTGACTAAGGAAAACATAAATAAAGTACACAAATGATTGGACATAAAAAAGTGCAGCCTAAATTAGGCAAATGTTTTGTATAAAAAACACTTTGTGGAATTTCCTACCCCACTGAACGAAACAAGGTCTGTTTCTCATTCTCATGACGCACACACTTAAGATAGGCACAAACATGCATGTGAAGGCGCTCACACACAGACAGGCGCATACAAAATAAGCTCACAATGATGCACTCCCTGGCGAGAGGACTGGAGAATCAATCCAGCCTAATAGCCACGTTAGATCATCATCCAAGATGGCTGGGAATGGAGCGTGACTGAGTGCAGCACTCTTTTGATTTGTGTCGTTTGGGTCTGATTTGTGTGTACAGTGATTGTCTTGTGTATCAACATTAAGAGTTAATCTGACAACAACGATAAAGATAATGCTCAATTCAGCCAATCATGATCAATGCACTTGGACTGAATTGAAGTGTACACGAGGACATGGGAAGAACTGTGATCCATTACACCTACATTAAAATGACTAACTTTCACAGAAAAACAGAAGTTAAAGCAGCAGTGATTCAATTTTTGGCCACCTGGGGCCAGCAGAAGTATTTAAAAACATTGACTTATCACCTGTATGTTGTAAAGGTATACAACCCGTAGCAACTTTTGGTCACCTAATGAATACAAGTCTAATATTTACTCTCCTTTTAGCTCAAACGCCTCATGACCCTGCGGAAAATATCTGGCTCTGTATCTGTTAAATGGTCAGATATGTTCAGTTACTCTAACTTTGTCTCCTGGATTTATAGTTGAGATATTAGACTGAAAACTGGTCAATGTGGCGAGAAATGAAGTTGAACCAAAACAGAGTTGCAGCTGAAAGAAAGAAGACGCTCTGTAGATGTAAGGGGTACTGGCTGCCACGACAAACGATCGCTTTCATTTTACACTCCAGCTAGTTATACTGCACAATGACAGAAAAAAGACTGTGAGAACTATTTACCAGTTACTATGTTGTATTAATGTACTTTGTGTATCTGTTAACGGAGTCCATGACCTTACTGCAACCCAGCAGGAGGCAGGAGAGCCGGCAGACATGTCAGCCCGGCCAGGTAGGAGGCTGCAGACAGACATTATAAATCAGTCCTTTGCCACTGGGCGGCCAAACAAGATGGCCGATGGCTCTGTGGGAGCTAAGATGGCTACCTGGGCTCAGATGACTAAAAAATGACTGCAGCAGAAACACATGCACTTTTGAAGCCCATATTTCCTACTTCTTTCGGGGAACAGTGGGTGGATTCTGAGACTCAGGAAGGTAAAAAGTTTAATTTATGGAGCTGTTAATCCCCCTGTAACATGGACGCAGGCAGGGAAAAAAACGCTGGAATGGTTACACTGCCTGAGTTATACTAGTACTTAAAAGACTGTAATCCATTCAGTATGGCTCCTGTCACTTGATTCTGCTATTAGACTAGGATGCCGACTGTTAGCCTGTCATCTAACCTCTGACTTCAGACCCTCATAAATTCACAGTGCATACATTCTCTCTCTCTCAGTTTTACTGTCTCTTTCTAAGTGGATACTGCAGGCCAGGACAAACACTTATTTATCGAGGAGTCATACTGTGCTGAGGCTCCAAGGGTTAAGAAGATTGATTCTGGTATGTACACGAATGCACTAAATACTGCTGGAGTTTCAGACCGGGGGGGTGGAGCTAAGTGGGTGAGGCAGGAGGGGGCTGAGACTAACAGCCTCACTCAAAGATGTTTGGATTTCCCTAATGTCATTTGACATGGCTGGAATTTACAGCAGCAGAGGAGAGATGACAAGACCAGCAGTGGCCCAATCTGCTCCCAAGTCACAGCCTCACATCTTTAGAAGGAATTCTGGGGAAAATAAAAAATCTCTGTGATCATCTAAGACATCATTCATTTCTCTTAAAGACACGATGTAGTTCTCTGAAGCTTACAAACTAATCACAGTACACTCAATCAGTATTTGTCTATTTGTGGTCATTAATCATGTCCTATAAGTTATATTTGTATTTAGATTATATTACATTGTACTTGTGGCTTTATGTAGGAGCAGGCTGGTTGTTAGGTTAGAGGCCCGGGCACGAGAGGGGTTTCTTAATAGGAAACAGGTGTGTGGCTGCCTGTCAGAACTTGCTTACAATTCCCAGGCCAAACCGGAAACAACGGGTCGGGAAACCAAAGGCAGTAGCCGCTATCTTGTGTCATTCTAGCCACGAGGGAGGAAATGTGGGAAATGGGGAATGTGTCGTCCTGCGCTGGAGGGTAGTTAATGGTGCTGGTGTCCAGAGCTGACCACTTCTTTGGAATGTTCTCTACCACTGTTGCCGACGCAATTTGACCTGACAACAGGACTTGGGATCAAAAGGACCGTTTTCTCTGGTGTATGCTTATGAAAGGGAATAAAAGAGATGTGAAACCATAGTTTGCCCTGAGGCAGGTCGACCTTTACCTTACTCAGATCTCTAAACATAAGAAAGGCATTAATCAGTGAGAGTGCTTTTTACACTGATGTGGTGCAGACCCACATGTGCACAGGCACTTTCACATGCATGCTCACGCAGAATTACACTTCCTCACCTTGATGCTGTCTTCTATTTCCATGTGTCCCAGCAGTTTGCCGTTGACACTGAAGAGACAGAACTGTCCCTTATCGTAATAGATCATGCAGTGTCCCTCAGTAGAGGACTGGATGAGACGGGGCCGTGTGAAGCGCTCTGGCACCTCCAAGGTCCGCAGCAGGTCCCCATTCATGGAATGGATCAGACAAGGACCCTCTGCAAACAGATGAGAAAACATGATAAAAGAAGTTAGAAAAGCTTTGTTTGTGCTACCTCTTATCAGAATGGCACCCTGGTGAGTCATTTTGTTGGTAAGAATATTGTAGATGTATTTACTCAGACAAACACACAATGTTACCTTTGCAGCCACTGATGACAAGACCCAACTCGGCACACACACTTGCACATGTCACCTCACAGTCATGGCCTGTTAAGATGGCCCGTGGTGTGGTAAACTCTGCTGGGGAACACAAACAAAACAGGTGTGTATATTACTGAGAACAGCGGCACAAAAAAGTATAACCACATTTGGTCACTAGAGGGAGTGCAAAGCAAAAAAATCCTCTTTGATCCATTCTTTAAACTGTAGTGCTCACTGATATGGTGAAATTATAAAAGCAATTCAGTCATGTAAAAATTATTATGCACAACCATGTGAAAATACAGACAACGATAACACAAAAACCAAAGGGTAATTAAGTAGTACAGGTCAGAAGGTGCTTGTTTTGTATTTTATTTTTTCATGGAAACATCTGTATTGATGCTTGTTGCATAGATTCTGAGCCTGTTATCCTGCAAACACATTTCCCCTCTCATTCACTCTCCCTTTCTAGCACTTGTCACCCACCGCCTCTCCCTATCTTTAAAACCTTCTCCCCATGACCGCCTTCACTGGATCCAGATGTTTCTGCATTAGACAGAGAAGCGAAGCCAGAGGGAGAGAGAGTACGTTATGGTTCAAGTCATGAAGTTTGTGTGATTTTGTTTTGGTTTGAGCTGTCAGGGCAAGCGACAAAACAAAATCGCCTTCTACTTCTCTGTCTGTAAGCACATGTAGACACATTTACACACAAATGTACACTTGTGTGGAGTTTTGACTTTTCTGACATTGCTACAATTTTTTTAAAATAAATGTAGATGGATCTATGGCCAACACATGTTGTTTTCCAACTTATCATCCTGCTGCAGTGTGAAAACAGAGAAACTGAAGAGGTCAGTAATATGTGTGTGTGTGTGTGTGTGAAGCGAAGCAGCGTCTCTGAACTGGAGCTTGAAGTTCATCAGGGGTTTATTGCTCAGAGAGGAGCCCTTGTCTTTAGTGACCCCATCTACTTCTGCTAAAGGTCAAGCTCAGCTCAAAAAGAGCAATAACACTCAGTACACAATTCATGTTTAAATGCTTGATGACAATTTTTTCATTAACATTTTATACCAACCCCAAACAGCTTTAGGTGACTAACAATAAAACACAGCAGTGAACAATACTTTTTGTGATATACTGTAGTTGTTTCAACTATGGTTGAGAGTTTGTTAATGTATTTTCTCACTTTAATGCAATTATTTGACATAAAATCCAATACGGGTTTGCTAATAAGGCAGATACTTTTTCACAAAGGCCATATCTACTGTTAAGCCTTAATTAGATTTAGCAGAAAGACTCCATACACAACATACTGCTCACTGAACCCTTGTAAAAAGGCAAACTAGAGGGCAAGTTTAACTGCTGTCAAATGTAAAGACCGCATCAGTATTTCTAACTGATGAAATAATTGAATGCAAGTGGATTCTTAAATCAATAAATGAATTGTTAATGGAAAATTAGCAGGTTTAGAAATTGAAATTCTGGAAAAAAAATTGAAAAAAACAAAAACAAAACAAAAACGAAAACTAAAGAAAAATACTGTGTACAAATTATTGTGTATCCCTCCTGTTTTCATGCTAGTGGACTGTGTTAAACTCCCTATGTCCAGCTGTGCTGTCAGCTTTAAAAATACACACCATCAGCACAAACACTGGTCAAACCAGGTTGGCAAAGAAAAGTTAGGTCTACAAGCCTGTGGATTTAAGAATGATGTTGCACTTTGTTCAGTATACATCAATAAAGTTGATATATTGCTGTATCACTTAACCTTCTGAGTCTCTACCTGCCATTTGTTTTGAATTAGGGCTGCATCTGATTACAGTATTATACCTGTATATGACTTCAGCTCGGACTCTGTCTGGACAAGGCGTATGTGTGTGTGTGTGTGTGTGCGTCTGTGTGTGTGTGTGTGCGTGGGGTTGGGTTCAAAAGCCACAACTATTTTAGATCAATTGTCTGTAAATGTTACATATTTATATATTTATTTACATATTTATATTTATGAACTTTATTGCTCTAAATTGTCAACAGCATGTTGAGTTGTACTGAAAGTGTTATTGAACCACAAACTGAACGTGTAAGTGAGTATACATTGGAAATATTAAAAACAAATACCTGATGGTGTGTGCATTTTGTTCAATGCTAAATGTTCTATCTTCAACATTTATGATGTATGATGTATGATATATGTTATGATGAAATTTATATGTATAAAAATGCTGCTGTTGCTTCAAGACCTAAAATGTTCGTCTTTGTCATGTCCCTGTTCAAGCTATTTATAATATCACAAACAAGTGTCACCTTGGCAGTGACCAGCAGATGGCAGTGGTGTCTGTGAAAATGTGTGTAGGTCGGCATTTACATGTGCATATCAGCCATTCAGAGGCATTTGTGTCAAGCTTATGAAGTGTGTGGGACATTCACAGAGGATTATACATGAAAAGGAATGTGTGTGTGTGTGTGTGTGTGTGTGTGTGTGTGTGTGTGTGTGTGTGTGTGTGTGTGTGTGTGTGTGTGTGCGCATGTGTTTGTGTGCATGTTTGTGATCCTATGCTAGTGCACGTGGAGACCTAAGATTGAAAGAGTTTCATTTTTTGGAAGAGGAATAAAGAAAAGTCTGCTGTCTGTATGTATTTTGTGAATACATGTGAGGGTGAGTGTGTGGCTGTGTGTGAGTGCGTGTGTTTCTACAGCAGAGCCTCATGTCTGGAAGAGCCTCCTGCGGTCTGGGGCAATGGAGCATCACATTGTGGCGGTGAGGGGTTGGGATGACGGCTGCTTTGTCTGCTCCTCTAGCTGCGGCGTGGTAACTGAACTCTGCCAACTGAGTTTGGACTGACACACACACACGCTTACAAGAGCATGTACAACACAACACATACATACAGAACCCCTTTATCCAGATAATAATCCCATAAATCAATCAGGTTGTTGAATATGTAAACAAAAATGTAGTTAAACTGTTGTATTAAAGATGTAGAGTACAGAATGATGTCATTATTTGAGTTTAAACTTTAGTGTATTCTTGCAACATTAAGTCTTATTCAGTGAACAAAAACTTGTAGGCTGTGACAGTGACAACACAGCTCTGAAATAGGCGCAGTGTTGCTAAGACATCAGACAATAAAATATAATATGTGGTTTATCCTTCACTTTTAAGTGCTCCTACTTTTTATCGAGTTTTTTCTTTTGTTCTCTGTTGAGTAAAATAAAGTGTTAAAAAAAAATAGAAATAAATAAAACAAAATAAGAGCAGAGAATGAGAATGTGGTTTATATTCATCCCTATTATTCTTTCTTTCTTTTGAAAAACTTTTTTCTGGATTCCAACATCCCACATCAGCATACATGAGGTAAGTGACAAACAGTCATTTATGCTCTGTCCCCCAAATCAAAAACCAGTGTGGCTTATTAACCAAATCACAATTTGTCATAAATTTCAGCCCATTTGTAATGGATCACTTAACAACATGTACGTTGATCTAAGCTGACCAAATTAGCACAGAGGAGGCGAAGTACAGAGCAATGTGTGTGTGATGCTTTGATCATGGCTAATGCCATATGTTATCGTAACACAAGGGAGGCCCGTGACATTTTTCACTTTTATCGACTAGCATGACCCCATGGCCCTCAGATGGTGGTGAACTTTCACGTGCTGGCTGACGACCCCCAACATCAGATTTAACGTCTCTAAGTGGCTCTCACTTTCACTCACATTAAAGACAGATTCTTTCTCTCTCTCACACACACACACACACACACACACACACACACACACACACACACACACACACACACACACACAGACACTATCTGGTCTAAGAAACCCACACACAATCTCAAACATATTATCGAAAGCTGTTCCTAGTGTGACAGTGCTGCGAAATCCAATCTGTATGCAGGAGGCCTGGCCTGTTCAGACGAAACTAGTTGTTACTTTACAGAAGGAGGCCGTAAATCACAGAGTCAGAACTGTCTGGGGGAGCAAGCACTCAGAGAATACCCATATGTGTGTGTTCACATATCAGGCACGTTGGCCAGTGCACTTATACTTACTGCCTGGGCTCTCCCCAATGCTGCTGTGCTTTCCGTTCCAGTACCACAACAGCAAGGTGGCATCTCTAGAGCCTGAAAGGACGTAGCAGTCTCCTCCAATGTACGACTCAGAGCGAGCCAGACACGTCACCACGTCACGATGCCCAAACACTATCTGAGTCAGCTTTCCTGCAAAAGCACACATGTTTTTAATCAGCAATATTCGCTTGTCTGCAAATAAGGAAGCAATGATGCACATATTTTAACATTTAAAAATACACATACATACATACATACATATGTCTGTGTGTGTGTGTGTGTGTGTGTGTGGCTAGATATCATTCTTTTGAACTCCACACCATGTGTTTGTTGATCATCTGTTTGCTTGGCTAGTTTCATAAGATCATACTTCTACTAATTCCCAGACAAGAATAAATATTTGTTCCAACTCTGTGTGTATGAGTGTGTGTGTGTCCATGCACATGCAGTGTGCTACATGTGTATATATTAAGAGGCTAATTGCTGTCAGATTTCCAGACCACAGCTCTACTGTCTAGCTGTCTAATACTTATTACGCTCCTCATAGTGTGACCTCTGCAGTCAAACAGTGAATAGTTTGCAACACATGACATTTCTGTCTGGGAGTCAAAATCACTGTCCATTGGATAATTGAGCCATATCTCACTGAAAAGTGAGAACTGTTATGAAACCAGGCAGGTCACTGACTAAACTTCCAAAGAAGAACACAGACATCAAAGATGTAAAATGTTTGACATCTTTATAAACACTGAAAATAACTAATGATGTCTGCAGCAATAATGGCTACCATTGAACACTCATCTACTCACAAACACTGCACACAGACAAATTAAGCTGGGTGTGTGTGTGTGCACGCATGCGTATAAGGCTATGTGTTTTGTGCACGTGTACCAATCAAGCTTTGTAATTGATAAAATCCCTCAGTTGTTTAACCTGGGGGCTTTAGGGACCTTGGTGGCAGCTGTTGAGCTTGTGCGATTAAACTGTGTTCACGTTCCAGTTGTACACCCCGGTGGCAGTCGCACAATAGAGCTATCTCTGTGTCCCCATCCCTCCTTCCCTTCCTCCTCCATTAAAAGACAGAGGGCCTGGCCTGCAGAAATTGAATTGCGTTTTGTTGTATAGTAGGATTGTGAACGGGGCTGGGGAGAAGAGTTGAGGAGCTGGGTACAGAGATGAAGCTTCAGACAGTTTCATTTAGGACCCTTGACCTGATGGTGCCTGTGTGTGTGTGTGTGCGCAAAATGTCTGCATTCTTCTGTGTGTATGCGAGTATCGGACACACAATACCAGAAAGACTGTAAAATATATTTAAATTGGGTGAACATTAGAGTCAACAATATTCCAAGATACATAGCATATGTTGAGGTTAACATACACATGATGGATTTCACCCATCATTTACAATTCCTGCACAATGAAATCACACTGGACTTCACTAAATTAAAACAATAACTTGACACAATGGCCTCAAGCCTGAAAACACAGTTTTGTGCTACAGCTGAAAGTGTGTCAAAGAAATGATGAAGTTCAACCGTTAAACTGAGCAGCTGACTTTATGGATATGCAGCTATAACGAGGTGTTGACAGCTCACATGCCTTCAACTGGCAAAATAAAGAGGAAATAAAGAGAGCCTTTCTCTGGCAAGTAATTGTGTAAATTTTTTACAATTGCATTGGGACAGACACAATACAGCACAGTATAGTAAAGCAGTGCATATCAAACAACAGAGACTGTCCTGTTGATTGAACTGAGGATCTGAAATACTTCAATTCTAAAGGCAACTAACAGCTGCAATATCAATTACGTGACATAATAAAAGAGTGCTGGACATACATACTGACTCAAAAGAAGACGTAGTGTGTCCTGAGGATGGTGCTAGAGGAAAGCTCACCGAGCTTCATTAACTTTAAAAAGGTTAATCCCTTTAATGTGATCCTCATATTTTGAGGCAATCTGCTTACGAGTTTATGAAACTCTGTTGTTCACAGTTGACATCATGGCCTGAGAGTGCCCCGAGACAAAAACAGGAGATTTCATGCTTTATGTAAGTAGGAATGTAAAGTCAGTTTCGTGAGACCATGCAGCTTCATATCACTGCAAGAATTAAAGCTTATGGGGTTCATGCCATTATTAATCAAATCAAGTTTCATTATTTCTATCCCCAAATTCACAATGAATGAGTCACAAGAGCTAACAAGCTAAAAATATAGCACCACAAGAGAAATAATATGATGGTCACAAACCTGCATGGTGGAAATAAGCTAATAACACATTTTGGATATAGATGTTTGGACATGATGAGGGACATCATCGACAGCTAGGATATACAATACCTGAGTCAGTGGAGTAGACCCGGAAACTCTTGTCCCAGAAGCCACACAGAAGGATGAAGCGGTTGTCAGCTGTGATAACGAAACATTGTGAGCTGATCTGAATGCTCTGGTCCAGCAGGTCTGAGATCTGACGACGATGACTGCCCATGTTACTGGCTGGAGAGCAGAGGGGTGACAATGAACGAGCAAATAAAAGACTGCACGTTGGATAGAAGAGTATTAAACATATAAGCCAACACACTATTTACTGTTTACTTCTCAGCTATTTTCAAAGGGCTCATACACATCTTTCTTCACATCTTTCATGAAAGTCTAAGTCAGTGAAATGACAGAGTGTGTGCAGTCTTCAAAATATATAAACATAATATATGCACCACTCAAGTTAGAGCACATACTGCAAATTCATTCTACTTGTGTAATATATTTTTTCTTTTCTGGAGAGAGATGTGGCCATTGTGAAGTAGTTCTTATTTGGTGGGGTCAAAAACTCTGGAGAACAGGTGTTGAGGAAACTTGTCCAGTATTTGAGCTGAGAAAATCCAGTCCAGTACTGCTACAACTAATATTTCAGCCCATTTTTAACATTCCCTAAAGCCACAGTTGGCGCAGCACTCATCCTCAATTTACTGTGTTTAGCCCAGACTCCTCCAGGAATGCAAACAGTGTAAATATATTACTGACAAGCACAAAACCTCCTCGACTGCCCCCAAAACACTCACACGCTCCCCCACAAACACAAAAATATTATTTAATTCATTTTTTATGCTTCAGTGTTAAAATGCAAGTTGCAGAAAACAACTTAAAGTTAGAAATGTGAAAAAAAAACAGATATATATTAAAGACTTAAAGGATAAAATTAGCTGTTCACTGACAAGATACACCCACTATAATGCTTTTTTAAAACATGCACTGAATGCATAAATACTAGCGCACAGACAAAGATTTCTTTATTCTGAGTGTACAAAGGGTCGGAGAGACATGTATGTGCAAATAAAGATGAATATGTGAGAATAAAGCGTGGTTATTTTCAGCAGTCAAGTGTTAGAAAAAAAAGACAATGTGTCTAGAAAGGGTGTGTTGAGACAGAGAGTGACCACAACATTCACAGAGAAAGAACAGGCCCTTTTGCAGGCGTGCGTGAGACTGCCAGAGGCTGCAGGAAAGCAACGGAAACGAAGGCAGGAGCAAATAGAAGTGGCTGGTCTCTCCCGGCTCCACCAGTACATCCCATACATCACTGCGGCTCGGCACTCTTCTCCTGCTCATCAACAAGTCGTGAAGGATGAGAGGCGCCCATATTGTCCTGACAGCCGTCCGCCGTGCATTCTCAATCACACATTATTACCACATTCATATTCATTTCCACTGACACGCGTCCTTTCCCTCCGCTCAAATTAAACCAAAGAGGATGCAGAAAGGGAGGGAGGGAGGGGACGATGGAGAGGGAGAAAGAGGGGGAGTTGATGATGAAATGCCGGCCTAGGCTACAGCTCATTGCATTCCAATTTGCATGCAAATGGTTTAGTGTGAGAGCAGGGGCTATATCATAAGGAGTGAACTGGGGCAGAGGCTGAGAAACAACTCTAATCTACTGTCCAGGGACATAGCACTGCAGACTGCCATGAGTCACCAAAGTGCCAAGAGGAATCATACATAAATCCACACAAAAAAAATAATTCCATGCATATATAAGCTTACACTATGTAAAGAAATGTATGTGTGCAGATTCTTTTACAGTCATTAATGACAGCCTACCTATCAGCGGGTCAATTTCCACAGGAAGTTGGTACTGCTGGTCCTGCACCGTTGAGCTCTGATGACCTGACAGAGAGGAAGACAGACTGGATTAATATTGTAATCGTGTGGCCTTGTGAAGTAGACACTGGGTTTCGGTTCAGTACAATGCACTAAAAATTATAGCCATAAAGTCAGTGTCACTGACCGGCCCAGGAGTTCTTCCCATGAATTAGATATTAATTATGTCAAAACGCTACCAAGGCCATGGAGACAATGATTCCTTATGGTAACTGTGAGTTAAAATATGCATTTCTATGCAAGTCACTTCAGCTCCAGGCAGCTGTCACATTTCAGTAAACTGATTCAAAATACAGACTTTCTGTATTCAAGTGTAAAAGCATGACATAAAATAGAATTTCTTTCAGCCCCTTGGCAATGAATAATGCTTGGGTAGTTTGATATAGGGCTGTACTTTGTGATTATTTTCATTATCCATCAACAGCTTGACAACTTTTTGATTAACTAATTCATTGTTCAGACAATAAAATGTCTGAAAATAGTAAAAAATTGTGACAATCACAGTTTCCCAGACCCCAAGTGGACACAGATATATTGCATTTTTATCAGAGTAGTAATGTTTTGCATTACCTTTAAACCATCCAACTCTTCTCTATACGACTGAAACTTACTGTTGAACCCATTATGGATTAATTATTTTCCTCAGCACTCAGAGCTACTTCATATTGCTTGTTTTGTCTGACAGTCAAAAACCCAAAGACATTCACTTTATAAAAATATAAATGGGAGAGAAGGTAATTGTAACATTTGAAAAGTGGACCTAAACATCACATCTTACATCTTATCAAAAGTGTTGATTAACTAACACCAATCAGTCTTTTATGCGATTGATTGCTGATACTTAGTCTGAATTTTAATTTAATGGAACACTATATTAACTGCATCTACTCTAAAAGCAAAACATTAAATGTGAATGATGGCTGCAACACACTTTCAATTTGCTCATGAACAAAGTTTGAATCTTCATTTTTATCGTTGACATGCTCCTGTCCTGCACCTGAAAATAAGTTTGCAGCAACAGGAAAATTTACTAAACAATTTAGGTTAAACCATCTGGTATGTGGTGCGCATGGATGAGGTTGTAGATCAGTCTTCATCCAAATAAATTTACAGATATCAAATTTAATGTTTCTTCCAGGGGTAGGATGGATGTTGAGTAAATAAGGTTTTGTGAAGTGAGCGGCTGATGTATGGAGGTGGACGTGAGACCTAATGCTGGCTGCTGCATGTGTCACATTTGATACTGCTACCCAGTAGACACAGTCAACTGTCTCCCAAATCAACGTCCATCCTAAAGAGACGAGACGGGTCAATCCTCGGATTAATTAGACACCACTAGGTACGGAGGAGAGAGTCGAAAAGAGAAAGTATGAAAATAACTCTTTAAATACTAATACTCTTAAGGTTAATTTGATGCAGAAAACTCACAGAACAAATTGTTTTACTTACACACATAACTTTAAATAGGACAAAGACAATGATGGGCAACCACCTGAATATATAGTACGTGTGCATGGACAGAAATCTCTCACCTGTTAAGCCGTGCCACTTGTTAACAGCAAAGAGACGGTTGGCGGTGACAGTGATGATGGCAGGTGACGTTAGACCTGGCTGGGTGTTGGCTGCTACATGGGTCACAGGAGAGTTTGATGGGAACTTCAACACCATGATAACATCCTGCTGCATCTGCTCCGTAAACATCAGCGGGGTCTGCAGGAGAAGATACTGTTCAGGTCCCGGGGATGGACAATGGGACGCAGGGAAGAGATACAAAGTGGCAGACAAAGAGCAAGAAGAAGACGAGGGACGCAGCCAGAGTTGGTGTTAGCAAGGGGGAAAAAAACAGAGGGAGAGGGAGGGAAGAGAAGGAAAGACAGAAAGTTAGGAAGTTTGAGCAGGACAGTAGCAGTAAGCATTATTTAAGCAGCACAGATAAGCTTGGAAAAAGAGTTAAAATTTGACAAGGCAAGAGATTGGTTTTGAAGAAACACTGCAGGAAAAACAGGAAGACTAAATAGCTTCAGCTTTGAGGTTTAATAAACAATTACATTCATTATCTAATTCATCATCTCATTTAATGAAAAATGTAATCATTATTTTAACTATCCACTTATCATATTGATCAATAATGAAAAATTCAAGGTGGGTTATTTTGATTCAAAATCCCAGAGACATTCAAATTAGTGATAGAGAAGAGAAGCTAATTCCCACATTTGAGAACCTGAAAGCAGAGATTGTTTGGTCTTTTGTGCTTAAGATATGTCTAATGATTAACTACTTATCAAAATTGTTGACTAATTTATTGTTTCTAAGTTCTAGGTTTTTATCAATGTATGCAAAAGGTATAAATACTCAGGAAAATTATGCACCTTAGTTATATATAGTAGGAGAGACCAACTACAAAATAATCATAACAAAAATAAAGTGATTGTCACTGACCTATCAGACTGTTTCCTTTGGTTAGACAGGAGCTTACATAGAGACATTTACACAGTGCTTGTACTAAGCAGCTCTAACACAAAGCCATTTTCCTCCTTGCGTGTAAAGAAGAGGAACATCAGTGTTTAACATCAGGAACAGACCTGAGTAAATCCAGTGTGTCTGACAGCTAACCAGACATACTGACAGTATCATTACCACCAGCATGGGCAGATGCCGACACTCTGACAACACACTCACATGCGAGAGGATGGAGAGAAAGTAAAGAGCAAGAACATGTAAAAGCAAAGAGAACAGGGTGTTCTGAACGAATACGGAGCTACACCAGGGGTTTAAAAAGTGTCTGAATGATGGCGTCTGAATATTATGTTTGAAAACTATGTGTGGTGGAGTAAAAATAAAAACATTTCATAGGAATTTGCCCATACAGTAAGTGAGGTGGATTCAAAGCACCAGTCTGAGTTTGTGTCTGTGTGTAGATGTGTGCGCTGGGTGGTGGTCTACAGCCAGCTGTCAGCGCCACAGGGACACCACACTAATAGGGACTCATGGGGCCTTGGTCCATCACAAGCAGGCACACTGACTGCACTCCTGGCCCTTAAAAAGCCATGCCTGCAGGACTGCTGCTCATTGCTCTCCTTTGCTGATCTCCTCTGCTTTCAGCTCAGGTTGAAAATCTGGCTCAGACCCAGGCTTCCTGCCAAGAGCTGTGCCTTTCCCGCAAACCTTTTACCAAACACACATGCACACAAATGCTTGTGATCTTCCCCTTTCACACACACCTCACTAATGATGAGAGAGGAGATGCTTTCAAACCCAAGACTTTATTTTCCCACAATTGTAGATGGGGAAAGAGAGGACGGGAGCTACATGAGGGATGAAAAGAATGAGCCAAAAAATTGAGACTTATGTGGAGCAGAGTGCCAACATCACGACAGCCCGGGAATCAGAGACGGCATTAAATAGGCAGCACAAGAGCTGATACTGTTGCTCTGGTGGCTACTGATCCATCATAGTATTTTCAGACTAGAGCATTAAAAGCACAGTGGTGTGTGTGTTTATGAGATTATCTGTATGCATGTGCATCACTCACCACTTGCATGGCTGAGCTTCTGGGTGGGTGTGGTTCAATGAGCAACTGGCAGGGGGTCTGTCCAAAACTCCGAATTTGAGACTCCACAGCCTGAGGGAGAAAAGAGAGATAGGAGAAAGAAAAGAGTTTAGACTTTTTCACTTCATTTTGATTGTTCTTGAAACATAGTAACTCGGATGTCCATTGATGTTAAAAAGCCTTACACATTCCATCCTACCCCATCATATTTCTTAAAAACACATCATTATCTGATAAATGCTTAAAAAAATATGTGAAGTTAAAAAAAGAGATTAACATAAAAGAAAATGCAGAGGGGGAAAAAAAACATGCATACACCGGTACATGTAAACATACTTTTTCACTGTCGGACACACACGCACACACACCAATTTATCCTCCACAGCCACACACAGAATCAGAGGGAGGCTGGGACAGGCAGGCTTGTTGGCTGGTTAGGTGGTGTTAATGAAGAGGTATAGGACCATAAATGTCAAAGCAGACGCCGGCCGAGCAGCTTCTGGACATCATCACACAGCTCACTGTCAGGCCAACTAGCACGGGATGGAACACACCCACAGCAGTGTATGGATGTACAGGGCCATGGTGATATATCCCACTGCTCTACATTATTGTACTGGTATTTTAAATAGCAAAAAACATCTATCAACATAGGTTCATCAGTTTAAAATTTTTATTGGAGGTAAAAGATTCAGATATTTGCTTTAACGGTAACCAGAGAAAAATCTGAAAAAGGAAGCAAATCCACTCATTTCCAAATACGGAACCAGGAAATGTTTGATATTTTTTCTTGACAAATTACAATAAAAAGATCATCAAAATTTTGGACAGAAATATTGTGTTGTTGTTAACAAATGGATCAAGCAATAATTATTACAGTAATACTGTCATGATTGCGCTCATTTTTTTCCTCTTGCTTTACTTAAATGTGATTTACGAAAAAAGAAAAAATTTTTTTAATTAATTTCCAAATCCAACTAATGCAGCATTCAAGATTAGATATATATGTACAAAATATTTGAACACGTGAAGGTGCAAAGATAAAAAGCTTGGCAAAAAGATAAAATTACCACTGAAAACAAAGAAACATTTCAAAAAAACAAACTAAAGAAAACAACTGAATATAAGAAAAGGCC
Organism: Rachycentron canadum; assembly: GCA_038496675.1. Lineage (NCBI taxonomy): Eukaryota > Metazoa > Chordata > Actinopteri > Carangiformes > Rachycentridae > Rachycentron > Rachycentron canadum. The sequence goes on along the minus strand of CM076650.1, from coordinate 8,287,557 downwards.
AGCAGAAGTTTGTATAACAATGTTAAGCAGAAATTACACAGAAAGAAAATCATCATTGTGTGAAACAGATATGGTGTGATAGATGGTTTATAAAAGGGACCGGCAGAGAGAAAAGGGCCAACACAAAATTATGACAGACCTGTCAGTATGTTGGTGTGCACTGTGACTGGCTGTGTGGGAGTGACAGCTTGTGTGTGTAGGCTGAGACGTTTGAGCCTGACTTGGCGAGGCCTGTGAGAATGAGCTCATAGTTGAGGCCTGCATATGGTATTTCCATGAGAAAAAAGGTTGGGAAGTTAGTCTGCGCATAGCCATTGTCTGAAACTAACCAGAGACCTGAGAGGCGTACAGAAGGAGAGATCTCAACTGTCTATTACGAGGTATTGTCAGATTCATACACAAAAACTGTATGTAGAATATTTTTCATGTCAATGAAGAACTTAAAGACCAAGGAGATCATATTCATCTCTTGTCATCTACTCAATTGCATGTTTATTTTATTCTGTAAGTTCTGTGCTTTTCTTTTGATTCTCCCTTTTTTCCCCCATCAGAATTATTGTTTCTGTCTTTTTGAGATGAACCATAAGCTGATATCCTCCACTGTATAAAGAGTATAAATTCACCACCAGTCCTGATAGGACTGTCTAAAGAATAACTGATCAGTTAAGCTATGATACATGATAAGGATTTGGTTTGCTTACCAGGATATGTATGTATATTAATCCTTCTCTATAATACTGGATTTCATGTTTTTTGAAGTAAAGATCCTTTGTTAACACGACATCAACGATCAAAACAACACATGATCTCTGTTACTGACAATGACAGACAATCGGAACATTTTCCATCTCATCCACAGTTGGTCTGTTAGTAAAAGGACAGCAGTGTATCATTCAAGGTCAAAGTGCCTCCCCTCTCCTCTGCCTGCAGAGCAAGGCATTTTGCTTAAGCTAATGTGTAGAAGAGGCTCCTCAAAGCCACTCAACCTATCTTCATTAAGTTCAGCTCTGACATTTATGAGGCTGTGGAACGCTGGAAAGTGGCTGAGACTAGGTCAGCATGTCCTCTCCCTATATGCCAATGCAGTGCTCAGGTGATTATATGAAGGGCCATCCGCAAGGCCAATCTCTTTTGGGGGCACTGGCCCATATCTGATGAAGGTTTTCTATATTCTATACATTTAAATGGCTGAGACGCCCTCGGCTCAGATGTCCCAGTCTGCCCTTTGATTTACTCAGCCACTTGACAAGATAGATCTCCATGTAAAACATGCTGTTTTTATGCAAATCGAGCCAACATCATTGGCCGTGCGAACAGAGCAAAAAGAATAACTGCAATGGCCTTGTATTTCTGACAAACAGCAGATTTGCATATTCTGCATGGTCAGCATTAGATGTCCAACTTTAAAAAAAAAAAAAATAATGCAGAGAACAACAGATTGTGCAAGGAAAATAAACCACTGGGCTTGTGTTTGTTGAGTGAATTTGGCTGAGTGTCAAAGCAGGTTCACTCGCGTGGGTATATTTCCCGTCTTCTGCCGAATTACGCACACACTATACAATTCAGACTGGGCTCTGTGTTTTGTTACTGGTGAAAGAGGCTGTGGGATTTTCCATAATCACATGTGAAAGAGGGGAAGCCCTGTACAACGAAGAGAAAGCAACACAGGGTGTGTTTCTCTTTATACACTGAGAAGCAACACAGATGTCCATGCATGCCATGCACAAGGTTGCACACACTAACACATAAATGCATCTGCGCACACACAGTTCTCTTGACTTGCGGCGGAGGCAGGACAGGAAGTAATCATGGTTTTGAAAAATACAGCAGTGGTCCCCACAGCATTCCCTAATCTGTGCTGAAATATTCCAAACTCTCTCCCAGAACAGAAATGTACACATAAACACACAGCCATGTGCATTTATGCTGATGAGCACACATAAATATACAAAGGTATACACATACCAGTGAATGCATGTATACATACAATGTCTATGTACAAACATATCAAGGTATGATCCATACAAATCTCTGGAGTCGTTGAGTTGTTGTGAGGTTGGTTGCAGTGGGTGGGAGTTAGTGGTTGCCAAAGACCGTGGCAGAAACACAGAATCAGTCAACAAGAAATACAGAACCCTCCGCCCCAATCTACTAACTTTTTCTACCCACACACACACACACACACACACACACACACACACACACACACACACGTCTGTGACCCATGTCCCTGACATTGAACAGCCCCGGGGCCTGTCCTAATGTGGCCTAGCTTGGCCCAGACCACAGCTCAGACTGAAACAGTTGTCACTCAGTAATGGCAGACTCTGGGGACACTTTCAAACCCAAAGCCCTCAGTCTCAAAGCTCCTACAGCCCTCAGCCACCCCCAGCTCCCGGGTATGACAAGGCCCAGGCCTGGAACACTGTTTCCACCTTCTGCACAGACAGGGCATGCTTCCTTCCGCACAAACACAGTTGAAGGAGAGCCTTGGCTTAGCTCACGGGGATAACATTGCTTTGGTTTATTTAACTAATTAAAGTGCTCAGACTGATGGCGTTTTCAATGGTGAAATGCAGCAGATTGGACTCAGAGGGGGAGTAGGACAAGAAGACAACAAACTCTTCCTTTGTAAATAGTGTAAATAAGGTAAAACTATTAGATTTGCAACTACTCTTCACAATGTAATATCATGCTAGTGTTAAATAAATATCATATTAACTATAATTATATATTATATAAAATGATCTACCCTATATTGACCAAAAACTCTGATGCCTTGAGCCACTAAATTAGTTGCAACATTTTAATTTGCGAGGAGATAAAATAATTTCTTTAATTTTACCTGTAAAGTAATGCAGCAGGTTTCCCCCAAAAAATGTAACCCACACCACAAAATTATACAAATGTCAATAATGGCTTTAGTAATGAGTCAAATCAAAGCTACAATAGCTAAAATATTAAAAAAAAAAAAAAAAAAAAAAAGCATGCATATCTAAAATTTATATTTCTGCAGTCATAAGCAGGGAGGCAGGAGGTGCTATTCTGATACCACTCAAATCACATGCACCTGTCTCTGATGGTGCCCTGTATGCATGTGGAATCATCAATCCCATGGTCACTGGAAGAGATTGGAAGAAATTGTGACGTGCCAGTGATCCGATTTTGTGGTGTGTGCGTGTGTTGACCAATAGAGTGGGTAATGGGCTCAGACTGAGTGTGGAAATGACCAGCGCACCCTGGTAATGAATCTGCATGTGTGTGTGTGTGTGTGTGTGTGTGTGTGTGTGTGTGTGTGTGTGTGCGCGTGCATGCGTGCGTCTGTGTGTGTATGTGCGTGTCTGTGTAGTTAAAGGCCAAAGCACATCTGGATGGGAATTAGGGTGAATGAGGTGATAAATCAAGGAACTACCCCTGGTGCCTGTGATGCTCCAGTCACCGAGCATGAAGGGCAGCAGAACAGTGCAGGCAAAACACATTTCAGCCGTTTGATAGACACTGATCTCATTTCCATTCATACCTCAATGCTATGAGGACCTTTGCTTAAAGGGTAATTTTGATTTATTACAACTTGTGTCTTGTTTTCATTGTTTTGTCCATTTTGTCTATTGTTATAATAATAATAATGTATTCACAACATTAATTGCTAACATCAGGCGATGCAGCAATTTTACTACAACAAAGTCAAATGGGGCAAAAGACACAAGCAGACACACCATCAAACATGCTTTCAAAGCCACTTTTTGACTAGGCCATTACAGTGGGGCCAGCCCTATAAATGCGAATGTCTGTGACTGACTGAGAGAAGCAAACAGATAATGAGTTGAAAGTAGCTGACAGAAGGCAGAACGTAAATACGACGCGATGAGACCAGTTATTTACAGTGGTTCCACCACAGTTTTGTCCTGCCTGTCAAGCCTTATATTATATTTTCCTTGTCTTGTTTTCACCTTTATTTTTTTCAATAGTCTGACTAAACTGTTGTCATGTTTACAACCTGTGTGAGCCCTTTCTTGATTTCACATAAGATGTAAGTTGTAACTATGCTTCCAAATCTTAGCAGTTACTTTATAGCCAAAGACCGACTGACTGTAAAAATCCAGTTTTATTTAACTGAACAATCCTATACAATGCCCTGTGCGTATACGCTGACAAGAATAAAAATAGGATATGTGCCATTTTTAGCCACAACAAGAATTGGTCTGCTGCTGGCTAACTGCCTTTTACAGCAGATTGGTGAAGTTGTCAGGCTGGTGTTTGGCTGTGGGCAAGCTAGCTGTATTTTTCTTTTCAGCCCTGTGCTTTGTGCGTTTGCTGTCGGGCAGGCCAGTGCAGCTCGTGTGTGCAGTAGTTCAAAGTGAAGGAGATGAATAATGAATGAAAGCCAAGGAGGAGGTTTTAAGGCGTTAAAGTGGAACACTTGGTGGAGTGCTTTCAGAGGTATCACACAGGGGAAAGTCTTAGCTCAGCAATACCTGCCAGTAGATTGTTAGCTTAGCTGTTCCGTGCCGTTCTACAAACAATTTAACATGGCTAATGGCATCAAAAATTACCATGAAATACAGATGCAGAGAATGGACAGATGCTTTTATAATATAGTAAGATTAAGCGTCCATTTGAGAGTGCCAATACTCAAGTGTACTTACTGTAATATGGTATTTTCCCCTTACTCAGCATGATCTACCAAGTGAGTTAAATCAGCCAAGCAGGGCATAAATGTGTATTAAAATGTGTATATTGTATATGCATGCATCGTATCATGTAGCAGCCTCACCTCTCTGAGCATGGGGTCGTTGATGGAGCTGAGGTTGACTGCACCTTCATAGGTCAGGTAGTAGAAAACATTTAGGGCTCTGGTGGCTTCAGGACCCTGCTGCTTATAGCCAAAGATCAGATCAATCCATTGGTGGAGCTGGCAGGACACAAACTCGCTCTCCAGAGCCTGTAAATGGAGCAGAGGACAGAGAATTAGGAGTATTGTCAATGTCAACAGATGTACGCCATTTACACAGCATACTCTAACCAAATGCTACTCCCTGAACATGTTCCTTATCCCATTACTGAACAGCATTTATCACTAATGTCTCTCAAAGATGAACTCCTCAGAGAAAGCAGACTTTCCTACTAATTGTCCCTGTGACACAATCTGCCAATGATTTCTATAATGAGCAAAAAGCATAGTAAATCCATATCTGATCATATGGGAGCATCAAAACATTAGAGGACTCTTGTAGTTCATTAGGGAGCCATATCAGCTTTTGTCTTTGTTCTTTCCTCTGTTGATTGTGGGCAGATAAAAGCACCATGTTGCTCTTGTGCAGACGTCTCTGCATCGCCATAATGCTGACGTACAAGCCGTTTTCTCTCCTCATTAGCCGGCAAAGGAGGGAAAAAACATTTATGGTTTCCTCATAAAAACAGGCAATTGTGTTAATTTGTGTAAAGCTGTCGGCTCACAAAAGCCCTCTAAACACGACCAAATTAGAATGAGGCAGCCCTGATTGTCATTGCTGCCTTGTGTCACATTAATTTGTGACAAAACATTAGCCTGTGCGACACTTAAATGGCGATTTATATAATTTAAATTTTTACTGCAGAGAGCAGAGCATCCTTCATTTAAATGTGACTTTCTGACAGCTCATTCTGCATTGGATTCCTCCCCTTTCTCTTAATTACAACTTTCAGTCAGGGGGGGTTGTAGTGCACGGGTATAAAGAGGAGAGTATGAGCGGTAAGATGATGTTTTCACTGCAACTTGAGCGCTGAGTGAATTTTTTATGCCGTCACTAATTCCATGATCTGAACTGATGAAAAGCTTAACAGCAAAAATACAAGGGAAGGGGGGGCGACAAAAATTTAAAAGGTTTTTTTGTGTGGAGACATGTAAAAACACCATTAATTAGGAGCATCCCTCATCATGACATTTTGATTCCAACTATATCGCACCATGTAGAACACCTGCTAGAGTATATTTGAAGTGCTCTTATCTCTGTACTACCACTCTTCTAGACTGAGGTTTTATTACACTATATACCTCTTCACTTCTTTTGAGATGTTTATTACACGGGCAGGTTGGATTGCCTGCCATAAACTGTCATCATGAAGTTCATGAAGACTAAATATGGTTGTGGTGACCATTTTTACACACTCCAACCCATCCAAACCAAGATCAAACTAAACTGAAACATTCTTCATCAAAATAAAGTTTTTAAAATAAAGTGTTTAAAATTAAATGTCTGGTGAGATTCATAATTTTGTTAACTTACTCATTAATCAAATGGTTTGTGATTTTAATTAAACATTTCTCATCTTCCTGCTTCTCTATTTAGGCAAAGTTCTAGTACAAGTCGCTGTGTTTAGGCAACATTTTAAATGTGAGAATTTTGTCTTCTGTTACTTCAGGGTCTGTTAATATTTCTCAAAAGACGGTTAACACCACAATAAGTATCTGTGCTGTCTTAGGTACAGTAATGGCATAATTATCAAAATAGCTGGAGCATTCCCCAGGCCTGCTGTTAACGGGACAGTCAGGTATGAAGATTTCTTGTCATAGATGTAAAAGTAATCCACGCATAGTGTAAGTTTATGGTTATTACACACATTGGTATTTTGGACAATGCCCCACTTAGATGCAAGCACTGTTCTGAGACCTGTAGACTCAACAAAATTAGCAGATGGAGAGAGATTTGTCTGTTCATGTGACTCACTTTACAACATTTTCTGTTAAGGGCTGAACTATGGGGAAATGCTAAAACAAAGGAATATTAAAATAAAACAGAACACCCCTAGAGTGTAAGAAGTCTAGACTCTATGTCTGTCTGTCCCTCTGGCATCAGTATATTCACAGCATGTTAGTGTGTTTAAAGGTTTGTGTCACAGGGCAATCCTTTTTTATTAATGTTACATTATAAGCCATGGAAACCCTCTTTATTCAAAGTCACTTTAATAGTGGGGCTCAATTGTGTGTGTGTGTGTGTGTGTGTGTGTGAGCGAGAGGAAGAGCAAGAGCGAGAGCGAGAGAGAGCGAGAGCGAGAGCGAGAGCGAGAGAGAGCGAGAGAGATCAGTTCATTATGCGCTAGGATTGACCTTTGACAGGCCCTGCTCCCGTTTCTAAAACTAAAGCTGGGCCTGATGGGCATTTAATGTGCACTGCAATCTACTGTCAATCAGCATGGGGAAACAAAGACAGCCATGTTATTGCAGCTCCCTCTCCAGAGGCCCGCCTTTATGGAAATCACTTGCATGTACCATTGGGAGAGAGAGAGATGGAATAAGAGAGTGTACGTGTGTGTGTGGCATTGGCACTGGAAGTAGTATCGTTTTAGATTCTTAATAAATTCTTAATAAATTTAAATAAACATTTAAAAAAAAAAAAAAGTTCTAACTTCGTCATTATTGGTTACTGAGTGTAGACTGTCATCCATTTACACTAAGTAAAAGTGATGTATAAATGTATAGAAATGAAGGGATCTAAATCCTGTCTGAATCCAGAGTACATAGCTGTGCGTTATTGTATTTGTTTGGTCTGTCACTATCTGTCTGACAAAAGGCTCAGCAGTAGGAATTTAACCTCAGTGGACTAATACGCAGAGATTCAAAAGAATATCTTCCTCTGCCGATGGGCATACAGCAAACTGCCTTGATCGTGTCTCTTCAAAGCCCTTACAAAAACCGAAGAATGTCGCAACTCTGCCAACAGTTAGATTAGGATGTAATGAGACAACAGCTTTATTCTCAACCTTGGTTTAGACCGAGGGCTCATATCAGAAATTCACTCAGAAGAGAAACATTCTGGCAACTGAGTTGTCTAATGAGAATAACTGCTTGACCAGGAATAAAAGTTAACTCTCATGGTACTCAGTAATTCCTTAATATCAACAAAACACATTTTTAAAAAATCGGCAGTGACATGAAACAGATTTTTCTGTACTATCTGGTATTGTCTAAATAGTTAAACCTTGATAATCAATAAAAAAATTAAAACCACATCAATGTGTAGTTTAATTGATAACCATCCTGCTGCTGTGATACTAACATATCAAATTTGCAGCTCATAATAATCCATACACAATTGACTTCTATCTGAGTCCTGCATGCTAAAACCTACAATGCCCAGCTGCTTTTCTTTCATAAAACAATATTTTTTAAAAATTATATATTTAATACTTTAAAAAAAGAAATTTACCCTCCAGGGAGAGAAACCAGGCACTGAAGCTTAATGGCACAGATAGGAAATGAAAGTTAGAAGTACTGAGAGACACTAATGGTTTTATATTAATGCTATATATTGTTTTATATTAATATTATAGTACTATACGGTATTGTGTCAAAATATACTGATAACAGTATGCAATATAATCTCAGTAACATGCGTTTAAAGGCTGTGATGAAATCAAGAGTGAGAACAAATTTCCTTTTTCTATGAAAAAGACTGAATGTGAGAATATAGGATACTTGTTGGACAAGAAGTATAGGTAAAGTACAGGGAATAGGTGTGTTCTGATAACCCATTAACAATGTGCCAGGTGAGCAGGTGTGGAAATAGCTCCCCATGTAGTGCCACACTGTGGTAATGCTTGAGCAGAAGGTTGGGGCAGATAGCAGATTCCTGAGGTGGGATCTGGTGCCACTTCAGGAGAACCAGGCAGGATTATTGATGGGCCAATTAGCAGCCAGTGTGTGTGTCATCCCCATCCACAGGGGACTCTCTGATAATTAATGAATAATTTAGCATGCCTTTATGTAAATGCTGATAGGGGGTAGAAGTCACTGGAATCCCACATTTCTATTGTTGCAGATTTGACAAAGTACACCTTTGAAGCATGGGGGTCCCCCTTTGTTGTGTAGTGTGACTTGTTTCCAATGGCAACAATAATTTGGAATATTCTCCTATGTAGAAAAATTCAATCATTTACCGTAACCAGCCCCACCACCCACCTACCCCCATCAAAGCCACCAAGTATTCAAATGTATATCATTATATTCTCTTTCTGAATTGCGTGCTTATTTAGCTTGCATGCCAGTTTTCCAGGCTGTGATTTGAATTCTAATGAAAATGTATCATAATGAACACAACTTGTCTGTGTGCAAGTTTCAGATTACTTTAAATTCTCTTTAAAACATCTGTGGCTGTAGTGTGAAAAAAAAGCACACAGAAAAACACTCAAAATGAATGACAGTTTGACTATGTGTCTGTCAATATGTTACTCTTTAAAGAGATATACTCTGACTGAGGACCTAAAAACATGGTATCCATATTTGAGACATCAAAACTGAGACACAAAGTGATTGCAATTAACCAGCTGGTGGACATTAAACAAGGCTTACTCTGAGGAGAAAAAAAGCCTCACTGGCTAGTCTTCAACCTTGGAAAGGTTTTGCTGCTTGTAAGAGGGTATGTTTTATTTCTATCACTTTTTCTTTTCTCCTCGCTTTAAGTGATGATCTTTTGCTGCTCAAAAGTAAAAGTGTCTGTCCATGCCACAGGTCTGTAAGACTGCACTGGGCCTATCTGTGACATTTGTGTGCCTCGCTGTGGTTTGCGGTTAGCTTTATGGTCTGGATTGAGCTGGATTTCACTTTGGCCTTAACGAGGTGACACTGAACACTCTCCTCCAACCCTCACTGGCCCTAAAAAACCCTTTTAAGGACTTATGGAGAGCTGTCTGTAAGGAAGTTAAAATGTCACTTAACAAATCAATCCAATCATTTGCATGCAAACCGTGAAGCAAGCATCCATGTATGTGTATGTGCCTGCACATGTATCACTGACAGTGTGGATGTGTAATCAAGTGCACATGTTGTATGCAGAGTGTTGTTGGCAGGCTGTTTTCTTTTGCATCGATTACGGATGAATAAAGCAAACACTTGTCAGGTCTGTATATAGTACAATGACTGTTTAAGAACGAGCTGATCAAAACATCCTAAAACCACATTCAGCATGTGTGGCAGCAAAACTTCACACATGTTGAACAAAATGATTCTGGAGCAGTAGTTAAATCAAGGTTTGTTTGGTCGTATTATATTCTAATTGTGAAATTTATTTAATCAGATTATTAAATCCAATCAAATCTGCATGTTTCCACTTAAACCAAACATCATCATCCTTAGCAGAAGCAAGTCTATTATCATCCCCTTTGTTTTGACTCTAGTCTTCCTCCAAGTTCAACAGCCTCCTTTTATTTTCCCTCTTACATATTCCCTCACTCTTAGTGCTACTCTTTTTTTCCCTCCTGTTCTTTCTTCCAGTCATCTGATCCTTTGGATCAACTCCTCTGGAGTCGCTTGCCCTGAGGTTGACAAGCACTCTGATTAAAGGGCTTATTAGCTCGCTGTAAATGAGAAGCCGAGTGTCATTTTGAAGCAGGCGGAGGAAGCCTGTAGCCAGCCAGGAGAGAGGGGGCCCCAAATGTAGAAAAGGAAAAAGAAAAAAGCAATGGGTGACGTAAGGAATGAGAGCCTCAGAGCAGCCGTGCAGCTAACAAACCATTTCCTTTATTCTCATATTCACACACACCAAGAGAACCCCAGATGGGTTGTGTGTTACTTCAGTTCCCCCCTCCTTCCTGCTCTACTAATTAGATAGGTCACAAGCGTGAGAGTTCTGGCTATGGGTCAACGCAGACACTCGCTGGCAAGTGGAACCTGAAACTCTAACCTCAACTCTCTCCCACTCTCTCCTCCCATCTGCCTTATTATCCCTCGCCCACTTGAAAATCAACAATATCATGTTATGGGGTGAAAACAAGCAGAATGAGCAGCGATTGGGAAAGTATCTCCCCAAAACAAACATGTCATGGTGTATTTTTGTCTTAGTCAGGCAAATGACATAGGGTAGACTGTGAGAATGTACTAAGTGGTCCAATTTAGAGCACAGACAATGGAGTAAACAATACTGATTGAAAAGCAAATGGGTGACGCAAATGCTGCTCATTCTGACACTATAGCTGTCGTCCTCTCCTTTTAGTTTTTAGTTAATGCAGAATAATGACAAAGCATATGATGCAGCATAGTAAATGTTAAAATACTTTTTAAAATAATGTCTACTCTTATCTCAGCAACTGTTAACAAGCACCTGCAGCAAATCTAATCTACTCTGAAAAGCCTAACAAGATAGCAAATACATCACCAGTGCCATAAGACATGTCTACAATTGGAGCGAAAGCTAAGTCAACAGTCAGAGCTGATTAAACACAGGACCACTGAGAGGCCTGCTGAACCAGGGAATATTTGGATAGCTGTTGAGAGGAGCATTGTTGTCTCAGTCTGAAGGTGTGGAGGCTTTCAACAGAGTGGGGATGATTAGGATGAATGACTCAACTGATCAGCTGGAGCGTAGTTAGTCCTCAAGGAGAGGTCATTAGGGTGCTGGGTTATGTAGCGCTACAGCTTGTTAGTGTGTGTTTTTTTATGATCCCTGAAAAGACTAGGCTATAATTCAATATTAACATCAAACTAATTTCATTTTTTTATTTAATATTTTTAAATTAAAAAATTTAAAATTTAATTTAAAAATTCCTGTTGTTCAAATTAAAAATTAAGAACACTTGTGGCTGACTTAGGTACGGCGAAGTATGAGCTAAATGCTAACACCAGCGTACAGTAATGTCCACAATTAAAATACTGCCATGCAACACGAACATGTTCACGTTCAGAGTCTTACTTTAGTGAGCTACCATGCTAATGTGCTAATTAGCTCTTTCTCTGTGTAGCTGGGACTGACGGGAACAACATTAGTTTGCAGAAATTTGTTCGTAAACCACAGTTGTTTACAAATTTTACGTGGTGGTGCAAAGTTTAAAGTTAAGGGATTGACAATGTTTTAACAAATCCTGTGGAGGATACAAATGTCTGAATCCATCTATCTAATATCAGTCAAGATATTTACATCTGAATCATTTCAACCTTATTGGATACTGTTCGGGACATTTGATAGAGAATTATATGTTATCTAACTATGCAATTACATGTTTCTGTCAACTTGAAAATACAAAAATATATTTTTGTTCACGCTCAATGGACACATTACCTAGGGATGGGGCAGAGGTGAAAGACAATCGTTCTTTTAAAGGAAGCCAAGATAGCAACACAGAAGTCCTTGGGTTTTGGAGGGAAAGACGGAGTGCGAAAACAGTCTATGTTGCAAAAAAGCATCTCAGCAGGCTTTGGCAGATGTAAAATGAGAGCGTGGAGGAGTGCAGGAAAAGGGAGAAGGACAACATTAGTGAGTGAGTATGTCAGCAGCAGTAGATCATCCCATTTCTCAGGCTCTCATCAGCCTCCTCCATTACGTCATTGAAGAGGAGGACGAAGACAAGGAAGGGAAGATGGACAGGGAAGAGGGGGAGGCAGAGAAGAAGGGGGGGGGGGCACAGCTCGTAAAACACTGAGAACACAGTAAACATGTCTACCCTTATGCATGACAATACTCCTACAGTGAGCGCTGCCTGACATTAGCCAGATAACCCCCCCTACCCCACATGCTAGTTCCCATCCAACAAGAAGGCTTTCAGTGGAGACACCAGGGGGATAGATTAGCACTAGTCTAACATGGTAAACTCTGGTCTGTTACATGAGGCCACGCTGGGCCAGACGACATTAAGATTTTCACTCACTCAGTCATTCACAAGTGAGTAAGTGTATCTTAGTGGTTAGTGACTGGTCCTTGCAGTGGTTTACCTCAGCTCATACATGAAATCCTGTGAGGTTCCTGGGAGAATACAATGTGGGGCTGCTCTGTTGGGAACGGTATTACGTGCGTCCCAGCTGGTGTCTGATCAGAGAATGTGGTGCGGATGAGAGGTGAATGTAAACAGCGATGATCTTTGACTTTGTGAAGCTGGTGGTCTGAGCTGCGGAGCTATCATGTCTGGCTATGTGTCTTGTGGGAAAAAATGTGAGACACGCTTTCATCTCCTGTACCCAGCACTGCTTCACGTTTCACACAAAGAGCCCCTGGATAACTCTACACAATAACACAAAAATCTTAAAATATTTTGAGCATTTGCCACATTACTCTTATACCCTCACTTGATCGTGACCTGGTACGATAATGGATGTGCCCGCCATGACAATGGTTTTCTAAGTGTGACAACAGCTGTCAACATATAAAAGTGACAAACCTCAGAGAAGGACTTTCAAAGAGGGTGATACTGTGAGTATAAGTGGTTTGGGGGGGGGGGTAAAGGTGATTTGGCTCATATTAATATGACATTTGTCTGTTAGCACTGAGCAGCCATGTAGATGTTTACCTCAGGCAAGATGACTGTGATGATTACATCGACAACAGCTGTAGGGACAAATGTGAGGCTCTATAAACCAGATCACGACCAAAGTTAAAAACAGAAATTATCAGTTGAATTCAGAAAATAACTTGTATTTCCATTAAAGCAGCATCTGGAAATCTCTGACCACTAGAAGGCAGAAGAAAAGACACACACACACACACACACAAAAAAACAAGCACCAAGTCCTGAGGCCTGTACTATAATGCTGGTTCAAAGTACTGAATATATCTTTTCTTCTCTGGCTTCTCTAATCTCAACAACCACAGTCATGCTTGTCCCAGGTGTTGTAGCCATGAATGTGTTTGCAGAAACAGGTCGGTATTTGACCAATCGAATGGACAAGTCTAGTGGCAGCAGAGCAGCATAGTTCAGAAAAGATGAGAAAACAATATTATAATATTAGTAATTCATGGTAGAGGCAATAGTTTCAGCTGCCAAATGTAGGAAGGGATTGCCAATTGTGTGAATGCGCAAAAGCGTCTAATGTCCATTGAGCAGAGATGTCTTGGGAACATAGAGTGAAGGTTTCCCACATGTTACGTTGATCTGTGGTCAACGTCTCAGTATCAGCTTCTGACCCATCACTCAGTTGTGTTTGCCCATTCAACAAGAGGAAAGTCTCGCTCTCCTTCTGTGAGGGCAGTTTAGTTGATGTCTCTGTCACTGCTTTGAGTGAGTAGATGCTTTATAAGGGGAAAAAGGCCAAAAGTAACGTGCTGCCCAGCTGTCCCATGTGTGTGGTTTGCAGGTCTGTCAGCAGTGGTACAAAAGCACAGATGACTGAAAGGAACCAAACATGTGAACATGGAGCAGTAAAAGTGCTCTGCAGAGCTCAAGCAGGTAAGATGGTGATTGCACCCCATGTCTCTGGGGAAAAAAAAAAAAAAATTTAAAATTGGCAGTCACTGTTGTAAGTATTGACTGGACAAATCAAATTAACATGATACTACTCAATCATACTGGTCATCTAATGATCCAGAGCCATAATTGTCTTATCACATGACATTGTACATTGTTGTAATATTTCAACTAAATCAATATTAAAATAATGAATAATTGCATTATTGTTTTTATTAGAATGTAGACTGCCTTCCTGTTAACTGTGTAATTTAAGGCATTGTGCAAATTTCTTTAATGTGGAAATCACACCCCCTAATATCTTTATTGTTTAGCTCAGTCTACTATTAGACAGTAGGATGCAGCTACTACATCAGACTGCAGCTTTGCCTGTTTCACATCAGTATCTCCAGTGAATGCTGGGCACAGAGCAGCACAGGTAAACAGCAATATGTGCACAAATATCCAAGCATACACACATCATCATCACCTGCTATTGTGCTAATGGCTAGCAGACCAGAGAAGTGTGATGTGGTCATATATAGGGGAATGTCAGAATGCTGACAGTGCCCAGAGACATGTAGTTATCTGGTGGAGGAGGGATCAAGTTCTTAACCTTTCCTTCGACCTCCTGGTAAAAACAACATGCAGCCCCTGATCTCTGTGGCATGCTGCCTCAAGACCCCAGTGTCTCAGCGTGTATGTGTGTGTGGGTGTGTGATGGACCAAGGAAAAGGGAGTGTGTCTTTACAAGCAAGCATTTAAGTATACTGTAGACACTTCAGTGTGGTGAAGGTGCATGCTTGGCTTAAGGCGCTGAGTTGCTTCGTCTCCAGAGAGTCTGTCTAAAATCCAACCATTCTCCAATATCTCAAACACATCATTTTAAACTGGAGTCTTTGAGCCTTCGGTGTTGTGTAAGCCAGAGGTTAGACAACAATCTGTGTAAGCACATACTTGCAGTTAATCTGCTGCATGCAATACACTTCTTACAAAACATTAGTGATGAACTATGACCCTTCCAAAAGCAAAGCAACACAAACCAGGCTATAGTTTGATGTAATGTTTATATCTACTCCTGGATTCTTTTTATTTTTATTATTTTTTTTACAACTCTCACTCCCAACAACAAAAACAAGCTGCCGTTTTGCACAGCAGTGCAATCCTTTACTGTAAGAGGCTTTTAATGGCCTTTCCAGATTGGGCCCTAATTAGCTGTTAATCATCTAGTGCTCATAACCAGAGTGGAGACAGCAGGCGTGTGTGTGTGTTTGTACCATGTGTGCTTCTGCGTGTGTTTGCGTGTTCTCTCCTGCTGTCTATCCTTGTGTTGCGAGGCCATTAGCAGTAGACAAGCTAAAGAGAGCCAAACAGCCCATTAACTCATTCACTCTTCCTCTCTCTTTTTCACCATGCTCATCTCTCTCCCAACAGTACCACAGTTGCCAGCTGACACCCTCTAATGCCAGCTATCTGTCATGACCAGAGACCTGTCCACCCACACATCCCTCCCTCTACCTTGTCCTCAGCTCATTCTCTCCTTTATTCTTCCTGTCCACCCTCCTTTATCCTGTCTTTCCTGTCCTGTCTTCATATGATCTGTAGCACTTGAAGACTGGGTCTTCTAAAGTGGTGAAATTACACAGGATGAGGGTTGCAACTAATGATTATTTTCAGTATCAGTTAATCTAAAAAAATAATCAGTGAATCTAAAAAATATTTTCTCAACTAATCATTGTCCATACAATGCCAGATAATAGTGAAAAATCTCAGGTGTAATTTTCTTCAGGCCAGAAACTAGAAATTGTTTTAAATTATTGAAATGATTAATTGATTTCCAAATAGTTACAATTTTCTGTTAATTCACTTATGGTTTCAGATCTACACAAGAAGAACTGTGAAAACCATGTAAACCAGTATAAAGTATTGTCCAAAAGCTATTGTTTAGTGTATCAAATAAATACTACATAGAAATATAGCAACATTGTGTAGTCATCATTTTCAATTGACAACAACTTCCAGGAATGGATCAATCGGCCATGTAATAGAATAATTATTTTCTACTTCTACATGAGAGGATATGAGATCATGGCTAAGCAAGGGCAAAACTTAAAGTGTGTGTCTATGTGGGTATGAAGCCGATATTAACATTATCAGCTCATTTGTGATGCCTCAAAAAGCTCCTTGTTATGTTGGAGCTTGTTATGCATCTGTGCACCTATATCTACCTGCTGGGCTCAGCTACAATGTTGGATCAATATCTGAATTTGTACACAGTAGAATAAGAAACCGCACACTGAAATTTTATCAGCCTGAATATAGTAACTAGCAGGCAGCTGTGCAGACTATAGACTGTTTGGATAAGTCCAAATTGCCCCTGCAGCCCTAAATTGGACACAAAGGAAAGGGCCTGAGGAAATTGAAGGAGCAGAGGTAGATGAGACTGGTGCAGTTAAACCAGCAATGAAAGGCCACAGGAGCACAAAGCACATTAATTCACATATTCCCTTCTGACAGATCTTTAGTCTATACAATAATATTATCCAAATTAGGTGTGTTTTTTAAGTGGGTGTGTTCCACCTCTGCATTTCAAACTAAATTTACTCAGGAGAGCAGTATCAAAGATGGAAATTATACCTATTACAATGTAAAAAAGACAAGGAATACAGCAACTTTAAATTATTTAACAACTAACAATTATTGTCATTATAAATTAATAGCTACATTTTTCCATAATGAGCTGTTAATCATTTAAGTCTATTAAATGCCCAAATGTCCATGACTCCTCAATAAATTGTTAAGCCAAAGGTAATATCTTGAAGCTGCTTTGATCTACAATTGACAACATAAAAGTATTTAATCTGATACATACCAGAGATGATGTATGGACAAGACATATACAACATATGTTTCTTTAAATGATGATACTAAAAAAAATTCAACAAGTATAAAATAATTCGGCAACACAAGTTAACAGAGGGCTTCAGTACACTGACAGGCAGCACGCCATCACAGTGAAAAGTCCCCCCCCACCGAAATACATCCACCTCGGCCTAGACTATGCTGACAGCCAAAGAGAGAGAAGTGTGTGATTAATGATAGGGGCTTGGTCATATCAGCAGGCTGGTTAACAGAGCCCACCACAAGACTACACAGGTCACAGAGCACACCCAGCCTCATCAGCACCCATTACTACCGTGGGCACATATCACACAGGAAACTACGACTATTGCATTTAGTCAGAAAGAAAAAAAAAATGCTGAAGGGGAATGTGGCCTGTGAAAGCTTCCAAAAATCAAACAGGGAGGGGACATTTAAAGCAACAACATATTCATTTGGATTATACTTCAATCTGTGCTTTGGTTGTGTTTAATTTTCTTCATTAATTCTACCAAGACAAGACAACATGAACAGTAAACCTGTAAGTAAATCTGTTTTTGACCTTCTAGTGCAGAGTAATCTGATCCCATGAGTTAAGTTTCCCTGTCTTGGGTGTGTGTGCATGTGTGTGTCTATATAGATAATGAAAATATAACAGCAACTCTGACAACATCCAACACGCATATACACAGAAAATATTTGCTTTAGGCTAAGTGGGAAGGAAGGGGAGATCAGAAACAGGATACTGCATTATTTCTCTGCACACAAGGACATTTGCAATCACACATATGAACATGTGCCAGATGTGTGTGGACAGAGTGAGAGCAGAGAGAGAGATGGTGGGGTGGAAAGGGAGAGGAGGTGAGGTGATGTGCGATCACTTGGTCAACACAGCAACCTGAGAGCTGGGGCATGTCAGAGAGGCGGGAGTCTCAGGCAACAGGAAGAACTGTGAGACAGTCAGGAAACAACACTGTCTCTTTGAATTAGCTTTTCCAGCTAAGCTGGTAGAAGGAGAGGCAGAAACCTCTGACAGGACTTCTGTGATATATATAAGACAGTTGTCTCTGTCTTGTGTGTCTTTTGTAGGATCAACATTTTTCACAAAGTTACGTGCATCATGACTAAACAAAAATTATTGTAATTCATCAATAATAATAATTGAAAACTTAATTGATGCATGTAGGGTGTTCTTCTGGGGGTAGTAAGGATTCAATGTATTGAACAAGGACAATTTCACAGGGATGTTTAGTGGATTGATTACGGTTCTTACCAGGCGATTGACCCGAACGAACTCCTCTGGGCTCTTGGCCCAGGGTGGCAGCTCCACATCAGAGACCACAGTGCCATCTTCCATCACGCCCAGGTTGTAACTGTTGGCATTCACAAACATTTCGGGGAGGTAGTAGAACTCTGGGATCAGCTCCTGCAAAGGCAATAGAAACATTTTTAAAGTTAAAATCTATTTTATTACACTGCCTGACAGTGCAAACATCTGCAATAATTCAAAGTTCTTCTGAAGAGCTGACAGGCTTGGCTGTGGGTAAAAGCAGGAGGCCCAGAGCATGCTCTTGGCTGTGGTTTTACTCCATTGCAATGCACCAATTTTCTTTGTATGTAAGCAGTCCCATCCACGTCAATCATCCACAACAACAGAGGAAAAAAATCTACCAAACAGTCTACAAAATTCTTTCCTAACTGATGATTTTATTTGTCTGTCGTGAACAACAAAGTATTTTCAAATCGCACAATAGCAAAGAGAAATGTAGTTATGACAGGAGACGCAACGCAATATGTTTAGCCATTCATCATTCTTAACTAAGCATAACTTGCAATAATGAGCGTAAACATTAAGATTGAATTTGATCTTAAAGACATGTATATGAACCTTTACTGTCCTTTAGGCATAAATTGTACTGTTAATGTTGTGGGTGTTTCTCAATGACTCAAGACACAAGGATGACATTGAGTTCTCAACTCTTCACTGCTTCACATCACAAAAGGAGAACAGCAAGCTAAATAAATATTGAGTTAGTACATTGTTGACAAGTTAACAATTAACTTATCTGAATGTATTGACAGGTACTGTTGGACCCCACTGTACACACAAGCAAGGTTTGTCTATGCAATCATGTTCAGTCTAATGTAATTCAAATACCTACCCAGATTTCATGATGTGATTGGTCAGACACTGTAGTTACATCATATAGTCTACTTGATTAAAATGGAAAATATTTTTTCTTGGGATTTGATGGTAGTCTTGCTATCTGTGAACAAAGCCTATGTGACTACAAGTGCTGACTGGTCCTCTCAAGAGGGACAAAGAGATACAAACATCTTGACAGTCTGACATCAGAGATGAGCAAACCAACATCAACATCAATCTGACATGTCCTTGCCCGTCAGGCCAGCAACACTGCTGACAGCATGGCAGCATGTAAACACCCCACACTAGACCTTGAAAATGAGGAGCAGGTTTTAGCAAATTTTAACGCAAAAGCTCATATGCAACATTACCTCCAAAAATACTAGCTGACCAAACAAATACAGGTCTCTCTTATCAGATTAGCTGCACAATACATCTGCCTCTCATCAATGTGGTGAAAACATCCAATCAAATGAGCAAGCAAACACACAAGTTTAAAACAACACGGCACTTCCTAACTTCTGAAATCTCTTCACTCCACAAAACCTGACCCAAAGCTAAAGGTCAAACTCTTAACGAGGCCTCCAGCTCACCCAGGTTCACTGGCTGCTGCCTGCTGTAAATTCAATCGGGAGGTGGCAGGACACACACACACACACACACACACACACACACACACACACACACACACACACAGAGGGCTTTGCTCCCCAACACTCAAGCCTGCCTTGCATGGACCATTATGTGCAGTGGCCCCTATGCTCTGGCCTGGTCAGAGGCCAGCCCCTCTGATCCCCAATCCTGTCCTGTCATGGGTCACTGGAAGGGGCTCTGGCCCCTGGGCTCACCTACTACACTTCCACTGTTTCTACCTCTAAACCCTCTTCTCTCCTCTTTCCCCCTCTGATGCCTTTGGGCTGAGGCTGGGGGTCAAGGGATTGGGGAATGGAGGTCATGCTAGCGTCACCTCGGCTAGAGACACATTGAATCTGGGTGTTGTAACCTATTATCACCCCGTCTTTACCAGTGGGGTATGAAAACACTGGGGCTTTTTGCCCTCTGGCAGAGACAGAGTTGCTATCAATGACTCCAGTGCTAAAGCTAAATGGTGTACTTAGCATACTAAATTGATACATCTAGTTCCTAATTCCTCTTTTGCTAGAACATGAATGTGTGCGTCCAAGTGGATAAAGTCGATGGACTTTCATTGAAAATATGCTAAAAATTCGAACTGAACATGGAAACAAAGCGATGTGGTCCAGATTTTCCCTTTGTTTTGATCTGAAGTTGAGCGCTCACAGTTTGATCCACAATGACAGGTCTAGACTGAGAGAGCAAACGAGGGCTCTTGTTGGGCTTTCGCAATCAAGCATTGGCTAGCTACGCAGTAACACAATCCATATGTTTTATCGGCGGGATGTGAGGGGGGTGGTAAACGCAATCAAGCGTCAAAACCCCCAACACCACCACTGTTACCCTCATCCAGTGACCGAGTGCCAGGAGACCAAGCAAAACCTAGCTTTGACAGAGAATGTCTGACTGTAGTCGTAAATGTTTTAGGAGAGCAGTTAAAGTGTGCACTGGGAGTTCGAAGGCCTTCAGTATGAGAATGACCTGTGCTGTTGCAGGGCAGATCCAACAGCTCCAATAGCTCACAGTTTGGGGGCCCAATGGGTAGGGATTCAAGTCCAGGTTATAGTTGGCTGAATCTGAGACAGACGGCTGGGACAGATGAGGATTAGTTTAACGCTTTGATCAGAAGACCAGGAAGCTTTCACTGCAAAGGGACAATGATTGGTAGTGACTGGACTTTTTGAAACCTTTTCTTCTTTGTCTGTAAGGATGCTGGGTGGGGATTTATTCTCCTGCAATGCTCAGTTCTTTATCTCTTCTAACTTCTAACCATCTTACAAGTCGACCATCTTAAAAGTTTTTTTTTTTGGGATCAATTGTGTGTGTGTGTGTGTGTGTGTGTGTGTGTGTCTACAGTACCTTTACATCGGATGTGTCTCTCTGGCAGTTCCTCCAGGCCCGCGACACTGATGAGAAAGTGCGGTCAGCATGGTCAAACTTTCCTCCTTGGAAGTTGAGGAAGAATGTAGTGAAGGGTTCCTGTTGAAAATAAACATGCTCTTAATCTGAGCTCAGTATTGTGCTGCTGTAACTGGCAACATCTATTGTGATGGCAAAAATAGCACCCTTTGTTGAGCAATATGAAAAAAAAAAGAAAAAAAAAAGTAGAGTCTGTTTGGTTTCTGTTCAACAAAACACTGTCAGCTGGACCAAATCTACTCTTTTTACACACCCTCTAGCAAACTGAAAGCCAAAAATGAACAAGTGAAATAACAATAATCCCAGTGAGTTTATAAAGCCAATACACTTGTGTTACTGATGCATTTCTAATCATGTATAATCTTGTTAGAACAGATCAATAGCCATCTCTCTGACGCAATAGCCCCCAAGTGACATGGACACAATATGCTGAGCCACAGCTACACGCTAATGTTGTATACAGCTAATTAAGTCCAGCCTGGAATGATGTAAGGTTCATTTGTAACACAAAAATATCCAAGAGGTTAAACACATCGTGCCTTTGAAACAACAGAAAAGGATTAAGTGCACTGTAAAATGTCACAACAATACACAGAAAGAGCAACTATTACTGCTCAAACAGTTTTCAGTTCCTCTCTGATGTTAAGTTTGCTCTTTAAGTGAGAGTTGTAAGCGAGGGTTTCTGGTAAAGTGGCTTTAGAATAAGCCCTCTAATGATGTGCAGGGATCAATGAGGTAACTCTACTGGGAGTCACTGAGACAGTGAGCTACTGGGACAATAACAGCAGAAAACTGCACATTGGAGAAACTTAGTAACCTCCCTTTCCCCTGAGTGCAGTATGGAAAGATTGATGGCATCCATTCAAAAGTACCGAAAGACAGCAGTCCAGTGCACAACATACGCTGCACATGCTCCTCAAAAACATAGCAAATCACTTGTAATACTTGTGATTCTTGACAATTTGCATTGATTTTGTTGTTGTTATATTATTACAATGAAAGAACATAGTGTCATGAATTATATATGACCATAAATGAGGAATGATATGCATATGATGTAATATTGAACATACACTCAGTTTGATACAAATACATTTGTTTCAAGAAATCAAAGCAAGTAATGAATCTAATTTTTAAAAAAAATCAGTTTTAGTTGTTTTAATAATGACTTGAATGTACCTTCTGCTGTGTACAACTGTGCTTTCAGATGTCAGTGTAAGTGAGGCCTTTGTAAATCCAGTGTATGAGCTGTATTATCTATTAGTTGAAGAGGAAATCCTGGTATACAACATATGCATAGGCCTATGTAGAATTTCTATTATTTTTTTAATTTTTTAATTTTTTAATTATTTTATAAGAGTGTGATAAAAGCACCATCTAAGAATTTTGCAAACTATATTGAATTACCAGTAATTTTAAAAATGTACTGATAAACATTGTACTTACGATACGTAGCAACCACATCAATGTGAAGCTGGAGGTGGAGTAGTGGGTGCCATAGTGGAACTTGGGCACCTGGTCATCCTCCCAGGACTCATATCGGTCCGAAAAGAATGCCGCCCTCTTGGGATTCAAAGCACCAACAGGCTATGGATAAACATAAACATAAAACATATTTTTATTTTTTTGTGGTAAAGGGAAGAGTGTGATAGCAAAGGGGAAGCGGTAGTGCTGTATTATGCTGTGAATATATTCAGGGACCACTTTTAGCAGCATAACAGATGCAAGGCAAATGAAGCTAGTAACCTTTGTGCAATCTCAAATGAATATTAGATGATGTTTCCCTTCAGACAGAGATCAATCCTTTCCCACAGAGTGCTTTTTATAGGCTGTGAAACAGAGCCCCTGCAGCTGTAATCTGTCAGAGAAAACTAATGTGCTCCAATGAAAGAGTGCCCGCTAGGAATATCAATAGCAAAGCTGCAGATTCCTTTAATTTCTACTTTTATTAATCTGTAACTAATACACTGGTCACCAGCCCCATTTGTAGTCTAGAAAAATGGTTAAGTTGCATTAATTTTCCATCGCTCTCCGAAAACCAATAACCCTGTGCTACTCGGCTATTATTTAAATACTCATTTATAGAAATCACTTTCAGGCTGGTTCAATTTTTATTAGTCTTCTGCTGGCTGTGCCTCATTCTCTCAAACCCCCCTTCATCTCTCTCGCTCTCTCTCTCACGCACACACACGCAGAGCAGATCAATGGTAATGGAATGATGGCCTTTTGAGGACGAGAGCCTAGTAGGACGTGGATCAATTGGATCTCTTTCATTTCATAGGGAGCCTGTCACAACAAGGTTTATCCAGGGCCTGGCTTTCATATTGATCTGTGATATGGGCTACAGTTTAGTGTGGGTGTAATGGGGCATGTTTGTGTACATGTATTTGTGTGCAGTGGGAGGGATCCACAAAAGATTCTAGCGAAATTGGTTGCTTTTACGGTTTAGTGTGTGCATATTTGGGCTTGAGCTCTATTTTGTAAATAGTCTTCCTGAGTGTGTGTGGATTTACACAGCGAAATGCCTTGTGCCACCATACTGTGCAGCTCTGTGCTGACAGTGATACACTGTGGGCTTCCTCAGGGCCACTGGGGGTGGGTGAGTACACACAGTGAATTATACATCACACCCATTGGTCTGATTTATAGCCCTAATAACAGTCGGCTCATTAAAAAAAGAAAAGGGAGAGGAGGCATATAAAATAAAAAAAAGACTGAAAGTGCCATGGTGACAGAGAGAGAGAGGTAGAGGGAGAAAAAGGGGGAGAGAGAGAATTGTGTGCGAGTGCATGTGGGAGCTGTTGGTTTGCGCGTGCCTGGCATTGTTTACTGCTGTAAATTACTGTGAGGCTAGCGCTCTCAGCTTACAGTAGCTACAACAGCACAGTGGTGACGGCGCCGTACATCAGAGCAGAGAGCCTGGCAGCGTGTTGATGGAACGCCTGCTGCTGCCCCACCAGAGATTGGCCTAATATGTCGTGGCAAAGAATAGTGCTCTGATGAGCTCTCAGATAAATGAACCAATCTCATAGTCTTAATTAGACTAGAGAAAAAGCTACAGAGTAAAATTGTGCTGTCACTTTAAAGGGGTAAACATCAGAGAATTAATCTTAGGTTAGTTCTTATCAGTTCTTCATCTAAAGTGGATGGTGTTACAGAGCAATTTTAAAGCTACAGAAAATAAAACTAAAGTGCAGGTAATATAGTTTTGCATATTCCTTAACACATTTTGCATACTCAAAATCAAAACATGGAGTCATTAGCACCTTTTCTCTACAAAGTTAAGTCTGCTTCGTGACCAACAGTGTATCGCAGAAACATTACACTGATCAATGAGATTATGGACCACATAATGCTGCATGTACGTCAACCTATCTGAAACATCTTCTGTAGGGAATTTGTTTGATAAGTTAACTTGGTCGTCTCTAAATTATCCTAACTTTGAGAACACAATGGGTGTGTATATCCAGAAAGAAACACTGCCTTAAGGAACAAGAAGGATCTTCTTGAGGACTATTATAAGAACATTACCAAGTGCTACTTTGCTTTTAAAACAATAATGGGACACTGGTGATGAAGTATAATAGCTTACCAACGATCTGAACATCACTGGGGCTTTGAGTCATAAATCAAAAGAGCCTTTTGAAAGGAGTGTTTATGTATAATGTCCCATTTAAACAGTGAAAATAGTGTGGAGGGCCAGGGGGATAAACATATGGGGCCCGTATGGTGAAATCAATACACCATTAGCTGATCTGGCTGTGAGTAGGAGGTTATAGCACAAAGGTACAAGGAACGCTCAATAAATCCTCACTATTTCTGTCGCCAAGTAAATGCACACTACCTAATGTATGGTTAGAAGGTTAACAATTCTTTTAATTGTTTGCTGTGCTTCATTAAAAGCTGTACAACAACAAGAATGAAGATGCTTTCACCTCATATTGAAATGAATGACCAAATTGACCAATTATATACATCCTACACTCTCTAAATGCAGGACAAGTGCATTTTTGGGAGGAAATGTTGACAGTGTGCAGAACTGGGGTGTATGAAAGGGTAGAATCCTAAAAAATAAAAAAATTTAAAAAAAAATCAGTTACAACACTTGCAGTCTGTTCTAGTGTATGCTTATCGTGACTACAATGTTATCTCATGGGTCGGCGTTTGATGTCAGGTTGAGGTTAGAGTTTATGATAAGAAAGTCCCTGGGGTCAGAATGGCTCTGGCAGCAGGGAACATAAATTCTGTGTGGCCTCTGTTGTGCTGGGGATGATGACAGTGTGTGACACACACACACACACACACACACACACACACACACACACACACACACACACACACACACACACACACACACACACACACACACTCATGGCAATTTGGCTTCTCAATGTCACTGGAGGCTTCTCCGATGACCTGTTTCTATGAGAGACAACCACCAATGTGACATAAGAGGGGGATAAGAGATATGTGGAGGGTGAGAAAGAGAGACAGAGTGAGAGACAAACAGAAGAAAGCTGAAACAACAAAGAGGAAACACAAGGAAAAGAAAAACCAACCAAGGTGGTGAATGGTGCACACAAACATGAAACAACTGTGACAGTCAGAAAACATTAGCTTGCAAAGAAAAGAAACACAGAATACAAATGATTTAGAGTGCAGAATAGGCGGGCGGGGGTTGATTTTGGGGGCTGCACAGTGCTGCTTGCCCTTTTCCAGACAGTGCAGTCTGCCACGGTCCAGTGGTCATACACTGATTTCACACACGTGTCAACAACATGAATAAAACAGATATAATAAAGATTGGCCCACTCCCTCCCTTCCTCCCCTCTCTGCTGCTGTTCTGCTCTCTGAGGAGAAAGGAGAACAAGGACGGCAAACAATGTTATTCTTCTTCTCTTACACACTCTCCTCCTCTTTCTTTTGCTCTCTGATTGTCTTTCTGTTTCTCATCCTTTCACCCATCTCCCCTTCATTCAGTTAGTCCCTGGGGCTGCGAGGGTTGACTGAGCACAGAGGCTGAGCTGTCCAAACTCCAAGGCGGTGCAAAGGAAAAGAGCAGGAGGCAGAAACGAGCAAAGAAACTGAAGAAGGGCTGCGTGTGCGTGTGAGTCTGTGTGTGTTGGTGGAGAAAGTACAACTGTCACACCCCAGCCTACTGGGCAACATGAAGCCAGATAAACAGAGAAATTATGCAGCCTCATACAGTGGGGAAAGCTACACTGGGAGGGATAAAAGCAGAGGATGGAGACACAGACTAGCAGATCGAAAGCAAAAGCAGGACTAAGGAGAACCTAAGGGACAAGGTGTTGACTGCTGGAGTGTTTGAATCTGTATGACAGCAGTGTGAAAGTCTGGACTTGTGAGTGGATGGTTCATGTGTGCTTGTGTTTGACAGCCATTGCACTTTTGCAGAGCTATAGTATTGTATTGGATCATATTGTACAGATAATGTCTTTCTTCTTTCTCATTTTCTATAAATTAATGCTGTTTAATGGATTTTAATGAATATTTAGACATACCAGAATTACTAGCCCCCAAATTTCTGGGGATTTGTTTGCAAAGGCATATTTGCATTGTGCTTTTGCATAATCTTCGATGACACACAAATTTCTCACTGCTGACAAACTGGAATCTGTCATGGTAGCTCTGACTGAGAGACGGTGCAGATTTTTAATTTGTTTTGATTAAAGCACACCTAGGCTGTGGACTCCAGCATCATCTGTTAAAAGCCAATTCAACGCCATCCTGGAATGACAATCCAATACATGCAAGTACACATTTCTTGCAGGTTACATTGTAAAACTACTGTTATAATGTGACAGTTCATAAAGGGCTGTGCAGATTTTTGGCATTCAATAGCTGTTGGACTATCTTTATCTTCTCTAAAATGAGTGAGGCAGAATATGTGGGAGAGGTACACTACAGTATGTATTTATTACCAGTAAGAGATAACTGATCAATTAAAATGGGAGGACTGGATTAAGATTACTGGTACCAAAACAACCATGATGACACAGCTCTCTCAAAACAAACAAACAAACAAAAAAAAAAAAACAGTCTAATTGCAGCCTAACTGTAATTTGTTCGCATTCGTCTTAGTAGATGAGTAGCTCCACCTCTCGCTCACCCTGCATGAGCATGGACGACCCCAGGACCTGAACAAATGCCCTCAAGTCTAACTCTGAAATGCATTTCCTGCAATGTATCCCTCGTCCATTAACACATGCCTTTTTTTTCCTGTGGCTGATTTATTCAGTCATTTTGGTTCCAGCAGCTAGACAGTCGCTCAATCATCTCACTCTAAAACTAATCCTCTGTCCTCCCAACACTGGACACCATTACATACAACTGATCTTCAGTCCAATAAGGGCAGCTGGAAATCTTTAAAATGCGTTTTTTAGCTTTTTTTCTGCATGGGTAAGGGAGGGAATTCATGCAAGTAAATAATTGCATGTCTACTTACAATATGGGGGAGACTCTTTTAAGCAATTTCAGCAGTGTGAGTGTGTGTATTTATGTGACAGGGAGCATCTTAGGGCAGGTTTCATTGTTGTAAGCCCAATCACTTGATGCCTGGAGCTACCAGGGAGTATTACTTCACTTCCTAGGGTGTTGCAGAAGGTCAAATTTGAAAGAATTCAATTATGAACTTTCTATTATGGATAGAAAATAATAGCTTGAGCAAAAAATGGGAGTAACAGAGAGAGAACATGAGGGGCTTAAACCTGTTTTAACTGCAGCAGGACAGGTCTGTCCTGACCAACAAATTCTGCAACTAATCATCCAGAATATCCATAAGGAACATCACATTTTTAGAAAAGCCCCAGTTCAAATAGATGTTTACATAGTGTACATAACATTTGTACACGAATGTTATAATACAATTATCATAAGAGATCTGGGTTGATGCCAATAACATAACAATAAATAGTTAAAAGGACCTAAAAAAACATCTCAGTAATTCTGCTTTTAAACTTTGTAGAGACGTCTAATGTTTTACTCAAACACAAGAGTAACTGAATGAGAAGGACATAGGTGCACCTGTGTAAAGATAGCAATCAGTGATTAAGGAGCTGGTTCACTAAACTATGATCAATGGCAATTACACGGCAACTAAACTGACACACACACACACACACACACACTCTTAACACACACACACACACTCTTAACACACACACACACACACACACTCTTAACACACACACACACACACACACTCTTAACACACACACACACACACACACACACTCCTAACACACACACACACACACACACACACACACACACACACACACACACACCCTCTCTCCCTTTGCAATTAAGAAAAAATAAAGGTGGAGGAGAGGATATGCCTTGGGTGTCTTACCTTAGACAGATCTCTAAAGTTGCTGGGCAGAGTGAGGTCAAGTTCTTCTGAGTCATAGTTGGTGATAACCCATGGGAAGACTGGGTACTGGTTTAGGTCATTAAAAGTCCGTCCTAGTGGATAGAAAGAAAATGAGAAAGGCCACAGATTAGACACATCATAGTATCAAGGACTCACAGTACAATTTCTGTGTCTATTGACAGGTTATGTTGTTCTCACCAGAGATGGTATTAAGAAAGATGAGGTACTCAAAGTTTGAGATTTCCCGACGTTGCCAACGCTGCGTCATGTTAGATGCTTTGAATAGCTGCTTTGGTGTGGCCAGGGAGATTCGCCTACAGAGACAAACAGAAAAATATAAACATTACTGTAATTTGTTAGGTATACTTGCACTGGTGAGCTTTGGATAGATTGTACCAAGCAGTACAGATACAAAGTCAGTCACAGCATCACTAGAGCAGTGCTTAGGTTGAAAAAAGCCTCAGGCTTTATTAGAATTTAGTAATACCAATGTCATGAAATGAAAAATCTAGTGAAGTTTCGCTCTTGCTAATTAAGAAGACAAATATGCAATAAATTGGGTCGAATACACATATTTGTGTGCACGTGCGCACACAAAAACAAGGCCCCAGAGCATGATGTAAGATGTAGGACAAAAACAAATGACCCCCAATCCAATTAAAACAAAAGAAAATGATGGAATTAATCACTGTCATGGTGTGAGATTGCAGTCATTAGGACTCCTAAAGGTGAAAATACGACTTTACAAGTACAAGTGTACACTATTGAGACACACTATTTCTTACACACACTATTGCTTGACATCAAGCAATAGTGTGCATGAATGTACTTACTATTTTTTTGTTATCTTCCATTGATTACATCACAGTATACAGTAAAAATTTAGAGAGGAACAACGGAAAGGAAAAAAAACGGAACCAAAATAAAATGTGATTTTGTGCTTATTGTTGTAGGATACTGGATAGGAAATAAATCTGTACTGTATTGGCTGTAGAAGCTGTGTATATGTGTGTGTATGTGTACATTGAGCTGGCCTGTACAGCTGTCCTCAGGTCAAAGATGCAAGGTGTCCCTGGCCCGCAAACTAGCTTGATTAATGAGCTCAACACAAACGCACACACATTCTCTGTGTGTATTATATACACACACTGATTCATTAGTGGATGCATTTTTTTCCCCCACTCAGACCAAGTGCATGGCCCTGGCTATTGTGTTCCCACATGTATCGTCTTGTGTTTCTTAATATTGAAAAAATCATTTCCGTTGATCCTGAATCTTCCAGACACAAACACTTTACTTCTCCAAAAATATTCACAAATACCACTAGACAGCGACCACCACAACTTTGATTAATTATGACAAAAAACTTTCACAATATGAGGATAGTAACTGAAACAAATCCCTACATAATGATATTTATACTTCACCATCTCTTTGAATTTGTCCTCTGTTTTTATTCTGATATTTTAACTCTTTAAATTCAACTTATAAAAACCTACAATCATTTTGCATATGATTTGCACTTTTATGCTAATTTTGCAAGTTTTATATTAAATATTCATACATTTTTTTCAAAAGCGTTGTGAAAAAATATTGCATCCACATATAATGTATCACATAATTCAAATATACCATAAAAAGCACAAGACTTGCTGGGCACTACCTTTATTTCTGATTTTCACAAGACATATGCCAGCAGTTAGCTTGGGCTTGGCTTTTGTGCTGCCTGGACGGATGTGAGGCAGGCAGGGCTGAGGAGCAGGGGCGGGGGGTTGTGCCCTGCAGGCTTACAAGCAACTATTTGCTTCACACTGATGGAAATAAATAAATGAACTGGACTGTGTTTGTGTGAAGCCAATTATGTTTGGGAGGTGACGAGAGAGTGGGAGGGAGGGAGGAAAAAAAAAAAAACAGTGACAAACCCATGTGTGCATGTGGCGGGAGGAACGGGTGGTAAAAATTTCAATGCAGCGTCTTAAGATGCAAAAACAGTGTTAATGTTGTTAAGGCTGATTTCACTTCATCTGCTTCCTTTGTTTTCCTATAACTTTCACTTTCTGGTCTATTGAGATGTGGTGCTGTAAATATACATATATATGTATATGAATAAAAGCCTGCAGTGTCAACTTTTTAAAGCCAGAAGAAAGAGTGATTGTGTATGTCTGTGCCTCTAACCTGGTCTGTGGAAGGCCAAAGTTCGTGCCCACCCCAACACGAGGAAGACTGTGGACCACCTTCTTCACGGTAGCGGTGTCTGGGAAGTTGAACATGACTGCAGCTGTACAGAGGCACAGGTTATATTAATGGTTATCATTATAAATTCACTATACTTCTACTATTCTGCTGAAATACATGTCTGCTGTATTTTTTCAATATAAAAACAGAGATACAGAAGGTATCTTGTGCATATGCATCAGGGTTATAATAACAAGGTGAATCAGTTATATAAAGGTAATTATGGGTACTGCCTTACTTCTGTTGGCCATGAAAATTTCCAGAGCAGTATTTTGCAGTAGGTAGCGTCTGGAAAAGACGGCACGGATCTCTGTGAACAGCCATTTTCCATGAAGACCTTCTGTGTAGGCTAGAATCTGGAAGTCAGAACAGGGAAAGCAATAGGGAGCAGTAGATTCAAACGGAATAACAAAAAGAAGAAATAAGGAAAAGAAATTAAAAAAGCAGAAAAGGACACAAGAGATGAGAGAAAAGAGAAGGAGGGGAAAAAGAAGAGTAGACAGAATGCCAGGTTAGTTCATTTTTCACACAGTGATGGCATGACGGCCTGAGCAGCACGATTAATGTCTTATATTGATCAGCCTCAATGAAAAAGAGATCCCTTTAGCAAGAGAATGGAGGCTATTCAGCTCGAAGGAGTGAAGGAAATGTTTAGTTCACTAAAGGATAATCCATATTGCAGCATGTAGGTGATGATGAATATCAGAAAGTTACAGCAAATATAAGTGACAAAAACAAGTGGCTTCCATTTATAGAAACGCTTTGATGCAACAAGGATACACTTATTTTATGCTAAACATCTGATTAGAGTGTTTTCTTATTTCCATGGAGGTAACCGTGACAGAGGTCAAACAATATTATGTTAGCTGGCTCCAGATTTGAAAATGCTTCGATGAACTGAGCTTAATCTGTCCCTGTGGAGATTGTGGTGGCTGTCAGAATAACTTGTTCTGATGGCTATCACAGTGCCTGACAGACCCAGATGCTTGGCTCTGTCCCTGTGATTCGTTCTCCTAATAATCCAGCATTTATATTTGCTGCTAACCTGCTTAACACTGCTTTGTTAACTGGGCATTTGTTTCCCCCTCTGCTTGTAGTTTCAAAGGCGTCTGCTGACAGAGGGTGTACAGGGATATGGTAGAAAGGTAAAAGGGACACTTAAGGTTGTCACAACATGGTGCAGATTTGTGTTATTAATCAAAAATATTCAAATGCACCTAGTAACCCAGGCCTAGTGTTAAGTTAAAGGAGCTCATTAAAGCCAAGGGACAACAGAGCCGACCAGCTGAGGCCTTTAGCTGGGGACAGCCTCTCCCTCGCTGCCTCTCTTAGGAATAAAACCTGCCTGCATCACAGACTCACTTCAAAGTCTCTGGAGTTCAATTAAATGTGGATTAGCGGGCTGGAGAAGCTGGCTGTGGCTGAATCTGCCAGACTCCTATCTTCCTTACCAGGAACTTGAGATGACTACACCGCTCACCATCAGACTGTAACCAACCCTATTACAAAGATACACGGCACTCACAGGAATCAACAACACAATTTTATTTTATTTTTTTTATCATCAAGGGAGATGTGTTTTATGTGACAAACTAATATATTTAACTTTTATTAAATCCTTATGTGAAAATGTAAATTTAAGAAATTTAGAAAACAAGACTTTTGTGATTCCCCACTCACAGATACAGAGTGGGAATAGTCCAACATTTCTTATTTTTGTAGTTTTATCACTCTCACACTCTGCAGTAAATAAGAAGCTACCATCAGCAGCAGATTAACTTAACTTTACACAAAGACTGGAAACAGAGAAACTGGCTGGCTCTGTCCAAATATTACACATTTTTTTTAAAATTTACATTTGTACACAGATTAGACAGTCTTAAAATGTGAGCTTCAAATGCGCTGGTAGGCAGCATTTGTTTGCTATTTGAAGAGACTTATTCCTCATCCTCGAGGCTTTGTACTAACTTAGCTAGCAGCTGGCAGTATCATCATACTTAGTATACAGACACAAAATTTAACTGTATTTGAATTTTGTAAATTTAAACATTTGGCAAAAATTAAGTAATGTTAAATGTCCAAAGACTCAAGAATTCACTAATTTAAAATGGAGAAGAAGCAGGTGAGACAGAGAAAAGATACATATGTATTTTGAGATATGGTCATATAATAAGATAATTTCTGTGTTTAGGCCAAACAAACATTTCAATTCATGCACTTTTGTCTTTTTTGATACATAGAAGTTGTGGTTTAGATGTTTTCAATAGGGCTAGTATATTGAAAGACTGCAACTGTATCATGTTCTGTTAGGGGACATAATGAAGCACAGTTTGAGATTGTCTCCTACTAGCTGATCAAAAATGAAATCCCTGTCTTCAGGTGTATGATGAGTGAATGCTTAGCTAGTAACCTTTCACCTCCAAAAGGGAGTGGTTGACTCATTTCATCCCCAAGAGCACACTCATAGCCCTTGCGATGGATGTCAAAAAGGTGCCCAGGGCTGAACTGATGAAGTTGCAGTCCCTGATTCCACAGATAGATATGACAGTAGCGGAGGCAGCCAGATATCATATTTTCCCTTGGACCGATGAATCTCCTGGAACGCTGTAAATAGCACACTGTGTTCCCAAGATCATTGTCCCCACCGGCAGCGCCCTTTCCCTTGCAGATGAAATAGCCGAGCGGGTGACAAGGAGTGTGACAAACTATCCGTGCTGTAATGCTCTTGCTGTTCTGACCACGTCTGGACAAATTACAATGGTGTGGAGGTTATTGTCCGGGCTGGAGTTATGGCTGCACTGGCTTCCTCTGTGATAAATAGTAACTGTGGAACTGGCTCAGTCAGACTCAAAGAGATAGAAATACTACATAATATATAAGAGGGATTTATTTCAAAAACTATTTCAGTTAAAAAGGCTGTTCAGTTTAACAATACTAAGACTGTTCAGTTTAAAAATAAGACAAACTAAAATTAAATGATAAGGGGAAATATAGCAACATCAAATGGATCAGGAGCTTATACAGCAACATGATTGGCTGAGTATAAAGCACGGTTTTACCGATGTTTCATTTCAAGTGGAACAATATCCATGGATTCAGGTCTGGTGTGTCCAGAGATCAATTTCACAGCGTCACGCGAGAAGACACAGCCAAAGAGAAAACAAAGGAACTAGCTTTGATTGCAATGCTTTTTTCCCTCTGTCTGCCCCTCTACATCTCTCCCTCCTCCTCTTTCAACCTGTTTGTGCGCCGGGCTGCTGCTCATTTCTGAAGCACTGTCGTTTGTCTTTGTCAGATGCCCAAAAAGACAGCAGAATGAAGAGGGACACATGAAGAGGGGACGGGTGACTGTGACTATGGCGTGTAACCAGACACACACACACACACACACAATTTCACCACTGAAGCTTACAGACAGTCCCTTGCCAGTAAACCCTCTCATCATGCTTTCCTTTGCAAGCCATGTCTCCTTTACCAACTGGAGGAACATAGATGAAATTTAATTGGAACTGCAGTGAATTAAGGAAGAGTTAGGCAAGCAACAGACCAGCTATCAGCAGCAAGGTTCAAGACAGATGAGGCTTTCAACTGCCTTCGCTGTTAGTTGGGTTGAGAGTGTGTGTGTGTGTGTGTGTGTGTGTGTGTGTGTGTGTGTGTGTGCGTGTGTGTTTTTGGGCTGATAAGACTCTTGAGTTGAAGAGGACAGAAGCTACTGCCAGTGACCAAAAAAGTAAATCTATTTTTGTCATACAATATGAGAAAAAGTCTAACTGAAGCACTGATAATGTTTTTTGTTAAAGAAATGCTTTAAACTAAACAAACTGTAATGTAAGTGCTACATTCATATTTGCTGGTTGTGTAATGTGCTGTGGATCCGTGAAAGAAAATGAGGTGATTGAAGTTCAATTTGTTGCCTGTTATTAAGTATTTCCGCATGGCCGCCTCAGTTAAAGGATAATGGATGAGGGATTTATTATTACCTTTTGGTCAAATGAAGTGGTGTGGGAGATAAGGTGATGAAATTAATGAGCGGGAGGAAGAGAGGTGATCCATCAACATCAAAACAGAGACGAGGGACAAGCGGTATTGGGAGAACTTGATAGAATTCATAAAAAAAAAACCTGTGGACTTATCAGCGTGTAGAGTTGCCTATTGCTTTTCATTTCCCAAAAGCCACCCACCACTCGACACACGGCTCCACGCTTACACACTCATCGCAAAACGACTTTCACATGCAAACAATGGGCAGAGGAAGCAGGCTTTTATTACTTAAATGAGATTTCCCTTTTTTTCATTCAAAAGTCGCATAAACAAAGTAAACCACTGCATATAGCTACATCAGTGACATGCTGTTTGTCATTTTTTCCCCTCACTTGGCTGACCGCAGAAACAAGCCATCTACAATAAAGAGAATTTCAGTGGACCGAGACGCCAGATGCAGTTTTACTGCAGCAGCAAATGAGAACCAAAGCGTAGACAAACACAAGCTGACATTTAAGAGCTTTTTGACACTCTTATCCGTTGCATCCGCAAGGATACTATAGCTTAGACCTGTTATTATCCAACACTCTCCCTGTTCCTTATCCATATTCTTGTTTTCCTCCTCCCCCCTTTCCTGCCACCCCCCTTACCCTCTGTTCCACACTGGTAAACGAGGCCTTGTCACCCCCCATCAGTAAATGAGTTCATCGGACTAACGAGCAGGCAAAGGGCCCCGACACACTAACAAGAGTCTGTTGGCTGCCTGTGCCTCTGGACCAATCAGGACCCTCATCACCGCTGACACAAAGCCTCCCCGAGCCCTCTGGAGCCAATTAAGACAGATTTTGCTTTTGAGATTGAGTGATAGCCAGAAAAAAAAGATGGAGAGAAGGAGAAGGAAGAACTGAGGGCACTGGAGGTGCTGGAAAGAAATAAAAACAAAAGGCAGCAGCGTGTTTTCAGCCCAGCATTACTTTGGAAGGGGTATATACTTCAAGCACTGGTGGTAGGTAGGTGTTGGGAGCCTGCTTTGTGAGTAAAATATGTAAGCCATTCAAGAGGAAAACAATGCTCCCTAATCATAAGAACTTCAAATCATATGACCTTAAGAGAGTGCAGCCACATGACTCTACTTTCACACTTCAGTAGTTATCCAAGCCTCTGTGGCTGTGCAGAAGTATGCTTTATGCAACTGGACTATAGGAGTAGTGTAGCTGGGAAAGCAGTGAAAACCCAAAAATATGTAATATAGACGTGACATACATGACCAATCAAACACTGTAGTTAGCAGGAAAACACTTACACTTAGTTACACTCAGAGTTAAATGAGTTTCCTGGAGTCTCCACTGATGGTCCAAGTAGCAACTGGCCAACCAAGAAATATAGCTAACTATCTAATGCTGCAGTAGAACTGCCATTTGTACATTTTGATTTTTAAGTGGATTAACGAAACAAGATGTGACATATTAACTGGAGAGAGGCAGACCAGTGCTTTTCCCTTCCTTCCAGTCTTTATGCCAAGCTAAGCTAACCAGCTGTTAGCTGTAGCTTCACACTGAATAGATGCACACAATGACAGTATTGATTGCCATATTAAACTCTCAGCAATAAAATGAATAGGTGTATTTGATGTTGAACTATACATTTAACATAGCACTTTTTGAAATTTAAAACAAGAAAATTATAAAATTTATAGTCTATGTACAAGAGAGAACAGACAATGGAAGATGCATTGTGAATATGCTTCAGAATCAGAAGTCAAGACCATTTGCTTTAACCAATGAGTGATTGTAACACTTGTTCTAACATCATATAACTGATTCAAAATGTAATCATTGGTCACACAAAGCTCTATTTGCCCCAGGGGAAGTAAAACAAACTACAAGTTAAAAAATAATAATAAACACAACTAAGAAGCTGAGAATTAAAGCAAAATAAACAAGCCCAGCTTGCGGCGAGTGTAAGGTTATGAAGCCTAAAGGCTCAAAGCATTCAGTCCCAAACGTCACCCAGTGAGAGTTTGCACTCCCTGAAGAAAGTCCCCTTTGAAAGGATCTTTGGGGCCACTTAGTCTGAATTTAGCCTAATAAGGATTAAACCCCATTCTGGCCCTTTTCAATGTTTGCTAACTGGTTAGCCTTTTCTCCTTTCCTTTCATTGACTACTTAGCCTTTTTGAAGTGGGAACAAAAAAATGTCTTGTGTGGATTTAGGGAAATGCTGCGCTGGTCTTGGGGTTAATTGGTATAGAAGTGAAGACTTCAGTGCATTAACTCATTAGACAGTCAGCCTTCAGGCATAAGCTATAAGGACGAAAGCCTTAGAAGGGCCCAGAGACAAAATAGGATGCCTAACTGGCCACATGAAACACTAATACATGAACAAGGATTACAAAATTAAAAATATCACATCTCATAATCACAGAGAGTAAGTCAATGTGACAATATTTTTTAACCTTTTCAACTCCAAAGTTACATGGAGATAGCATTCAGGGACGCCAAAGGATATTCAACGCTCCCAATTGTTTAGTTTTTTTAAATATTCAAGATCAGCGCTTCCTTTTTTATCCCATCACAGCTTAGTATAGGGCCACAAAGGCCAGAGTTGGTGGCTCAAAGGTGATGAGGAACAAAGGAAGGGATAAGGCTACATAAGTAAGGGGAAGAGCGGTGTGAAATGCAGCAGACATCCACAAATTGAGAAGATCCTGTCTGCTGTCCCTGCATTATCACAATGCATGTTTCGAACCTTCATCATTTAAGCTCTAACTTCAAGTTTGAATCTTACTTGTTCACCACTGTATGAAGTCACAGAGTGAGCTAATTAACTGAACAACAATAGCAAAGCAACAAATATCAGCCATAAAAATAATGGTAAACTTCGGATTAGAATATGTTGTATATAAAACAAATGCCTAAGGTAGCAGGAGCCTAATATAAGAACTCAAATGGTCTTGTCAGGCACCTGAATCTGAATCTGTGTTCCTTGATTTGTCAGTAAACACTTGCACATCAGGAAAAGGTGAAGAGAATCTATATGCTTTTCACCAATATTCAGAAAATCAAAGAGACAGCCCAGAGCTACCGCTGAGGCACAGGAGCTGTTTAAGACTCAATGCTATTGGCCCTCCACTCCCTGTAAGCTGCCATGGCAAATATCACACAGGTTAAGATTGCTGACCGGCTCCTATCGCATTCTCCCCGCTCTCCTTCATTCTCCCATTTTGCTATTTACTGATGGATAGGCTTTTTTGGGTTTGGTGCGAGGCTTCGCTGAAGTAAATTCTTTTCTAATCCGGCTATTGTCACCAGCTTAAGTGGGTGTGGGGTGAAAAGTACACCCCTCTTGGGGAATTTGTGGTTGGTTGTCCGAAGTGAAAGAAGAGGGAGAGAATAGGACTTGTATAATGGAAAGGTTGTGGAAAATAGAGAATTTGAAGGTGACTCAATTGGAGCTACAGGTTTATCAGTGACAGGCATTTTCAGAGTAACAACTGCAACAGAGTGAATTGAATAAATAAGCATCCTTGATACTTTGGAGGCAGGTAAATGATGATGCAATTTTGCAAAACAAATGAAGTATTAAATCCACTTTAACCAACACAATTACATTGTAGTTTATTTATCAATAAATCTCTATTGAAAAAACTGCCTCATAATCTCTGCTCACTGATGTGCATTACTTACAGTGTCAGGTCACGGTGCATTTTAACATCAGCTGTAGCACATGTTCAAACTGGAGGAGTTGCTCCTGACAAATGGAGTGAGCTGCAGAAAACTATGAATTTGAAATCTCTCATTTCTTTTTAGCATTTTAACTGGCTACTCAAGTTTTCGCTGTTCCACTTGTAATTGCTTATATTAATGTAAAACTATTGTAACCCATGTGTGAAATGTGTGTTTGAATTTTTTATCTAAACTGTACATGTTGGCGTTTGTTAACAGGAGTTTACCCAATCTGGGGTCTAAGGATAGAGGGTGTCATATTCTGTACAGACTAAAAAGTTTTTTATATAGGTATATAGATGTAAAGGACTTAACTTAAAATAGCTATTAATTGACTTTTTAAGTGGAGCAAGCTATAAAGACAGCTGTAGACTTATTAAGATCATTCAGTTGATAAAAAGTGCTGGCAAAGGTTATTTGCACATCCAGCAAACAAACAGCAACATTATCATCCATTTGTACTGGGGCTTTGGCCAACAGACAAATCCAAGGCCAATATTCACTCTCCTTGTAGCTCATTTTTTGTCTTCTAAAATCCTAAAGGGAAATACTTAGCTCTTAAGCTGTTAAATGTTACATTATGTTTACCAGCTAATCCCCTGCTCTGTCAGCACCTTTTTGTTGGGCAGGTAGCCTACAGTAGAAGCTTTTTTCCTTTTTGAAAACAGCTGCGTGCTGCGACAGGAAAAGTTTCTAATCACAGTGGTAAGACTGAACCAAAACACAAAGCTGTGAGCTGCAAAACTGAAAAACAATGAGCTGAAAGATGCTAAAATGCTCACGCTTGCTAATTATCTGCAGGTTGATCAAGCGACTGCTTGTTAAAAAGTTTACTGTAGCTTTAGAGAGTAGTAATTATTAATAGAGGTTCAGACATTTTACTATCTAATTTAACTTGGCCCCAGCATTTCATTACTACTCAGATTGAATATGACTGTGATTGCTGGAGTGAAACAAATTTTGAGCCATTAAATGAATGGAAATGAAAATCCATGGTGCAAGAAAAGAATATGCAGGATGGATAGCCAGTGGCTTAGAGAAGCCAAGACAAAACAAAACCTAATTATCCTCTAATTTCTTTTTGAAGTATTAATGACAATTTGTGTTTTAAAATACTTTTGTGTTCATACTTCATCCTTATTCTACAGTATTCCTACTACAGAGCAGCAGTAAACCTCTGTTGTGCTGATGTCTGCTAGAAATGAGTCTTGGATGAGTAAATAATCTGCAGTATGTCCCTATGGATGTGCCTTTTAAACCAGACTGGATGGGTCATTAACCATAATGGCAATGGAGGCACCAGAATTCAGCAATGTAACATTTTGCTCTCCAGCACGAGATGTCTTCACAGAGTACTCATCAATGCTTTCATCTTACCTCCTAAAAACAAACAATATTTTCACAGTCTTTGTAATTATGAAAAATGTAAAAATTTAAGATAAAAGAAAGCTACTTTAAATTGATATTTACTCACATTCTATGACACAGGGATCTAGTTTTATCATCTGAAATGCAGCACAGACCTATCTGACAAAACAAGACCACATTTACAATTCCAATTTCCAATACGGTGCGCTGGACATCGATCTTTCAATCGTAGCCGAGTGTCTCTCTGACCTCAGCTGAATGAACAGAGGCTTGTGTGAACAGCAGGTACACAGGTGCTGATTGTAATATCAGTAGCCTACCAGGCAGACTGGCATCCATAAACAGGCCTATCCATCAGGCTGGTGTGTTGCCTTTGACACGTGTGTCAGAGGCAGACGAAGAGAATAAATGATGGAGAGCGGGGATCAATCAAAGGGAGGGAGGGGAGGCAACTGCCCCCTGACTGGCCCAGTCAAGCCCAGAGATGGAGCATGATGGAGGGGCGAGGCTCAGGTGCAAAGAGGGGGGTGGCAGCTCTTTGTCTGGAGCTGCTTGGTTAAGTGCGAGCCAGGTCTCGGCCACAGTGGTCGGTGGTTGTGTTAAGGTCCAAAGTCAGGTCACAAACAGGGGGCTAGAGCGAGGCCAAGCATGTTTATTTGTGATGGGTTAGTTGCTTGTGTGTGTGTGTGTGAGGGAAGAGCAATTGGAGGGGAGACATTAGTCATCATTAGGTGTTGAGATGACACTGTCTCTAATGGTTTTTTATGTGATTACCAATGTGGCAATTGTCTTTCCTCAACCTGTCCTACCTGGTTAACACTCACTGCAGACATTCATCTGCTTTGCACAAGTCTCAATGGTTTACATCTCCTTCGGGGTAAAAACATCAGGCTGAGCTGAAACTGTCTGATTAGAATGAAACATGTCAGCAGGCTAACATTTGCTAATCACAATGAAAAACAAACAACACTTGAGGCTGATGGGAATGTCAAAATTTGACCTGATAATGGTGTGAAGTAAAAAGTTAAGGAAAAGTTCTTCAATTCATCCTAATTTGAGGCCTGAATGCCTGCACACTTTAATGGCGATCAATTAAATTGCTAGCCCTCGAGTTCAGCTGCTTGTACAGCTAAATAATACACAGTAACAGAAACATCTCAGTCTGACAAATGTAAGCAGACAAGATATGGCCATTTAGCAAAAGTAGGAGCCAGTATCTAAGGTTCTTCTACACTTTGAAGCCTCTCATTAACAACTCTTCTTCCATCACTTCCATCAGAAAGCAGAGGTAGGGTGCATGTGTATTTTGTTTGAGAGACAGAAAGATAGACTGTAAGGAAGGTAACAAGACTTTGCTGCTGTTCTGGGATAAAGAAATACACATCAGGAAGCTTTAATCCTTAATTTGGCCTTATCTCCTCTAATTGGCTTAAATTGTTCCTAACTGTTTGCACGTCTTTGCTGAGCTGCTCCAAAAGTCTGGACAGTGACTTGACAAAACCAGCGAGGCATAGTTTGAAGTGCAATATAATAATTGGGCTTACTGATGACTGGATGAGCCAAAGTAGGCCATGGGGGAATGATGCTTGAGATTAAATTTACCCTGCAGCGGGAAAATCCAAGAGAACATAAGAGCTGTGATGTTCCTCTAGGTGCTATAATTACTGTACCTGGAAAAGCAGGAAGGATC
The DNA here is from genome assembly GCA_038496675.1 of Rachycentron canadum. Taxonomy (NCBI): domain Eukaryota; kingdom Metazoa; phylum Chordata; class Actinopteri; order Carangiformes; family Rachycentridae; genus Rachycentron; species Rachycentron canadum. The sequence goes on along the minus strand of CM076650.1, from coordinate 8,245,964 downwards.
AGACAGTGAAAGAGTGAAGGAAAGAAGAGAAAGAAATGAAGAGAAAAAAGGTCATCCCAACCCATCACTCTGGTAGCCTGTGTCGTACTGTGGCTGAGCAATTTATTGACCAACACAGGATGTACTCTGTCAGAGTGGACGAGGAGAGCGAGGGAACGGATGGTAGAACAGCATGAAGGAGAGATGGAGGAAGGGGACTAGGGAGGGAGGGAAGGAGGCCAATATGAATGAGTGAGAGTGAGGGAATCTGTTTCCTTGGGCTCATTGATAATGACATACCTGCTTGGGCTGTCCGTTAGTCCTATAGCACACACTACTTAGGCTCTAACTGGAAAATCAATAGGCTCCTCTCTCAGAGACCTCTTGCTGCCATGGCTCTTTGTGATTGGCAGCTGCAGCCGAAGGTCGTCCCTGGCGACCATGAGAGTTTGGCGGAGCGAGCAGGAGGACGGGGGAGGGGTGCAGTCCCAGCAGTTTGACACTTTAGGGAGAGCTTAACAATATGAGACTAGTCGCTACATAACACCAGTGTGGTTTTCTTTGACTGAATGACCATCCATTCATCCACTCCTGCTAACCCCGGGTAGCCGTCACCACCCCACTAATTAGAGTTACCAATGTCTTCTCAATGGGGGTTTTATCATTGCATAGTCCAAGGTTGGACACTGACCTTTAGGAGAAATTTACTGGTATTCTTTTCAAAACACTTTTCTGCTTGGTCTTTGACTGTAGCTTTATGGAACATACTGTGGATATCCACAGGATCCAGCAACAGCAGCGCAGTTCAGCTTTAATTGTCTTTGTGTAGTTTTTGTGAATTAAAAGTTTAACAGACATATGTTTTGTGTTACAGTGAATGTTTCCATGCAAACAAATTGAGGAAGTCATTAAGCAAATATAACATGCTATTAAAAGTGTGGTTCTCTGATTTCAAATATTGTGTTATATTTAGTTTGAATATAGTTTATAATGTATAGCAACATGGCATGATTCCTAGTACTGTAAGTGTGGTTTACTAGTCCAATAAAATCATGAATTATTTTCTCAGCACTTGTGAGCAAATTTTCTATGACTTAAGGCAGATTAGATTTTTACAATATTGCGTGGTTCAATGGTTGATAATTTGATTCATTTTTTCCTCAATTATTGTTTATAAATGTATACTATACATATACAGTATATATGTATTGAGTTCCAGTAGCAGGCTAAATTATAAGAGCATAAGGTACACCCAATGTATCAGTGTTGACACTACAGCATTTTTACAGTTAGTTCACAAGCAGTCACATGCACTTTAATGGTCTGCAATGATAGGAAATTACACTAAAGACGTTAACCAAACTCAATGTGCTGATTTATAAGACTAATTCGATTTTTAAATTTTACAAATTCACAAATGACATTTTCAAGTGTTTTTTCTAGTGGGCTACTGCTCAATTTCTGTTTTTCCATCTGTTGCTGCAGCTGTCACGCCACTGCTGGTGCAAATAGCTTTTTCCCCATTTTCCACATTAAGTGAATTGGGTCCATCAAAATTACACTCAGAAATCAAATTATATTAATGTGCATGCCAGGATTTGTGATAATATATATGTCTTTTTTTTTTTTAAATACTGTTCAAGTATCACATACTCAAACTGCAACCAGAACCATGTAAGTGTTTTCTATTATGACAGAGGAATAATCCATAATACGCTCAGAACGTAATGGTGATCTAAAGGAGGGTTGCAAATATCGTCCAATCAGGTGTTTGCAGATATTTCCTTTAACCAATCAGCTGGAAGTAGAGAGAATATCACTTCCTTATCCATGCAATATTAGCAGTCTCCAGGAGAGGCTCTGCAACAATAACTCCACATGCAATATTGTTGGCTTGTACCTAAACACAGAGAGTGTTCTCCTAAACACACACACACATACACACATCTGCTCCATGACTTCGTCAGTTCTGCTATCTGCCGAGCAGATGCAGAACCCTGCCAGGCAATTAGTTGCCTGCGATGATTTTCTTTGAGCCCTCTATGGAGAGAGCAGCTGGGTCCATCCGGGTTTGTGAGACAGAAAGAAAATGTGTGAACAAGAGCACCAAAAATGTACTCTCTGAGCTCACACGTGTGCTGCTGTTGGTCTATGTGCACATGTGAATGTTGGTGTGTGTTGTGAGGCAGTGAGCCACTTTTCCTGCAGCTATCATGTTTCCAGAGAGAGGAAAAGGAAAAGTACACTACCTAAAAATGCCAAGACCTGACATCCCCCTCCCTTATCACTCACTTAGAAGTACAAAGCACAATAACTCAGACAGACACAAGGAGGAAACATTTGCACACTTTTTTGCAAAACAAATAATTTCTTTGTAAAGTTTTTGTCAGATACCTAATGTCATGCTTTGCCATAAAATATAGCTATAACCTTTAGAGATATATTGCATACATGACTGTGTGCCACTGTGGTAAATTACTTCACAGCATTTTTACTTTGGTATGCACTGTGTATAAATTTAGGTTGAATATTCAACAAGTAGATGACGCAGACTGCCAAAGTGATAATTGATAAGTGAAATTCAATTTTAGTACAAACATTGTGACATTTAATAATGGGCTCCTTATATCAAGGAAAATATATTTATAAGACAAATTAGGTATTTGAGGTTGTTCTTCCTGATAATCGTAAATTATGTTAGAAAAATAGCCGACGTAATCTAGGAGGAACGCAAAAGAAGAAGAGGAAGAAAGCTGAGAGAGTAGGAAAGACAGAAAGAGCAAGTAGAGAAGAGAAAAAGATGAGAAGCAGTGAGATTACTCATCAGCTGGCAGAGATTTGCACAGGCATGGACACTGTTTTGTGCTCGTGAGGGGATCACTGTGAAGTCGTCACACAAGCTCAGATCAAAGAGCTCTCTGACAGGCTCCTGATCTTTTCTCCAGCCAATATAAAGCAGGGGGAAACTCTTTGGGAACCACAGTTAATTCTAGATGTTCTCAGGACACGAGGGGCACACAGGAGTAGCAAGAACAGATGAATGAGCGGGCGACAATCAGTTGTCCATAGAGCATAGATTTATATGAGCTACATATACAGTGGGGGCAAGTGGTCTCAGACTTTTGGACCCCACAGAGTATATATATATTGTACATTACACTTATAATACTGGAAAAATGGAAGTAAAAGTTTATGTGACAAGGCTAAAATGCTAAAAGCCAGGCTCCCAAAGTTGTTCCTTGTTGCTCCAGCAGTTATATGTGCAACAGAAATGCACAAACACATAATGTAAATGCTCATATTCTAAGATGTGGCCGACCTTTCCTTTCCTTTCCAAAATAAAACGATTTAATAAAATTCTATCCACTGCTTTCTATTTTTCACTGTGGTAAAAAATGAACACAGTTGCTCAGAACCAAGTGGTTTGATAAGTGGCCCAGAATGGATTCATAATGTCTTTATATAAGCCTGACAGCTACAGTTAGAATGTCCTTCATAATATTTGGACACTTGCTCTCCAAGTAGTGTCGATTAATCTCTCTGGAGCTCTGAGCTTGATAATAAACAGTCATCCTGAAATCATCAGCCAGACATTTTTTCTCATTTACCTCTCTCCATTTCTATCTTTCTCTAAATTCCAAAGCCACATTAGGACAACTATCACGTCACGCGAACACAATGGTAAAGGAAGGAATGCCAAATCATACCTCACAACAAATCAAGGTCAACTGTTGCTTATCCTGCCATAGTTTCTCCAAGTACTCTTGTAGTTCTAGGAAGAATACTGTGTGTTCGTTTAGCAGCATGTGCATCAAATTCAAATGTCACGACACACCAGCAGATGCAGCTCAGTAATGTTTCCCCCTCAATGTTTTTTCTTTGTGGGGACAAGCTAATTTGACACTAAGCCTCTCCAAGGTGGCCAAAGTTAATTTCACCATTCTAGATGAGAAAAAAAGTCCTTCCAAACTGTAATTAATGAAAACTTTGCACCATATTCAACCGTGAATCATATTATTAAATGACATAATATGTAGTTTGTGGACAACTGACTGCATTTGATACCAAGTAAAGCCAACGTGTGCAATTCAGCTTTTGTATACAAGTGTGTGTGTTTGTTGCATTGACACAAGTTCAAATACCACAGCCTTTTTCACATCTAACTGAATGCTTTAATCACAAGTTAGTTTACACTCCCTAAAGCCGCATCCACACGTGGAAAAGGCTACATGATGAAGTCCAGGATGAGGCAACTTTGAAGGGGTCTCATTAATCTTTGCATTTTCTGATATGGTTGTAGTTTATTTCAGAATCCAGTGCATAGTTGGCTACTTCATATCAGTGAAGGGGATTCTGGAAATCATTACTGTCTCTATATACTGTCAAAGTGATAATTATTTTTCTGACAAATAGATGGACAGATACTTTATTTACCCTGAGGGAAATAAAGGGAGTTATCATAAAGTCTGATATGTGGTCATGTTTTGTTTTTACATTGTATTCGCACAAACCTTAAGAATATCCCACTTGTTGTATTTTATACTCTTTGGAAAACGTCCAGCAATATAGGAAATGCTGCAGAGAAAATATAGCGACATTTTCCACTTTGCATGTATGCAGGCGGCTACAGTAGGCCTCACTGTCTCTGACCAACATTTACATCCAGACAGACCCGTCTAGATGCAACAGCATAGACGGATAATGATGTCGGATTATTACTGGAATTAATTATTTGATGTTTTTACGGAAATGACCGGACTATAGTTAACAGCTGTCTCCGTAACTGAATCGCTGTAATTGCGGGTATAGAGACGGGAGCGGATTTGAGCTGAGTCACAAAAGCCTTTTAAAGAAGTGAGACGTGAAAGTCGAGAAAGAATTAAAAAAAATTTAAAAATCCAAAATCAATTAAGCTGCAATTAAGTCCATTTCTACAAACCAACGACCGTGACCTCGTTACCTGGCTCACGTGTGACGGGACCGCGGGAAACAATCAGGCGAAATATTTCATCTTCACTTCACTTCAGCCTTTTGATTTCCCGCCATGCTTACACGTCTGAAGCCGCCTCACACCCCCGCGTCCCTGTCCGCGGGAAACAGCATCGGCTGGTTTAGTTCTCCAGCGCGGGGACCCTCACACGCCCTCAGAGACCCCCGCAAGGATTCAGTGCGTTCACGGCGACGAAGCCTCCGGCAAAATGAGCGCGTGTGTGTGTGTGTGTGTGAGGGGAGCCGGAGGACAAGCGTCAGCCAAAAGTCTTGGCCGTGTGAATAAGACTGAAATCATCCATATATATTTCCAATCAAATGATTAGTTGAAATATTATCAGGTGGATTAAAAGCAAAATTGTAGTTGGAGCTTTTCTGAGCCTAAGCTGCAGGTGCACCCGAGCCTTTTACCGTTTTAAATCCAGCCCATATAACGATGGTCTACGGAATCAAATATTTATGGTTTATAAAAAATACAACAGCACTTGAACGTGGTAAAACGCACTCGCTAATAAATGGGGACAATGGGGGAATTTGATCGATCTTAAGGGAAATAACTAAGTTTTTAAAAAATGCCTTAATTTGGCTATTAGTTTATTTTTCATTTTATTTTAATTTCAAAATAAATTGGGCCATCTGGTTTCTGTTAGATGTCTAATTCAAAAAGTGGGAAAAACCCCACTTTAATCCGTGAAACACACAAGTTCTGAAGAGTAAAGCCACCAAGGTCTCTGGACTTTACTGTGAAAAGCAGGGCATGCTGATAGGAATAAACAACGTGCCGTCAAATGGGAAAACAAACAAACAAACAACATAATTATGGAGCGTTTCACATTACATTCATTTAAGAAAAAAAAAAAAAAAACCCGGAGAGAAACAGAAAGGAAGAGACTCGTCTGAAGAATACGAGCAGGTCTAAAGTTAAAGACCGTCACTCACACTGCGTCTACAATCCTAATCCTCAAAACGCACCCGGCAAAGAGCAGCGCTTGTCTTGGGGGGGGAAAAAAAAAAAAAAAAAAAAAAAAAGGTGTTTTACTGCCTGGTTTGGAGAGTGTACGCTGGCATTTGCCCGTATAAACCTAAAGGTTAGTGTTTTCCTGTGTGGACCTGGGAGCAGCGGACAGCTCCGTGTGTCCAGATGCTGCTGAGGCGGACTGGAGCTCTCCTGCAGAAGCGCCTGCCGCCGGCTGCTCTGATTGGCCGCCCGCACTGACAGCTCTGCACATGATTGCAGGAAGAGAAGCCCGACCCCCTTCACTCTTCCTAGAGGAACCATTCATAAACTACACAAGTCCAGCTCACAGCTGAGTGTGGAGCATAGCATAACAGCAAGAAGAGATGAGTGGTCACAGACGGTGTTTTAGCCTTTAGCGTCTGCAGCCCAGGACACGGATGGTTTCCCAGAACCTGAATATGAATCTACCCAGCCGTGCTGGAAGCGCTCAGTTGGACTGATATTTAGCAGGCTATTGCGTTGCATCCCTATCCGTTTCCTCCTCCTCACACTGACGTCCATCCGCTGCAAAAGCAAAAAAAAAAAAAAAAAAAAAAAAAAGCCAAAAAAAAAAAAAAAAAAAAAAAAAAAAAACTTTGATTACACATTTTTCCTGCACGGGGAAGCGTTTGCCTCTGGCTTTACCGGTAAGCATTGGATCCGTCAACTTACTGCGACTCTCCGGTGTACAGCCCGGACCTCTGCCCAAACATGATAGCGACGCAGGCAAAGCTGGTTTACCAGCTCAACAAATATTACAACGAGAGATGCCAAGCTCGCAAAGCGGCCATTGCGAAGACTATAAGGGAGGTTTGTAAAGTGGTGTCGGATGTCCTGAAAGAGGTGGAAGTGCAGGAGCCCCGGTTTATCAGCTCCCTCAGTGAGATAGACGCACGCTACGAGGGCATGGAGGTCATCTCCCCCAATGAGTTTGAGGTGGTGCTTTACCTCAACCAGATGGGGGTGTTCAACTTTGTGGACGACGGCTCCCTGCCCGGCTGCGCGGTGCTGAAGCTGAGTGATGGCCGTAAAAGGAGCATGTCGCTGTGGGTCGAGTTCATCACCGCCTCGGGGTACCTGTCAGCCAGAAAGATCCGCTCCAGGTTTCAGACTCTGGTGGCACAGGCCGTGGATAAATGCAGCTACCGCGACGTGGTAAAGATGGTAGCGGACACCAGCGAGGTCAAACTACGGATCAGGGAGAGGTATGTGGTGCAGATCACCCCCGCGTTCAAGTGCACTGGGATTTGGCCTAGAAGTGCAGCTCAGTGGCCCATGCCCCACATCCCCTGGCCCGGTCCTAACCGGGTAGCAGAAGTCAAAGCTGAGGGTTTTAACCTCCTCTCCAAAGAGTGCTACTCGTTAACGGGGAAGCAGAGCTCCGCGGAGAGCGACGCGTGGGTCCTGCAGTTCAGCGAGGCCGAGAACAGGCTGCTAATGGCCGGCTGCAGGAAGAAGTGTCTGTCCATCCTGAAGACTCTGAGGGACCGACACCTGGAGCTACCGGGGCAGCCGCTCAACAACTACCACATGAAGACCCTGTTGCTGTACGAGTGTGAGAAACACCCGAGAGAGACCGACTGGGACGAGTCTTGCCTCGGAGACCGGCTGAATGGCATCCTGCTGCAGCTCATATCCTGTCTGCAGTGCCGCAGATGCCCCCACTACTTCTTGCCAAACTTGGACTTGTTTCAGGGAAAGCCTCACTCAGCCCTGGAGGCTGCTGCTAAGCAGACATGGAGACTAGCGAGGGAAATCCTCACTAATGCAAAAAGTTTGGACAAATTATAAAGTGATTGTCGAGGCAAGAGCCGAGAGACATTTTGGGATAAAACTTCAGAGAAGGACAAAGATGATTCTCCAAGCAATGTGAAAAAAAAAAAAAAATCAGTAACAAAAATAATGCAGCAAGCAAACCACAAAAACCCCTTTTTTTCTTTTTTTAAATGGAGCAATTGGGCCACTGCCAGAGAGAAAGTGAAGGTACATTTTCAGATAAATGTAAGAACTTTTAGTTGTCTTCTTTAAATGTTTTCACAAAGTGAAGAAACTTTTATTTAAATATATGCACAAAATCGTTAAGTGAAAGAATAAAATGTAGCGTGCCAAGTTCAATTTTTTCATTATGTGACTCAAAAAGAAATGTTAATAAAAATGTTGCAAATTAAATTACAACTTGGCCTCGTGTCTTGACCTGTTTTGACAGCTGAGATGACAGGCAAACCTGTTGGATTTTATTTTGTCATTGTCTGATGAAGAAAATCAGAAATTTAGTCTTTTTCACAAGAGAAACTGGAACTTGTGGTCAACTGAAAAAAAAGAAGAAAAAAAAAAAACGCTTTTTCCAAAAATTTTAAAGAAGGAATGTGCACTGCCGACTTCAGGCCATATGTTATTTTTACAGCGCGTCACAGGCTCAAAAGGATTTTCGACTGAATGTAAATCAACGGACTCATGTTAATATATAGGCCTGGGAGCATCTCTGCTCTGAGTTTAAACAGCAGCTCAGGGCCTGAAGCTGAACTGAAGCCTCCATCTGATGAATGCAGTCACGTTCAGATAATGCACTGAGGCTTATATGACACCTCTACTGTCAAGTTAAATGTAATGAATTGAATCAAATCGCGTTCAAATAAATTCTGACGTTAGTGAAATATGTCCATTTAAATACAGGACTTCACACACGATCATGTTGAAGTGTAGGTCAGCAGTTCCCTGTAGTTAGGAGGCAGTATAAGTTTGTATAATGTTTTAATCAGAGCACTATATATGGCTGTATTTTGAAGTTTTGAGATCTGCTTACTGTTTAAAAAAAGAGAAGCCTGATCTTCTTACTGTTATGATTTTTCTCAAAAAGATAGTCTGATAATTTATTTCTTATAAAAAAAACTTAGAATTTCTTAATTAACAATATGCAACTCTTTCGTGATGTTAAATTTCCAAAATATTAATTTAGAAAAAAGGGAATAGATTTATATTTTAATCAAAATATATTGTAAGAAAAATAATTCTATTTTTTTCATTTTGATTTTTTTTTACATCATGGCTAAATGACATTCAAATGTAGCCACTGTAACTTCAAACATCAGACTGACGGGACACCGCGTCTCTTCCTGGCTACAACTCTATGACATGTTAAGACAAACTTGGAAACACACCAACAGTACCCATTTATGCTCATTTAAAATATTACTTTTATATATAGGCCTCCTGAGAGCTTAAACGTGATTGTTAGTTTTCCATTTAAAAGTGAAGCTGGCCGAGCTCACTCTTCCCAGCACTGAGGGAAATTGGAGCATGGCTTCGATAAGTGACACTTTGAGACGTGATCAATGGAGCTCCGGTCTCTTACCTTTGGATCGATGGCCTTGAAGCCCGGCTCGTCCTCATCCACCTCGAAGTACAGCTCGGAGGCGGTGATGGACAGGGTGCCTTTCACCACGACGGCCGGAGCCACCAGCTGAGCACTGGTGCTCAAGTTTACTGGGCCTGGAGGACACACAGAGGCCGGTGAGGAAACAAGCAGGCTGTCCTCTTCTCCAGGTGGGAAAATATGCTGACTCAAAACAAATAATAATCCTAACGACCTCATCTACAGCAAAAGTTAACGTATAAAGCTCAACAAGGGATGGCATGGAGTGGATGGCTATTAGCCTGCAACGACAGCTTTTAAAAACACACAGCGGGCCTTCACTTGTGGACGCGGTTAGTTTAACAGGGGAAGCTGATCGGTGGTGAGGATAAACACGCCAAACACAACGACAGTTTGTGTCTGTTTTTAAAGTTAAGCCTGTTTCTCCCTACAGTTATGTTTACATATAACTTTTTTTTTTTTTTTACATTAGTTTTGCTTTATTATAATGGACTAAAAGCTTCGGCTACTTCAGACACTGCACAGCGTGTAATTTTAATTAGTAATCTGCTATTAAACCACGTGCTCATGATAAACTAATAAACACAGGGCGTCCCATTGTTTGACATATCCTTAAAGCTCCTCAAATAAAAAGTAGCATCATAATCGCAGCATAATGCAAAAATAAACAGCGTAAAACTTGAGGACATCCTTGTCAAAAATCCACAGTGAGTCAGAATCAATAGATTGTGGGCTGCAGGGTGAAGCTCTGTTTAATCTTTCATCAATCTTAATTTATGCCAGTATGACAATGAGAGCCCGGCTCAGGGGAGCTGTGGGTGGAAGCTCTGCCCGGCTCTGCACATATGAGCCATTGTATTTGCAGATGTGCGCTGAGGAGAAAGGGAGGCTCGGAGCCCGGTTTGATTTCCCTGAGCACCCTCACACTCCTGCGAACGGATGGAATAAACAGATACATATACACGTTCATTCCTCCGCCTCCCGTGAACCCCGGGAGTTGCCTACATGACATGTTATCCGCAGGTTGAAATAACATTTTTTTTTTTTTTTTGTTCCATTCACTCAGACATTCAATTACACCTGAAGCAGACAGCTGCTTAAGAGCAGGAGCTGAGGCTCCCTCCACTCAGGTCTCCGGTGTTCACCTCACTTTATTAGACAGGATTCAACCTTTAATCCTATTGTCGTCCGTTTGCGTTATTTTCTCAGCGCCCTGAGCCTCATTAATGCAGTTTAGTGTTCTGAGCGCTGTCACTGCACATGAAGATGCGGATTACACTGCAATCCGATTAGCGAACTATATGATATTTCATTAAGATTATTCAAATAATAACATCAAAGGGTTCACAACATCGCGAGGAGGATCCAATTGAATTTAAGGCCGTGTTGTGGTGGTTTGATCAGGGTAATGCAGGCTCATGCAGGGAGGGCAGCAGTTTGAGGATTTAACTCAGCCAGTGCTGCTTTTTCTTGAATCAGATACTGTCCCATTTCAGAGCTAGCAGTACCCTGGGATAAACTCTGCTACTGCTGGATAAAAAAATGTTTACAGAGTTGCTACTCAGGCCTGCGTGTATGTTTGTGAAGCAGACCTCCAGTGGCTGAGACAGAAAACTGAAGATACTGTGTTTTCACCAGCACTCTCAAAGGACACTGCTGCCATATTGAAAGTGTTGTCCACACATATAATGTTGTTTACTGGGAGAGATACACATTCATTAAAAGGCCAGATTTCCTTCTTCAGAGGGAGTTCAGCAACAAAGAAGAGCACCATGATTTCACAACCAAACAGCAACTTGGAGAAATGGGGAAGATGTGGAAGCCGATGCACAAGAGAGTGTATTACTAAGTGCAGCAAAACAACACAATTGCATATTTGGAAGATTTGATTATGAAAACAACAATAACCATAATTTGTTCTGTCTGAGCTGCAGGAAAAATGAATGCAAAAGTGTGTGTCTATGTGTGTGTGTGTGTGTGTGTGTGTGTGTGTGTGTGGGTGTGATGGGGAGGTGACAGTGACTGAGAGGCAGATGTAAAAGGTGAAGAGGATGAGCTGCTGCTTTACCTGTTAAGTTCTCCAGGTCCTTCTCTTCCAAGCTGGACAGAGTGTCATCGTCTCCGTCCAGTAATGTCTCACTCTCTGAGTTCTGATTTCCCAGAGCCTGACTCCTGATGGACTGCTTGCCTTTGAGAATATCCTCCTCAGACGCTACAAGGGAAAAGGGGCTTCTTTTAGGCTAACACATTTCAGCCGCAATATTATACACACATTTCACACACACACCTTTCATATTTTTTATTTTAAGTTGACGCAGAAAACCTGTTTGGCTTGATTTCACTTTTCTGATGACAAAGTTTTACTGATCACATGTTTGAGCATTTTTATTTTGAACCAAAACTAGGCAGCCAGCTCAGACATTTTTTCTCCTAAACAAACAGCAATTATGAAAAACCAGAACTAGAAAACATGGCAAATGAAATGTTGTATCACTCCACATTTTAGACTTGACTTACTTAAAGCTGAAATGTGCTATAAAATGAACTGCTAGCTGCTTTGTTTTGAGTTTTTTGGGGATTTTTTGCACGGTTTTGGTTTAAGCGACAGCTTGAGTGGTAAACAAAAAATACTGTCCTCACATAGACACATCACATAGACTCATAGAATCTACATAAAAAACACATATCAGAATCGCATTAATTTAACATTTTGCATACACACATTTGAGACTACTTTGTAAACTCTTAGATAATTCATTTTTCCATCATCTTCGAAAGGTAGGTATAAAATAAAGACAGGTGTAAAAAAAGATTTTGTAAAATACAGTAGTTTTACCCTAAAATGCAACTATGTGTGTGCTGTTTATATTTGATTCAGCAGTTAACAGGAATGCTGACCTGCAGTGCATTTGAACTGAACACGGCGTACAAGACGAGACATAAGACTAAAATAATCCTTAACTTAATTTTATCACACATCAAAACAAACACTGATGCACACAAAGACTATCCAAACACATTTAAACAAAATGGGAGTTGTCCATTTTGATTTCAACTGAACACGACTTGAGGTTCCAAATGGATTATTTAAGAAAAATGGTAATCTGCAAACATTTACAGAGCCTAGCATTCCCCAGTGGTACATGGTAAAGATCCATACACACCAGTCCACAATACAGAGACTGGCTGGCAAGTATTCCCTCACTGTAAACAGGGCTGGGATTATAGTGAGAGTTCCCCCTCATTCTGTGCATGTATGGTTTCTAATCCAGCATCCAGGTAAAAACAACTGTTTTAATCCAGTGAGATGCTGAACACAATGAGTGGATTTTTTTATTTTATTTTTTTTAATCACCTGAGGCTAGATCAATTACACTTCCTAAAAATGCAGTCGTGTCATGTGGCTTTACACTTTGAAACTGCTAGGAGAGCTGAGCTAAAAAATCTCTTGTCATGGAAAATATGCAGCTCACTGATATTTAGAATGGTCTTCCTGTAATTAAGCCTCCCTGGAGGATTCTTTAGTTAGCAGCACTGAAATTACTACCAGCTCCCCTAATACGTACCACATGCCATTGCATTCACACCAAACAAGTGGACAGGGGACTTGTCAGATGAGCTTAAAAACAGAGATGTAGTTCAACATCTTTGCATTTAACTGCACTCATGCTCAGAAATTCTCACTTCGGTGTGCAGCTTGTACTAAAACACAACATCAAGCCTCGCCAGTACACTGTCTGATGCAACTAAACCTCGTGACTGGGCTGATTACCTTCAAACACAAGTTATTAATAGCTCCTCAGCATAATACACACTGAAATGACTGCAACAAAAACAATGACCAGTCAGCATATTGTTGCGCTGAATCTCTTGGAGCAGCAAGAGAAGCTATTTTAACCCGAGTTATGTCACTTATCACCAGGCGTCTGCACATAAGTGACAGGCTGTGCGCTAACTTCCCACTCCTCCTGTTCCTAATGTAGATAGTGTTTATTTTTTTTCCTTCTTTTAATTTGACAACTCTGAGGTTTTGGTGGTGTTGTAAGTGTCTGCTTGAACATGTACATGCGCGTGTGTGTGTGTGGCTGAGGAATCATGTGGAATATGCAAAGTCAAGAAAATGTTCAACTTGAAGTACATTGATATAAACTATTTAACTGTGTGACTTTAAAATATGTAATTTACCAATGTTATGTAAAACTATTATAAATAATACTAAAAGGATTTATCCCAGAATATATTGAAAGTTACTATTATTATTATTATTATTAAAATTAATGTGTAATTTAAAATTTTTAAAACGTTGAACAATCAATGCAAAAAGCACCCATGCCACAGTAACAAAAACATCTATCATGGCACCACAACTTCATCACTCATCACACAGGGAGCAGAAATGTGCATAAATCCCAACAGGTTACACTTTTTCCAAGACCCCATTTCCCGACTGAGGGGTTCAACTACCTGCTTATACAACTCAAGGCATGCATGGTTGCAGCAATTAAATTGTCAAAATTAACAAATTTGTTTTTAACGGGAGCGTAGCCAGGAGTGTGGTCATGAGGCGAGTATTGATTACCAGAACAGAGACATTAGTCTTCAGGTATTTACTCTGCCACCTCTGGTACACGCGCCCCAGACCAGACCGAATCAATCCCCAGAAAAGATGGTTCTTTCCAGCCATAAATACATAACAGCCTACTCAGGCCTACTGGCAGCCACACACTCCTGTGGAAATCATCTTGGCACAGTATGAATGATAACAGTTGTCTATATCCTTAATCCAAAAATGCACATTTTTCCTCATGCATCAAGGAAAAGATATATATGCCCCTCTTCTTAAAAAATAGAACTTTGTTATTATGGCTCACCAAGTAAAAAATGCTAAATATTTTCCATTGCGTGTAATTTTATGATCATGAGTGAGATTGCAAAAGTGCTGCCACAAGTAGCTCGAAAATTAGGGTAAATTCAAGCTTGATCTTATGCTAAATATTTTCTTAGGGAGTGAGACTGCATTTTCCCCTCTGCATCTGATGAATATAATTACAGCCAGATATGACCTTTGTGCTCTGTTTGAAAACTCAGCCCTGCATTCTCATCTTGAGCTGCACTTCCTTAACAAATGTCGGGTCGACTAAAACAAGACGAAAGGTTACATCAGAAAATGGATGCCGTCAGGCTTCAATGTCAAAGAGTTATTTTAATGATATATTCCCATATTTCAGCCAAGCAGTCTACTCTCTGGAGGTAGCATACCCTTGCCACAACTGGCTGCTGGCTATTTTTACACAGACTTGACTTTGAAACCAAATGTTGTTTGCAGGAATTTGTCCCCCCCCCCCCCAGTGATGAATATATGCTGCACGTAAGCTGAAACAGTTTTGAATAAAATTGAATACAAGACCAAATACCCAAATAACCAACTCACAGAGTGCCTTCAAAACAGTTTCTAAAGACACAGAAATATGTGCTATGTCTGTTCTCTGTCATGATCTAGCTGAGGGGAAAACAAGGAGGAATAAAGAAACAAAGTAAAACTCAAACGCTTGCTGCAGAAGAACGGCGACCAGCTGGACTCTGGCCTCAGTCTCCAGCTGCCTGCACTCTGAAGCCATTACTGCAGACCTGAAGTCTCCCAGGATCCTGAGATCCTCAACACTTATTGCTTTTAGATCGCATTCTTATTGACTCCTGTCACACCTGCCATTTGTCTTTTGGGAATGATGGCACATTTAACATGACTTTTGCAGGTGACACATTGAGGACATTTTTAGTGCAGAAATGGCCATTTGCTGGAGAGAGTAATTGATTGAACGGGTAAATGTGGGACCAGCATGATGATGATTGCAAACCCTGGTGTGTGCTGGATTTTTGCAGAAACGGTGGATTACATGCACTCTGGAAGAGAAATGCGACTCCTGGTGTTAATGCAGGGACATGTGTCGTTTATACATTGTGGCTATGAGTGACTGCTGGGAATTTCAAATTGTTCTCAGACAAGGTTTATTGAAAATCTGCACCTGTCTTTATGTAAACCTTCACAGAAACAATGGAGAAAGGAGAGAACTGATAGGATCTATTCCAATTCCAAAGGAAAAAGTAATCAATGCTATTGCTTTTAATGACAACTCTTTACTCAATGTAATAGCAGAGTATTGATTACGTTTTTCCAAACCGCATTTAATCTTTAAGAAGTTTAAAAAAAAAAAAACAAATGTGGTTGCTTTCTTCAACAAAAATGTTTGGTCGATTTGCATTTCCGAGTGGAATATTTAACCCGAGGGACCAATACAACTCTTACTGTCAAACATCATGAGACCTAAAATCAATAAATTAACCATAATTATACCACTCAAAATAGATTTAAACAATATTATTGTTCACTTCCAATAAAACCAATTATGCTACAATGGAATGCATCAATGGCATAAATCCTAAAATGACCCCTCACTGGAACATAAAAATCTCAATAAGGACAAACGGAAGAGGGAAAGCATGTATGTTACTTACCACTGATATCAGCCACTGTGATGCAGTGTAGAAAAAAGAATGACAAAATTTCATATAGCTTCTTATTCACAGCTACTCACTTCAAGACTGAATTTCTTAGTAAAGCATGCTAACACTCTGGTTATTAGTCCAGCTTTGCATAATGGGAGGCAGGGTATGAAATTACCTGTGTGAAATTCAAATGAGGGAGCTATTTTACTGTGTCTTGTGGTACAATAAATCTTTTATTGCAACGGGAGGACTAATTTTTATTGCCTTGTACCTGGTGCTACCTCCAAGCGAGTAAAACAGGGAGTGCAAACAACAGGCAGGGATGAGGGGGACGTGGTGGATGGGACTGACCGTGTTCGGCCGCTGCTTTGAGCGTAGCCTCTGAGTGAGTGGATCCAAAGGGGTTTCTGATGAAGCGACGTCGCCGCCTTAAATCGTCCTCCCAGTAGTCCAGGCGCCAGAACTCCCTCGGCCGACTGCAACGAGACAGAAGTAGCACATGTGTTAGCAATTACCAGTCAGCATGGTATAGCAGCCCAACATTAGCACTCGGTCCGAGCAAGCATACATAAAGCCGACATTGTGTTTGGTGTTTTTTTTTTTTTTTTTTTAACCCTTAAAATCACTCTTTAAAAACATTCACTTATACACAACCTTCAGACCCCAAATCACTGTATCCCTGTCCTTGACATTGACACTATCTCCTCAGAGGTTGAAATATTCCCTCTATTTGCATTCTTTTTCCTCCCCTCTCTCTATTTGGGAAGGCGAACTGAGCACCAGTACCATCACAGAGGAAGGAGCATTTGACAGCATGATCATTTTCCACACACTTTTGTGGCACGTGCTTCCATTCTAGGCTCATTTCAAGCCCAGCAGGATACCTCTTGTCAAGACTCATGGCTAGCAGGATAAGGAGAAGGCCATTACAAACACAAGAGGAGGGGTTGGATAGCATTACCAATATTAATCAATGTCCATAGCCTCCATTTTTCTTAGCAATTTACATCTCCCTTTACCAGGTCTGGTCAGTAAATCATTCTGCTCTAAAGGAAAAGAAAGTGTTAAGTTTTAATGAGGAGTCACTGACATACAGCATTGTGCCTGTGTACTGCGTAGCTGTCTATAATGAAATATCAGCCCCATTTTCAAAAGGTGATTTAATTACTATATAATATAAAATATTCATTACCCTCGACTCAGTGGCACAACAAAGCAAAAGAAAATCACTTTGGCATTTTTTCTTCTCCAATTTAATTTTTTTTTTTTTGAACTCTTAAGAAAGCTGTTCATTTGTCAGAATGTAAAAACGGTTGTGCTAATGGTTACCAACTCAGGTGGGGAAGGAGAAACAACGTGCACTTGTATCCTCAGTGAGACTAAATCCTGACATTTGGACTCAAGTCAAATGGTTGTTTTACTTGAGCTAAATGTTCTCATGAGGAAACATCCCACTGTATACTTCTCCTGAGGCAATTAATGGTGCTTGGTGAAATACTGTAAATGTCTTTAATTACACAGTGAATAGGAAAATTAGTTGACCAGCAGGCTTCATGCCTTCATTAAGCAGGGATTTACTATATTTATATACATGTACAACCTAAAAACAGCTACTCACCCATTGTTTTTATGTACAGACAACATTTGAAAAAGAAAAAAAAAAATGTTTCAACATTTCTACAGCAAAATCTAAAAATCATGACCAGGTTTCTCATAAGTAGTTGCAGTGCACAGTGTATCCTGTGAAGGTGTAGGAAGACACAGTTTATGGTTTCTGTGGCATAAGCTATGACGGGCAAACCCCAGCATACTTTATGTGTTCTACTCTTGAATGCTGCTCTGGCTGGGGGCTCCTCACAAATCTTCAGTCCAACACCAATGATCACACGGGGGCCCCTAAAAGGGAAAGGAGCTTTACACAAGCAAACAAATACAATTTCCAAGCGGGTCCTTTAAAACCTTGTATGTCCTGGCTAATGAAAACCATTGATTATATGATGTATTTGGACTGAAGTATTTGAAAAAAAATCGGTCTCAAAAGGCTGGATGATGAGTGGAGAGTGGCTGTTGCTGCATATATCTCAAGTCTGGATGTAAAGCAGTCCACTGAACGCATTTACCCTGGTGCATACAGGCCAGCCACAGAATACAAATATTACACTATAGTAATGTTTCACTAAATAAAGCTCAGTGAAATGAAAACACTAGGAGGAGGAATATAGATTTTGCATATTCAGAACAAGGAATCAAGAATCTGTGTATCTGTGCAGAATGCAAGTTGGAAAGACACAGGGGACGCAGGTCTGTGCAGGACTAGATTTCGCACCATTGACAAAGACCCTGCTCCATGTTTGAATGTGATAGCCTCTAAACGCAAATGGCCACTTCATCATCCTGCCTGCAATGGTATTCATCTATGAAATAATTATCAAGGTTATGCATGGCGCACAGCTCCGAATCAGGATGCACTCGTCTCATCTCATGGAAGAGGTGGAGGGGGGTGTGTGTGTCCCATTCACACAATACACATTAATCCATCAGGAGGGGAACCATTGGCTGGAGTAATTAGTCACAGCATGGGGGGCTGGGGTGGGGGGACCATCTCTGCCAGTCATATTCATCCAGCACACCATGAAGGGGCGACAATGGAAGTCCTAATGATGGGGTGCTGGAAGAGGTGGTCGGACGATGAAAGATACCTCGTCATCAATCCCTGATGAGAGCGCCGCCATAACAAGAATGGAGCTGTACAGCGCTATGCAACCCCCCACACCGTACAGTGAGTGTGTTTCCACAAAGATGATAAATTATTCAGAGCTCATCCATCCTCCTAGGGCATCCTTGGCAGAATTTACTGAAGCACCATTCTTCAAAATAACAACAATTAAAATAACAAAGGGCCGGCGTTGTGCTGTGGCTCACGCCAACCACTTGTGTAATTAGTAATTAGTTTGGTCATAAAAGGTGTCTGGAAGGCCCGCTCATTAAGCCCGAAGTGACTGTTGTCTGATGATGAAAGCGAGGGAGAGACACACACAGAGAAACTGATGGAGGAAGTGTGTGTGTTCCTTAAAAACCTAAGCGCTGCTTGAATCATTGTTTGCGAGCTTTGCATGAGTCTCTGAGTTTGTGTGTGTTGAGACGAAAATGTTGAGCCATACCAAGCTTTTCTAATGTAGACCACATTGGCGACTGATGAAACACGGCCCGGAAGAGTTTTATGTGAGGTAGTAAAGAGTAATTACATTTTTTTCCCCCTCCCTCCTTTCTTTTCTTTAAACATCTTTTGGATGCTCTTCAGGAGTCTGGAGTTGTACATTTGAGGAAGTTTACCAACAGAGGACAAATGAGGGAGCTCAAGTTTCTCCTGATGCTCTTACTCCCTAATCAGTTAACAAAACAGTTATGCCTTCAATCTAATAAACTCAACACAAACCATCAACAAGCTGCAAGGAGATATTTAACTGGTGGGTTCTTGAAGATTTCAATTGTGCTACTAAATTGTCCATTTACATCAAAACAAAGCGGGGGTCCAAGTAGCTCTGACATTGCTTGGTGACATACAAAACAAAGTGTATGGAGTGTTCAGTATGAGAGCTGGTTCAGGATTAATGAAATGCTTATTTGGAGCAAGCAGCATTTAGAAAGTGGAGGGCCAAGTAAGATACATCAACCATGTCGTCTACAATAAACTCCTCCTGTCATATTGGTGCTGTTTACCTAAAGAATAAGCAAAAGCACATCCATTTATGTGAGTGTATCAATGTGATTGAAATCATATTATTATTATTATTATATTTTTTTCAGTCTTTTTAAAGCACTAGCCAACATAGGTCAGTGGTAATGATTGTCAGCTAAGTTGCTATTCAATTGAATTTTTTGGAACAAATTTAAGAACTTTTATTTTCTTTTTAGACATGAATCAATTATTTATTTTTTGCTTTGATTAATAGCTTCTCTTTCGTTTGTTCCATATTACAGTTTCATCCAACACCCTTGGGTGTATTTGGGTCTATTCTAATCCTAAATATAACAATCAAACATTAAGAAACCCTAAAATAAACAGTGGTAATTTTAAATCACCTCTATTAATCAACAGATATTGAGATTAGTGACTTTCTTAGTAGCTATATATGATATTATTGCTGATTATCACTATCAAACGGCTGCTTTAAACATGTTAATAGATCGGCTCTGCAAGTTTGATAGTGCTGCTGCTGGAATGGTAATGATTGTTCATTTGCTGACAAGGACAAATGATTGTCATCCATCAAAATCCAATCAGACAGGAATGTCCAGAGACAAATGAAACACAGTTTTCTCACTGTTTGCAGTCTTTAAAAGTTTGTTTTTGCTTCTAAACCAGCAGATATTTGATATAAGAAAAACATTTAAATATCAAATTTTCTTTGATTCTTTTATATGATTTCATTTTGGAAAAGCTAGACGTGGCTTTTGGTGAATATGGAGAGGTAAAGAAAATGCTGCTCTTTTGCATGGGTTTATTTTCAAAGCATTTGATATTATGTAAATGATAACACGACCTTTATCATTGAAAGCAGGACATGCAGAGTGAATATGCTTTCATATATCACTACAAGCGACTGCACTTTGGCACAAACAGTCATTCATAACCTTTCTGCTAAATTAATTTGGGTACAGTCAATGAGAACTGCATATGCAGAACAGATTTCACCCCTTGCTTATTTTATATTAATACCAGTTCCTATTGGCAGTCCTCAAATTGCTCAAACATTGCTGCTATCCCCAGGATCATTTTGCTTTGATTTGCATAAACCATGTGTTTAGAAGAAACGGGAGAGAGGAATAGATTGAGGATTTGTCATGTTGAGGACTGGTTGCTGGAGCACGGGCTCTTTGTCAAACGGTGGCAGTGATCGCTCCAATGGCATCTCCAGACTCAAATTAAAATGAAACAGGACCAAATACCTTCCCACTGAAATCGTTTGGTATGATTAAGTCTTGGTGAAGTGATTTTCTATATGTACATTAATGCTTATCCTTCCCTCTTCAACGAGGTGTACAGGAGACCATCTAGATGTGTGTATGTTAATTCACCTCAGCTAATGTTGTTTACAAGATTTACCAGAGGTAATGTTGGGGTCACAGACCTGCCAACATTTCCATCTTATGCTCTGAAATGACAGTCCTTGTGTAATTCATCCATCCTTATTATTAATCTCAGGATCATTTAATTTGAAGTTATTTAATTTGTCTATTTTATACAAATGTATCATTAGATCTATAAAAACTGTATAAAACCATTTAATTTAAAGAATATATGCTTAAACTAAAAATTTCAATCTTACCTTACACACGAGCTAAAAAAAATTCACTCACACTGAAACAAAGCCCATGTACATTTACATCTTTTGGTTTTATCAGTCTCTTGTTAACTCCCTTTTCACTGAATTGACACACACAACACACAGGAGTGCTTGCACTCTCATTAGCGAGACAAAATAAGCACCTACCACTCCTCCCAATTAACTCCAATTTATCTAAGAGCTCTCAAAAAGCAATCTGAAAAAAAAGAGGGAGTGATATTGCAGAGCTGCAACATCACCAGCTTGTGAGGATCAAAGTGCTCCCATGGGTGGGAGGCAAAAGGCTTCAGACTCCCCACAATGCAGTTCAGCCAAATGAAATAATGCAAATCGAGCCCTAATTACCGCCAGCTTAGTGTGCAGCTTCCAATTAGCAGCAATTACACTCAGTGTAAATTCACCAACAAAAAGCCAGAACATTACACACTGATTATATCAGATTTGATGGGAGGTAAAAGTGTTGTTTGGTAAGGTGGTAAATATTGACCAAAGGACAGGAATGTTTAATACGCTGTGAAAAGCTATTGCCATTCAAATGAAAAATGTTTTCATTCTTTAATGTTAAAATAGCTTCAGCGTTTTCCTCATGAATATTATCTAAGCATCAAAGACATAATAAATAGTATATACAGACTACCACTGCTACAGCACTGAAGTGGTACCATCTGTATTTTTGATGAAGAGCCACATTTTTCCTGTGATTTTGACAACATGCATTTAAGGCCATTTATCACCACTACTGCAAGGTAATGAGGGCATCCACTGGACCGGAGTTGCATAATTCTGCCATTACTGGCCCATTGTAATAATCTTCTGACCTCTAGCTTTCAGAGCTGATCTTGAATGGTATGACAAATCTGAACTCGTACCCACGTTTCCTTCACACCCCAAAAGAAAAACACAGTGCAGAAGCTCAAGGTCATAGCCAGGGTTTTTTTTTTGGTTTTTTTTTCAGTCAAAAAGTCCACATTCATAAACACAGATATGGGATCAAGTTTAACCTTACACCTCAAATGCCAAAACCAGCTAAGGAGGGGGGAGGGGGGAAAAGAAAAAAAAAAAAAGCTTTGAAACATACAATTTTATCAAGAAAGCTCAGTCAACTTTCAGTTTAATTTATGAAAATACTCATTAAATAAATAAAGGGTCTTGCTTGTTAGCTCTCTACTAACTTATTAAACTCTCAACAAATCTCAACAAACCAGTTGTGTCTGTTTGTTAGCGTGTCCTGCCTCAGTGTGAAACAGGACTGCAAGGCTCGGAAAACTCATCTAGCAATGCTGTCTGCTATTCAGGAGCACCTCCTCCCCTCTCTCCATCATACCGCTGTGGCCATTATACAGCACTTACAACGCAGTACATGCGTGTCTGCGTCAAGTGCAGCAATTCCACTGCAAGCTGATTGAGATGATCATGAAAACGGAAATCCAACTAATTATAATGGCCACGTAGTTATAGCTTCATTTGGGGGGAAAAAAAAAACAACAACAACAAAAAAAAAACAAAAAAACAATGACAACAGTACCATCCATGCAGATAAAGGACTGAATCTCAGAGTCAAATCTTTGGCTTGTTGATACTGTTTTTTTAATGTTTGTAGTAGAATTAGACTTTCCATAAAAATAGCCCACTCAAAACACACTCAAGAGCCACTTTATTGGGTACATCTGTATAGTCTAATGCAATCAAATACAAATGTTTAGCCAGTCTATTTTTATGATTCTTATAAATCGTAAGGTTTTTATTTATTTATTGGCACTGTCACAGATGTATTAATTCAATTATGTGTTTTGGCACTAAGGTCAGTGTTTATGGTGTTGTACTGGTACATTGTATTCAAAGGGGTTTCCAATATATAATAAATATGCTCCTCTGGTCTTTTCCTCTAAGGGTGCCGCTGAACTTGAAATCAGACACAGGGATGGTGGTGAAAAGTAAATCTACAGCCAGAATAAAACCTGAAGATCTATGAGCAAAGGATGATCCTCAGTCTTCCACCCTCTTTACGGGGAACATTGGTGTTTTATGTGTCCTTTTTCCTGCTTTGGTTGCACAAGAAAGTGCTGGATTCTAAAGATAAAGGCGATTTTTTGGCAAATGGTGAAAGTAGCAAAATAAATGGTCTGCTGGTCCTATGGTGTAATTACAGTGGCTAGAAGCATACCAATCTATCACAAGGAAGAAGGGGGGGGCTGACACGCTGCAAAGGGGTTAGTCAAAGGAGATAGCCTTTGACTAACTACTGGCCCCGGACAATCGATACTCTGCAGATATTGCATCCAGGGAGAAAGGAGGGAAAAAAAGCCCTAAAAACTTCCCAAATGGCTTTTCATTCAGATATTGATCAGCACCCTTTTATCATGACCTTGCTCCACCAAGGCCATATACTTTCTTAAGGGTATATGAAACTCATAAATCTGAGAGTTGCTAGAGAGTCACAGAGAGCTGTGAGCAGCGAGGCAGGATGGTGTAATTGGTCTTTCTGGGATGGCCGCCTTCATTCATACTTCATAACAAGGATACCATTACATTTCTGAGCTGCTGGGAAGAGGACGGACAATACTGATGGGGTAAAAACGAAGACGGGGATCAAAAAAGCTTAAATGGGTAACATAAATTGGTTAAACTGAAAATCTCATCTCCAGTTGAAGTGACACACTATAGCAACATATACACATTATATAGTCGGTACTTTAACTCTGTGATTCCCAGGAACAAAATACCATTTGTGCCTCAACGGGTAGAAAGGGTATTTAAAAAAAGGATACTGCAGTTGCCACATGGAAAGTTTGTGAAGTAGCTGTACTTATTTAAAAAAAAAAAAAAAAAGAATAGAATTATATATTTGGTTAAAAAATATATTCAGATATTTGTATTCAAGAGGTAAATAAACACAAAAATAGGATTTCAATCTTTTGTATATGTATTTTTACAACAACAACCAAACTATAGGCTCAAGTCAAAAAGAAATGTTAAATGACTGGTTGAAATGAAAGGTGCACTTTACTAAAAGAAATAAGCATTAAAACAAGCATAAAAACAAAAAAAACTACAAGGCCAAGATTAACCTTTATATAATTAATTGTGATAAATATGTAATTTAATTTATTTTGAACATGACAGGTTGTATCAACAAAGAGTCACGTGAGTTCATCTGATAAGGGCTGGTAAAACAAAAGGTTGGTAACGACTGCATGCTTGAGGAAGGAAGAAAAAACAGTTTTCACTTCACCGCTTTCCTTTTTTGTCATTTTAAAGGACCCACTGGTCGTAATTTTTTGAGTCTCAGTCTACACGGCAACACTTAACCATGCTAACATATGGACATCATCAGCTGTTAATATGTTCCACCATGACACTTTGTTGCTATTCCTTACAGCCCCAGCCACTGTACTGTATATACAGTTGAAGTAAATGTTATCATTAAGGCTATATTCTTATTCATATCCATGAGCCAGACTGCACGGTAGGGCCTTTGTGGCACGTTATTTTATGGAACTGATGGAACGTACGTCGGTCAAACTTGAACAGTCTCCCCAGAGATTTAAGGAACATCCTTTGTCCCTGTCACAACTTTTCTGTCCCAGACACATGTCACTGTGCATGATTAATGAGGTGGAGGGTTTCACATTAAACCCGTTTAAGGACTTTGGTGCTGAAGATCCCTGCATGATACAGAGAGTCTCGTTTACAAAGATGAATATAACTGAAGGCAGGCTCGCATTTCTTCATACAGTATGTTTATGCTATATGTTTATGACAGTATCAAGGCAGATGGATGACCACAACTAGAGTCCCAGCTAATTGGTTTTGAAGTAGTCAGGACGGGGACCTAAAGGAAACAACTGTCTCTGCCTTAGAAGAGACAGGGGCTGCAGATTGCCACAGCTGCCACTGCTCAGCACATCAGGTCATGTTTGTGTTTAGACTGCGAGTATTTATAAGCAAACCAGAAGCCATTACCGGTTAAAAATGACCAGTTAAGTACTGTGAAAAGCAATGGACTTTGTTCCAATGTAAAGGACTTATTTCAAATATTATCTTCTATAGATTCAACTTAATCATCCTGACTTCATTTTTCATAGTAATATTCTACTAAAAAAAACAAAAGGATTAGCTAAACCTAACTAAAGATTAGAGGACAAATTATATTCAGTTGCTCTGTAAAAATGTAGAGTAGAAATGAAAAATTGGTTGTGTTACTCATTACAAATTAGACTCAAGAAAGACTGAGGATCTACTGTGTTTACTCCCTTTCAAAATACAAAGAAAAGGCAGTCTGATGGTCAGATAAGTCTGCAGCTGTAGAGTTTTCCATCCAGCAAACAAGACACACTCTCAGGCTTTGACATACAGATTTTCATAATCACTCATCAGTATGGTTTAGTGTATACTGTAGCTAGAGGAAAGGATGTGGGGGAAAAAATGTCCCCATCTTGTCTTTGTCTCCATCTCAGCTTTTGATGCTTCAGTAACAAATATCTCTCTCTCATCCCCCTGTTCCATCCATTGGACTCTCTCTCTCTCTCTTTCTCTGTCTTCCTGGCCCTCTCGTGTCATGCATTTCCGAGAGCCAGTGTACTCTAAACAGTTATGTTCTTGTTTCCTATGGTTATATTCTCCACTGACGTGCTGGAGTCCCATTTCCTTTTTCAGCTCTACGTGCACAGCACCAGCGCAGCTGTAATGTACAGTGTGTCCATAAAACATGCACGCAAGGCAGCATAGACACTGTGCAGACCTCAGCTTTAGCACATGTATTACATTCAGTATTATGTATCATAATTGTGATTTAAGTCTGGAATGAAAGTATACAAGTACAAAAGAATCTGGCTGCCGCAGCTTCTCATGCAATCACTTATTTAAAGAAAATACTACGTGTACATGAATGTCCTCACTGTGGCCTTGCTTAGTGGCACGTTCGGAGCATTATTAAGTGAATAGGAGAGTCAATGAGAGGGAGAAAACTAAAGCCTGCTATGACTACAGAACAACGGGTGGCAGTGTTGCAATTTGATTTGATCATTCAACAGAAAAAACAGAAAAAACTATTTCCTCACATCAACTTCTTAATATATGTAATGGTGTCCTATATGAACATGAGAGATTCCTGTATTTGTGTGAGTTTCTCAGTATTTTGAAGAAGGTGTTAGTTGGAAAAAGGTGATGTCATGTCTGTTAACAGTCAGGATTTAGTTATATTTGTGTATGATGACAGTTTCAGGTGCGTGTTTGTGTTTCCAGGGAGATGCCACTGTCAATAAAATCCCATCACACCACATCAACATTTTGAGTTTTAAACTCAAACTCAAAGCAATAGCAAGTGTAATTTTTTTTTCAATCCAAACTTTAATTAATTCTACTTTATTTATTTTCATGAATATAACATTTTATATGAAATTATTTTAAACACAGCAAATCTGAAAATTGATTAATCGTTTCTAGTTCCAGGTTTTGTAAATGTCATATCCCCGTAAATTAAAGGACATGACGGAGAGAATGGGTGTGGAAAAATACACATATACTATTTGCTCTGTTCTTGCTCTGGTTATGCATCACAAACTAATGCTGCAGAGATTAGAGTAGAGATTAGAATTAGTTGAATAATCAATTAGCCAAAAAAACTACCAACAATTCTGAAAATGTTTTATTTGTTTGAGTAATTATCAAGAAAAATAACCAAATGTTCACTAGTTCTAATTTTTTAAAACGTGAGGACTCGCTGCTTTTTGTTTTGTTAGGTTGTGTGTTTGGCTCTGTGAAACTGAGATGAGCATTTTCTTCCATCTTGTCTAAAGGGGTATTGTTTAAAAAAAAAAAAAAAAAAAAAAATTAAATCATAAGGTAAGACAAAGCCATCCTTCATATTTTGTGCAGACACCATTCAGTGTCCTTTGCAGTATCATTAGTGGATAAGAGGAAAAATCATTTTCTGGGACAAACTGTGAATGTTCTTCTTTCCCTCAGTAGCGCACAGTTGAAATGACATAGCACAGGATAAAATAGTAATGCTAATATCAATAGTTTGTCCATTACAGGTCAGCTAACTGTCCAGAGGAACAGTTACAAAGCTGTTCGTTTTCGATCTCACAAGGCCGATCAATACGGGGGCATACTGTTTCAATTTTGCCGGCATTGATTTTCTCTATAACACTCCAACCCTAAAGCATTCGTCTTTCTGAAGGAAGGAAGATTTGATTTACTGAAGAAAAATTGGAGTGCACATCACAAAGATTTTTTGCCGGGCGGGAGTTTGACGTGCCAAAAGATGGATGTCCCTTGGCTGGGAAGCCTCTAGCCTAAGGGCGTCCATTAGAGCAATGGTGCTGCAGAAAATGAGCTGCTTATATGAGGGAGGAGGAGCAGAGGGAGAGGAGTTGGTGCTCAGGGTGTGAATGTTTTCGGGGGCTGGCTGTAGGTGAGGATTGTTAGAGTAAACTGGGAATAAAAAGAATGCTGATGCAGCCTTAAAAGAAAAGAAAGACAAAGTATGAGAGCAGCAAATGTCGGGGAGTAAACGTAAACCTGCATCTTGAACAATGCTTCCATTTGCCTCAAATAGACTGGCTACATCAGTAGGTTGTCAACAACGGCTCTGGATAAAAAAGTGTGCACACTGCTTCACACTCCAACCTTTTTCAGCTGCAGTCACCTTCCTTTTACTTTCCCCGCTTCCTGCATCCAGAGTGAATTTCCATGGTACATTAGTCAGCCTATTAGAATGCAATAAAGAGAAGGTATGAGAGGGGAAAAAGAGAAGAGTAGTGCATGTCCCCAGAGACTGTGAGCTGGCGTTCTCCATCATCTGCCCCCATCTCCCCTCTCTGTCCGTCGACTTTGTCTAGGTGTCATATACATGAAAGATGATTCCTGACCCAAATAAACACCACAGCAGTCTGGATGCTCAGTGGACCCAAGCTCAAAGGAAGGGGGAGGGGGGACGAACTAGAGAGATGTGGAGAGAAAAAAAATGACACCTGCCAGTTGTTTCATTTGTGTCCATCTTGCTACCTGTTCATTTACTTTTTTCCGCCTCTTAAAAAGACAGCAGGCTGGCATGTTGTACACCTGAGTCTCAAGGCACTGGGACAGAAATGTACGGATGGACAGGTAGTCGCCCTATCAGTCTGGCTGTGGATCTGTCTATGTCCTGACACTAGATGACAGATAGATGCTGCCTTTGTCTGGTGGAAAAATTCCTCCCTGGACACTCCCTGTTACAACTGAAGTAGATAGTGAAACAAGAAAGAGCAAAGGACACAGAGTGAGGGAGAAAGATAAAAGAAATTCTGTGTTGTGATGAAGAGGGAGGAACAGAGAGAGAGAGAGGGTGAAGAGAGAAACACAGAAAAAAAAAAGACCAAAACCCAGGGATGGAAAAGAGAAAATCACCTAACACCTCTTTCCTCCAGAGGCCAGGGCCGCTGTAAGCTGGATATTAAGACACAAATTGCATTCAGGCGGGTCACACTATGTCAGAAGATATTAGATGCCTGCCGTGAGGAAACAACAATTCCCATCAGCTTGTGAGAAAATAATATTTTCATTTTCAGACTCTTTATTGAATGGAAACTTTGGGGAATACGTTTTTATGGCATGTGAGCAGGCAGGCTTGGATTTTACACCCTAGCAACAAAAGGTCGTAATCATAGCTGTGTATTGTCTTTGTGCTCCTGGATTTCATTTTCACAGCTGGAAAACGGTTGTGGGTTTCATTGTGTGTCTGTCCTTCCCCTCCCGTTCTTATTTACAGGCAGGGATGTTGCTTCACCACACATTTTGTGTACGAGTAGAATTTGGGAAAGAACAGCTTTTATTTTGGTACGCCTGCAGGTATGCAGGTGTGCTTGTGTTTTGTTTTTTGTTTTTTTTGTCCATCTTTTTTTTTAATTGCTCTCTTTCTGGAGTTTGCAGCACCAGATGTTTCTCCTATGCCCGCATACCATGGGCTCTGGTGCGAAGCTGCACCACCTGACCTTCACAGTAATTGACCAAAAATATTGATGTAATGGCACAGGACTGATTGTGATTTATTAAAAGAGCTCTGCACTCCAAGGCCCAGTGCCAACGGCTCCCTGCGCCCATCGGCAACCATTAGAAAAACCATCAATAGCACAACAGCGTAAAGGAGCAGTAATGGGGGACTTTTCTGGCCAGAGCTCATAGAACACAATCTCCATAGTAAATAGCACAGCCTTGTGTGAGTATACATGGAGAATAATAGAAAGAAAAAGAGGGAAAGGAGGAGAGGATGAGAAGGAGATGAGATCAAGGAAAGAAAAATATGACAAATAATACACCAAATCCTGCTATTAAGAGAACAAAATAGCAAGAGAAAACAAAGGCAACCAGAGATAGACTCCTGATCCAATAACAAACTAACCCTCGCCAGACGAGTCTCCTGAGAGTTGGTTCAGTCTAACAAGCGTGAGCCAGCGGCCGTCTCTCCGGCTCACTATTACACACTACCTGCACAAACAGCCATCATTAGGGAATAGCTGCATTGGATTCTGCTGCCTATTTGGCGAAACAAACACAGAGGATAAGGTTCGCTCTCTTCCTAATGGGAGCAGAGCTGTTTAAATGGCTTTCATCTCTCTCCCGAGTCAATGCATCATCCAACCCACAGCTGACATTTTCACCTTTGCAAATCTAATTTAATCAAAGTCATGAGTATTGGGGGATGAGAAAGATTATGATGAGATTAAAACCATTAAATTGGTCTGAATAATTTTCAAGGCAGAGAAAATTATACTGTTTATGAAAAAAACAGAACAGGTGTGTCCCTGTAATTAAATGCTTTTCTATACAGATGCAAAAATGCCATTCCAAAATGGATTACAAACAAAATGTATTCTAAAATGCATTATGTGTATTTGTGTGAGGCAAAGTACTGAGAAAATAAAACCCTCATCAGCACCACAGATGTTTTTTTCCCTTCCCATTATGATAAATTCCAAAATATTTGACAGGGAAATGTCAGTAAGCTTTAGACATGGCTTTGGTTTTACCTTATAGAGGAGTTTCCCCAGGCTCCATGTTTGTCAGTCAGGATGTTGACTATCTTCTGGACTAGTTGTGTTGCTGTCACATGGTCACGGTACTTGGCCGCTCGAATGAGGTGGTCACACATTTTCTCCTCATCTCGCTTCTCTGCTGCGTACTGGGCACAGTTCGACTGGACAGAGAGAAAAGAGGCATCATACAATCTACAAAGGAAGATATCATTGTAAAAGAATATCTAAATTATGAATTATATGGCATATGAACATATTAATATTTTGCAACTAATACATGGGGCCTAAAAAAAAAAAAAAAAAAACATTAGACATTAGCACAGTGTTTTCATGTATAGAAACTCTACTCTGAGTAGAACCAAATGAAAAGCATAGGGTCATTTCTGTCCTCTTGTCATGTTGATTAATAACAGTGGACATGTATTTACTAATGCCCTCCGGCGCACCAAATAACACGATACCCACAATGCACAGGGAGGACATTTTTCTCTGTCGGAATTTGTTATCAGAATGAGCCTTTGAACTCTGCAGTGATGGCAAAAGTAAAACACCTTCTGAAAATAACAGCTATAATTTGAAACAGTGTTTGGATTTCCAATCTTTATTTCACAACCAATTTCAATTCCAAAGTCATGGGTTACTTTGAAATAACTGTGTTCAAAGTGATATTCTTGTTGAAAGTGAGCACAAGGAAAGGGATGAAGATAAAAACATGGGCTATGTATAGAGCATCTAGACATACACATCATCGGGCTTGCAACAATGCACTTATATTTTCCTCTGCGTTCTCTGAGTACAGCTACTAAAGCATATGGCAGTATTAAGAATGAAACACATTCAATTATTAATGGTGCATTGGTTGTACATTTCTGTCCTTATCAAATTAACTTTAACCTAACCCCTTGGTACAACAGTCACACAATAAGTATTAACCTAGATGCATGGCTACACAGATGCAACCTGTTTTCCCAAAGTTAGCAGTAAAGCGCTTTATAATGGGTCCTCCTCTTCAATTTGAACGCCAACATTTCATATCTGACAGAAAATCTATAGGTATAAATCACATTAGAGGGGCTTTTTCTGCAGGCTGCTGGGCCTTAATTATCAATCTGTGTCTCTTTGTGTGGCATTAAATTGGGCCTTGACCTTCCAGCACAATGACCTGGGAAATGGCAAAGTAAAGGGAGTATGGAAGAGGGATCGCTGGGTAAATGTTTCGGATTTTAAACCAGAGAAGGCTTGGCTTGTGTGTGTGTGTGTGTGTGTGTGTGTGTGTGTGTGTGTGTGTGTGTGTGTGCGCGCGCGTGTGTATTGCATGTCCATTAATCTTGATCAGCGAAGGTAAAGGCAAGCAGGAGTGGGACATAGAGGAAAGCTGAACCAAAGGAAGTGACTCAGAGAGCAACTTCCAACAATTCAAGTTGTGCTCAATACCAAAAAAATTGCAGAAGAAAAAATTTAAGTATGATATATTAGCAGAAAGAACATTTCCCAAAGATCTAGTGAAATGTTATACATGATAATAAGAATTATACATTTCCTCAAAATAAATGCTTATGTGTATTTCTGTCCTCTAAACAGATATAAGTAGCCAGGCCTATAAAGAGTCAATTTCCATCTGCCCCTGTCTGAGACATGTGAAGTCTGCAGGACTAATCAACAGTGCTGGGTTCACACTCATAACCATAAACAAACACTTCATCACCTGTGTGTTGAGCCTGCCCAAACACCCAAACCCTCCATGTTGTAATGGGCTTTTCTCATATCCAAAGCCAAAGTCGACTATGGGAGAAAAGGCCAAAATCATAGACTCACCCCTAAAATAACAACCAAAAAGGCTGAACACATAAGTAGAGCCATTAAAACCTAGAGTTGGGTTGGCTTGTAAGTGGAAAAGACAAGTCACTGTTAATTCTGGGGGTCATTCCATTGATGTGAAGTCAGAGAATATGCACCGGTATTATGAAGGACTTATTATGTTATGTTAGTATGAAGGTTAAAGCGAATAACTAAATCTCCCTGCTTGGCACCATGCTGCATTCTCTTCCATCCACGTCCACTGAAAGGATAAAGAATAGAAACTAAAAAGGCGCATTTGGGGTATTTTCAAACAAACTGCTCTTTCATTCCTTTCAAAGACTGTTGAGGAAACATAAGAAGTCAATTAAAAGTATCTGCTCCCTTTCGCAAATAGGAACATGCCTCCTTTGGAGTGACTGAAGCAGTCAGTTGTGCATATTTTGACAAGAAACAACCATAAAAAGACATGCTCAGATCTAAGCACTTCCATTTACTAAGTTAAATGAATGCAGCTGAGGAAAAGATAT
Source organism: Rachycentron canadum (assembly GCA_038496675.1). Taxonomy (NCBI): domain Eukaryota; kingdom Metazoa; phylum Chordata; class Actinopteri; order Carangiformes; family Rachycentridae; genus Rachycentron; species Rachycentron canadum. The sequence continues at coordinate 8,213,430 of CM076650.1, read as the reverse complement.
GGCAGACTATGCTCTGTTAGCTTCCTACCCAGACAGCCACCAGGGCCCAACTTGCTGGCCGTGAGACCATTATGACTTGCGACACTGTAATCATGGGCAGCACCTTCCATTACATGGCCTGGCTGACAGGGTCGGCCGGCGTGGGTGCCTGCTCTGCCGGCGGAGACAGCTCGATGAAGACGAAATGATAATGGCTGGCATTAATCGAGTCAATTACACTGAGTCGTGTCTCCCGCAATTCATCCAGAGTTCAAATAAATAAATATGGATGTGTGTTGGAGTTTGGAGAGGAAATGGGCTGTGCAAGAGGAGTGGAAAGAAATTACTTCTAAAGAAAAACAAAACAAAACAAAACATAATGACAGAAAATGGCAACACATGCCTACAGACCGCAGCATTAAAATATGTGTATTTTAATCAGAGTGCTGAACCATATTTTGATCTAAAAAACAACAAACACTCAAGCTTTCTGTTGTTAGATGTTTGAGCTATCACTGCAGCTTGCTCATGCTGATTCTACAAATAATAAGCGGGAGAAAAGAGGAGAAGAGGGGTTTCATAGTGGTGTTGTACCAATGTCAGCCATATCTAAATGCCGTAGTTGTTGTCAGATGATGCCTTGGCTCCCCCTCCTCCTCCCCCTCTGTGGGTTGAGAGGGTTAACCAGTATAATAGGCTGGAGAATGGAGGCTCATTACAAGAAATCAGCCCTATGTTTATCAATTAGAGTGACAGAGAAAGGTCTGGTGGTGTTGCTGTGCCACGGCAGGCCTTCTATGCACCGACTGACAAAACCAGGATCTCACGGTTTTGTCGGAGAACAGGAGGCAAAAACAAAACCAGCAGAGATGTTATTAAAGTGCTTGATTTGCAATCTCTTGACACTGGTGGCACATCAGGGCTACACACTCTCCAAGGCTGGGCTATCGCTCTGAGAGAATCTCCAATTTCTCACATCCGTCGACAAGCACTCCCAGAGGGTTTCGTTTACAAACGGGCAGAAAAACTGTCCAGAGGAAGGCGAGACATCAGGCTTGTCCTTGTCTGGTATCAGAGAATGCAAATATACTACAAATAAATTCCTCCTGGAACACATTGGAGGTCTAGGGAGACAAGAGGATGAAATGAGAAAGGAGGATGGGGGTCACTAAACAAAAGTAGATGCCAAACCAGTCCACCAATTGGTTTCAAAGAGATTCTCTTGCACTTGATCTCTTGCCCTCGAGTTTTCAAATTGCAACATAAAATGTCACCAGGGGAATTCAGACAATGGGCTTGGAAAGAAACGAATGAAAGGAAGAGGAGGGGGAGAAAAATGAGGGCTTAAAAGTACAATGGCGAACAAAAGTCACCAAATGACAATGCCTGACAGCCACTTCAATTCTGAAATGATGCTCCTGTCATGCCGTGCTCCCAAGTATTGATTTTTTTTTTTCCTGCTCTTCGAGCGCTGCAGGGGAAAAAAAAAAATCTAATCCAGTTGAAACAGATCCCTGCTGCTGGCATCAGCCCATTGCTCGTGGCCATCAAGGTTAACGCAGGCGCAACACTTATCAAAGTATCTCTCCTCCTCCTACTCCCCCCTGCTCCTCCCCTCACACTGTCTGTGGCTGATCTTTAATGGACTGGTCACCATGCTCGGGTGGCAGCCTCTTCATCTCTTCCACCAAGAAACCTCACGTCTCTGCAAAACCACACCCTCCTCTCACCACATCAGTCTGTGTTGCCGCCATTTTTGCACGATGACTCTGGCTGAGCTTCAAGGTCATGTCATGTGAAAAATCATACGTGTTAAACTGTCGTCTGGAGGTGAAAAATAGTCAAATGAAGGAAGGACGTGACCAGATGAAAAATATGTGTCCCCTGTAATTGGTTGTTGCCTGAAATCATAAATGCGGGATGGTGGCCGTGGAGTCCGACTGAATGTGAAAACAACAATGTGAAATTTACGGAGAAAACACTAAACTTTCTCCTCAATAAAACAAAAATAAGTTGCAAAAAGCCACATAACACAACAAACTAAGATATCTATGATTTGTTTAAGATAGAAAATATGGAAACTTTTATTCAAATGTGTGGGCTCACCTTCACCTGCTCAAACAGAATAAAAAAAGAATCATTCTCCTGGTGACTAAAGAGACAGTGTCAGACCGAAACAAAGGGAAACTGGAGTAAAGTCGTATTTCAGTGTAAGCTGGTCACACATAATGATGGGAGCTGCAGCGGAGGTACCTGGGGACTTCATTACACTGACAGGACAGTAGGACTGAGCTTCCTGTTCACCAACCATCCTTTGTACCCCACCTCTCCCTCTTTCTTTCTCCTGGTGTCTTGAGTGAAACAATCTATGATATACAGTTTAAAAAAAAAAAAAAAAAGCATCTACCAAAAATGCACAGAAAGTAAGACCAAAACATGAGTTTTTGTCCTGCCACGATGTGAAATGTCTTACTCAAGGTTTCTTTTTTCCTATCCTGGTGGTTGTGCCACAAAGCCATCACAAACATAGGCATCTTCCTGTTTTTTCTCTCACTCTCTTGTCAGATTTGCCCATAATGAGATGAGATGCCTGGGCATCCAGCCCTGCTGACAAACTACATTACAGCTGCGACAACTACATGATACCAAGCTACAGTTGGTGGCAGCTATCAGTCCGAGTGCTGGGAATGATGTGGTGTGAATAGCCTTAGGGAGCTCTGGGTCTGTGTTTGAATAACCTTTGTTTGCGGGTTACATCTAGTTTAACAATAAAATTCTCTTAAGCAGCTTTTCATGTGATCAGTGAACTGATCTGCCTGCTGGTTATGTCTAAATTGCAAAGCTGACCTAACCTTCCTGCCCAGGCTCTCTCTGTGATGCACAGCTCTGTAAGATTGCCTGTGATGCACAAGTTGCCAGAGACCGGTGCTATGATAATAGAACATAATGAGCATCAGCTCAATGTTAATGTCATTAACGTGGGGAGAGAGGCCGGATCGTTTTACAAGCTCAGCAGAGAGAAGACAATGACGCCAAGCACTAATTAGCCACTATCGTCTGGCTTTCACAGAATCTCTCAGACAGTCAATTCAATTACTCCATATAACAGCAGAAGATGAATCAAGGGGGTATATAAAAAAAGGAAAAGAGACTGAGCAGAAGGGAAGGGTAAGAAAGAATAGAAATGACTTGGGTCTTGCTCACTCTTCCCTATCTGGACCGTGTATCTGCCCTTGTGCCCCTGAGCCCACCACATTTCATTCCTAATGAACAGCCCCATAAAAAGAGGGAGTTCGATTTCTCTCGCCTCCTTTCTATCTCTAGGGCTCCCACTCTCTTCCTGCTCCTCTGGAAGATATCAGAGTCTATCATTTGCTGTGCTGGGCAGCAGCATCCGATCTGCAGATCTCCTTCACATTAAGGATCCTATTAGATAGAGAACCCTAAAAGGTAATTGGATTTCCCCCTAGTTATCTTCATCTCTGTTTCACCCTAAGCCCACTGTAATAACTTACTCTCAGGGCCAAAGATAACTCAATTCTGTCCCACAGAGAGCCAGAGAGAGTGTGAGCAAGACAGGGAGAGAGGCACAGAGAGAGAGAGAAAGCATATGTTATGTCTCTGAGGCAAACGGGTATCTAAATCAAAAGACTCCTCTATCAATGCCTTCTCTAGGATATGAACTCTGACAAGTAGCAAACATAAATTTGTTTTCATCTATTGAATTATTCTCTTTTTCTGGGCCCCTGGTTTGAGATTTGGTGCTGCTGTTTAACTAAAACAAAACTTCTCAAGTGCAGTAAAGTGTAGGGAAGGAGGTTACAGATCATGTTCTGGCAATTGGTGCTGGATGACAAACCTGCTCACTCCCAGTGCAACACATTGACAGCCAAAATGAGTCATTTCGCAGGCCTATGTTAGTCCATTTTTCACAAAACAATAACCAACCTATAGTGTCACCACAACACAATACAGAGGAACAACGCTTTAAAAACTGGGGCATAGCTGAAAATTATTTCAAAACCCTCCACCCCCCGCCCTCAGGGGGGATGTTTCATTGGCCTGTTAGTTTTATTGTGGCAGTGCAAAATGAAACCGTTGGCTCCAGCAGGCTCAGGCAGAGCTTGTATGGAGGCAAAAATCAATACAGCAATATCAGAGCAAGACTTATCAGGGGTTCACTTCTTCTCAGAGGTCACTGAGGAACAACTGCATTTAAGTGGGAAATTCAATTGTGAAACATAGTTTGGGACGCGCTATGGTGGGTATCTTGATTAAGGACGCCTGGAAGATTGCAAACGAAGAATAAGTTTCAAATGACAACGAAAAAAATACAACTAGTGGAAAGTTATAGCTTTCCATTAGTTGTATTTTTGCTCTCAATTGAGTAATAGGTCATGGAGCTGATAGTGCTGCTTCATTGAGAACCATAAAAAACCCTGGCCCTGTTAGACTACACACAGTACTGTCCTAATGTAGGTGCACAATGTCTTGAAAAATACAGATGTTCGTATCTATATAACACAAATATGACTGTAGAAAGCAAAGTGGATAAGGAAATCTGGCAGTGTCATGAGTAAACTAAATAACAGAACAGGAGGTGCCTCTGTTACCGAATATCCATCAAAGACTTCATTTAATGTTAACATGCATGCTAGTAATGAGACACTCTATGAAAGAATAGGACTTGAATTTCGTCATTTAAATAGCTTATTCTTATGTCCAACTCTTTATTTAGTGCAAATATTAAGAACATATAATTTTCTAGTATCCTTTGTTTCAGATTCAGTTTGGAGAAGTAGAAGAATTCACAAAAAAAACAAAAAATACAACAATAAAACAGCCAATTATATTTGAAAAGCTCGAAACAGTCAATCAGTGACCTGCAATGTTGGGCCAAACAACTGTAAGTCAGGTTAGACTGATGCCAGTGTTTGAGAAAAGCAGAAGGGATAGGGACATGGTTATTACACTGAGCGTGTGGCCTGCGGCCACAGCAAGAGGCCGACGCATAGTGGGATCATTTAAGGCTGTCATGCTGTTGACTGGCTGCCAATTCTGCCTGTCATACTCCTTTTTTTTTTTTTTTTTTTTTTAAATTTGTGCTGCTCTTGTGTCAGATGAAGACAGCTGCCTAACCTCAAATACTGTATATGCACTTTTGCGAAAGCACAGATACTGTGCGCTTTTTTATAAGTGTTCTTGGAGTGCAGTAAAAAATCTGCTACGTCAACCTAGCAGAACCAAATCACACTCTAGCGCTCCGCTGATAATGATAAGGTCGGCTTGTGTCAGATAATACTGTGCAAATGACTGACACTTGGAGCAGAGTGAGTAAAAAGAGTTCAGGAGAGCAGAATGCCAATCACACAGAGAAGCAGTCTATACTGGGAAGAGAGCAAAACATAGCAATCACAGACAAAACTTGCAAGAGTTGTGCCCCCACCACTCCGATTGACTTTCAACACTCTAGAGGGAATTTACTTAAGCCAAATGTAAGAGAGACCCTTCCTTGAACCTTTAAAAAAAGCATCACATTTTACTGCAAAGTGGGGGCCAAGGGCTGAGGGTCGGGGGTGGAGTCAGTGGGTTTACACACACAGTCAGCCCTTCAGGCCAGCACCTCTCAGGTCTGTCTGCAGCTTTTAGTGCTGGCAGGTTCCTGAGAAATGAGGGCGGGAAGGATGGAAGAGAGGGGAGGATGCCATATTCCTGTCACTGGCAAAATACACCCCCAGCGGGAATATAATGGACAGGATCTCAGCAGGACAGGAAATGATTTTGGTTAGATCTAGAAAGCAGAGGAGGGGGCTGCAGCAGAGTGGACTGGGAGAGGGGCAAGAAGGGGTGCCCATGGGTCAGGATAGAGTTGGCCCGGCAACTACACGTGAATGGCAACGTTTGTGCTGGGAACCGGTTGGAAGAGGAGGGGGAGAAGTTATGTTTCAGGGGCAAGCCTGCAGTTAGACAGAGAGGCACAGGGATAAATTAACACTACACAATGTTTGGTTAGTGATATGTGCCAAGCATGATCTCTAGCCTCAGACTACTTGAGTGTGTGCGTGAGAGTCTGTGCGTTTTCTTTTGAGTGTGTGTGTGTGTGTGTGTGTGTGTGTGTGTGTGTGTGTGTGTTTGTGTGTTCACGATTAGCAGAGGGCTGTGTTTGAAAAGTAAACATTTATCCTGTAGGTTTGCTGTGACAGAACCTGAAACTTGATGGACAAGTCTGAGGTGATCATTGGACTAGCTCCTCTATGCTGTCACTGACTGTTAGCTCTTTCTGCTGACAGAAGATAGGAATATCAAATTATCAAGCATTTCTATCAAAAGAGTCTTACTGCTATTGCCCTAAAGCTACAAATGGACTTTATTGTATAATTCATAGCAATCTTCATACCAACTTCCCAAGGATTTTAAAAGAGGATACATGGCAGATTAATAAAGCTTGGTTTTCTTTACTGTAATGCTAATTCTGCTAATTCTTCTGAGGCAACCAATTATGGATAAAATTTGTCAAGTTTTTTAATTAATACCTTTACCATACAACACAGATAGATGTCTTTATCTCCATCTGTATGCTAGAGTTTGGTTAAAACAAATTTGAGGCACTCCTCTACTGAGAAATGTATTTTTTTTTTTATATGATATTTGTCAAGGTGCATATGTCTGTCAGTCCAACTTTCTCACTTGAGCAAATCATTTTTTATGCAGTCTCGCTGCCTGGTCAGCAGATCACATTTCTGAGTGTGTATCACCTCAGTAAAGCACCTACACTTAACAGTTGGGAGAAGTTACAGGTTTCAGCTTTAAGTTGCAGAATACTATTTATATTTTTGTCAACTAAAGCAGACTGTAATCTAACACCTGTAAAATCAATATAATTTTTGTTGATTTTAATATTTTCCTATACTTAGAGGTAGTCTGGTTTGCTTACATAACATAAAATTATGTCAGTGGTCATTTTGTTCTCAAGCTTGTACACTTGACTGTACATGGAATGCCAGAGCTGTGTAGCATCTTACCTCAAACTCTGCATGTTTGTGGATGTCTTCAGCCCTCTGTCGGCTGAGGATAAATTCAGCTTCATTAGCCACACGGACCAGGTGGTCCTTCATGGTGTGACTCAGCAGTCTGAGGAGAGAGAAGGTGAATGTCAGCCTACTTATTAGCATGTACAATACATGCTAATTTTACATTTTAAAACATGGTGCATAGATAATAAAAGTACTTAATTTGGTAATAAAAAAAAGAAAACGCTTATAAATATCATAAAATCTTGAATTTCAGAGTATTTAAAACATCTGTTTAACACTGCGATGACCTCGGGAAAGAACAGCCATGTAACAGCCATTAAATGCTGAAAAACAGCCGTGAAAAATCAGCAGAAAATCTAATTCAGAAACCAAACCAAACCAGATATATCTTTAACTGAGGTGCAGGTGCTAATTGATTTGTTAATGATATGCATCTGACAGGAGGGAGGATCTGTGCATATGTTGCTACATGTGTAGGCTACCTGGTTCTCTCTTCTTATCAGCGTTGAAGAAACATGCACGTTATGTGTGTATGTGTGTGTGTACAGGTCGAAGAAACCTCTCTACACCCCTAAAGGTCAGAGCTGTGCAAAGTGGAACAATAACAGAACGGGGGCCAAAGAGGAGGGATGGGGAGGCCCAGGTTGGGACTGATTGAGGGGTGGGGGTTTAAGGGTCAGGGGATGACTGTAACCTAAACCTTCTGTTTCAGCCCAGGGTAGCAGGGGAGCGGAGGTGCTGGGGCCTCTGCAGCCTCTATGGCCCTGTCCAGGCCAGGCTATCAATAACCCACCCACTGCCCTTCTTTATGGTGCTCTGTACTCAGACTGTACATATGGACAAAACAGACTTATGGTATGCATATATACAGTGTACAGTGCATTTTTGTTCATGAACTCAAATCCTCTACCAGACTGGGAAATGCAGCTGTAAAATGCTATTATATGAAGCTAATGCCACTTTAGACTCACCCTACAGAAGTAAAAAGGAAATTAAGGACGGCTACTAGAAAATGGTACTTAGAATTGACAGATAGGACATAATATAATATCTGTTAAGACTGCAAACTGACTAATCATTAATTATTATTGCTTAGTCTATGAAATAGTGAAAAAAGCCCATCACAATGTCATTAATCCCAAATTAATGTTCAGTGAAGTCAAATAAAAAAAATGATTTTAGAATAATTGTTTTGATTTCAACATAAGCCCAGTTGATTAATTCACTTACAAGCTATTTAGTGAATCAACTAATTATTCCAGCTCTAATATCTGGATTTAGGATGGATAAAACTTTTAAACTTTTGGAGAGATCTTTCTCTATCTTTAAGGACCATTGGATTCCCAGAAGATGTGCATCAGTCTGAACATGTATGCTTACAGGTGTGCACTATAAATTACCACGCTTTCACTAATTGTTACATAACAGCAACCTCATTAAAGTGAACTACAAATCCTACCCTCCACAAACAAGTCAGGGGACTACATTGCTAGTCTAATCAGCATTACTGTGGATTAGCCTCTGCCAACTCTAAAAGCTAAGGATCAATAATGGAAAGGGGGGCCCTCTAAATCTGAAACTGATGAGAGATCTAAGACTGAGAGGAGCTGACGTGGGAACGTCTTATTAGGAAAAGGTGGGGAGGCTCATGTGCCTGTGTAACTGAGAAACAATTTTAAAAAAGGACAAATAGTAGACAGAGGAGACGCTTACAGGCAGATAAAGGCTTACGTAGAAAGACAATCTGACAGAGAGTCAGGGAGAAATCAAGAACGATTTCCCAAGTGTCACAGAGAAACCAGCGATCAGAGCCCCTGTCACCTTCCACCTTCTAGCCCCTCTCTCTTCTCCATCCCACTGGGATGAGCAGGTATTGAATGAAGCTTTGAACTCAAGGGTCCTCCATCCTCACACTCCCAAGCCCCTCTACACCACCAGTCATTGATTGTTGTCCAGAATCTTGAATAGCCACCCCATCACAAGGGCCTCAGGGACCTTGAGGGCCTGAGGGGTTGTGATGTGATCCAGGGACGGAGGAGGAATAGGAAAGTGGCCAGTAGGTTGAGGTTGGACAATGAAGAAGTGCTGCAGGGTGAGAGGAATAGCGCTTAGCAGGTCAGAGTTACCCACCTGCCTTCATTGACTAGCTCGATAAAGGCAAGACCTGCGTTCTTCTGGATGGAGTTCTGCCATTCCTGCAAGAAAACGCACACAATATCAATGACAGCACTGAAATAGAGTTATCAAGTCACAGAAAATTAATTTTACTCATGGTCCTTCTCCAGCTGGAGAATAATGAAGGTGAATAACAGCTGCAGCAAATGTGATGGCTTAATGGATAAAAAAAACCCCTGAAAAATATCCATCACCATGACCTCAAAGTGGCATCTTCAAAATTGCTTGCTTTTGTCCAAAATCCAGACATATTCTGTTTACAATTAAATAAACCAGAGAAAAGACTCACATTTGAATGTTTAGGACATTTTTGGTTGAATAACTACTTGAATGACTAATCAGTCATCAAGTAATTTGATTAATCGACAATTTCTTGTCAGCTCTTATAGAATCCTTTTTGAATTTTAAACTATTTATAAATAGACTCTTTTCTTTTGTATATATTCTGGGGACTTAGTGGTTTTTCTCTACAAGCTTTCCTGCCATTAGTGATACTACTACTATCAAAAAAAAAAAAAAAGATCTAAAAAAGCAACTGCTTGAGTCAGCACAGACGACATAAACAGCTGGCAAACTAGTAGAAAGGATTGAAAGAGCTGTGTTGAGAGTGCATTTATCACAAGTGAATACACAAATTTCCTCCACTCTTTGACTAACGTTATGGTTCGAGGTGTCAGTCTAAACAATCCAACCACAGCCGTGTGTGATTTTAAATCCTAAACTTGGAACGGACAACGAGAGAAGGGAAACGCAGCGGTCATCGTCTCTCATGTTCTGTTCAATATTTCAACACCTTCAACACAACCGTCAAAAGAATAATAAAGCAACAAGGTCATGGGGCCTGTCTGAACCTCACGGCACCCCCCTCCTTCTTCCTCTCCGGGGAGACGAGGAAATATGCGCAAAAAACCTCAGGTTCGAGACCGAAACTACCAAACTACACTTACACAAAAAAAAATCATTCATCACAATTTGAACTCACTGTATAATTTTTATTAAAAAGTGTCATTTATTGATATAGGAGGAACATGTATTTCAGTAGTAGTAGAAATAATCATAAACACACATCCTACTCAGTTCTCATCTCAACAAAGCCCAAAAGAGCTCATTTTAATAGATTTAACAATTAAAACGAGTTTACGAAGTGAAAGGTACGCCATGTGTATGTGTATCTAAGCATAAACTTTTTTTAAACTCTGCTGTCATCATCTCTTGAGCTGATAGAGGAAGCTGTATGTTTTTGTAGAGACTGGCCTTTCAGTAAATCCAGAGAGCCCACAGGGACGAGGATATCAGCACTACAAGGAGGAAGGAAAGATCAATTTACAAGAATTTCAAATGCACATCCAAACACGTTTGTATATATGCGATGATTTTAAAACCATACAGTTTTGCCCTTTCAGCACAACAAATGTAAACCCATCACAACCAATCACACCAAGCCGAGAGAAACCGCTCTTCTGAAACGCCTGCACGCCGTCTCTACGTAACCAACTGCACGTGATACAGACAACAACCTAACACTTAACCTCAATTCAAAACTGCTTTTTGTCCTCAAGGACCATATTGGCATTGACCGTGTTTACAATACATTCAAAATAAAGAGGGCACAGAGGGAATAAAAGTCTGGGCCTGGGAGTGGAAACAGTGTTTCGGAGTTGAGTACTGGCAGAGGATTTTGTGGCTAGGGCTTGCTTTTGGAGGAAGTGTGTAAGAGTAGCCTTGGGGCCTTCTAGATGAAGCATAGACTGTAGTTGAAGGACATTAACCATGAGTGTTAGCCTGTGGCTGTGGGGATAGTCCAGGCCAGGACAGAGTGTGCTAGCCGGATTTCAAATAAACAGCGCAGGAAGTGAGGCTGTAAATAGAGTCGTACTCTCTGGGGGAGGACAAAGAAAAACAGTAACATAAAATTTCCTTTATGTGAGCTCTTTAAAATCCTTGGGACTTTGACACTGGAGTCTAAAGAACCTCAACACTTCTTCAGCAGAAATAAAAAGATTGTCATTCCAAGAGGCTTTGGGTCTAAATTAGTTGAAAGTGAACGCTGTGGAGGCCATCGGCATTTCGTGGACACGGACAAAGGTGATAGCAAGACTAATGGTGTCATTATGGGCTAAGAAATGGCTCTTCTCGTTGAATTAAAAAAGCAATGACCCTGATCTGAGGGACATCTCCTGGTGACAAAAAGGAAACAGGGACAGGTCAGTGATAGAATATTGGATTTTGGGTGCCCTGGTCAACGGTGTCACAGCTTTTATGGCCGCGATAGGGGCCATGACCACAGCACTCCTGATGAGAGGATACAAGCAGCCATTTGTGACCTCTCACCTTTAACCTGACCTCCTAACAGACGATAGGACAAGAAAGAGAGCCGTCCCTTGATCCTGATTGCCAACTAGTCAACAGACAGACATTTTGCCAATATTAAATATAGCTAGTAGGAGGGGAGCTAGTACTAGTAGTTGTTGCTGTTTTGTTTTTTTTCTTTTCCTTTTTGCGTGCGAGGGTGTGCATGAATGAAAGTTTTAACCTATTCATGGAAATGCCTTTCTCAATCTGAAGTCAATAAGACAGCTATGTTTGGTCTGTTTCATGATGATGGCATTGAGTCTAAACACACATGCCATGCACTTCCGTCATTACAGCTGATTATCCATAATCAACATCTAAATATACCACTACCACTAGTGAGAAAACACAGACCTCCTGAGCAAAATCACCTTGCAAACATCAGGCTTGCCACAACACAAGGAAAACATTTTCCAACACTGAAGAAAGAAACGTCTCAGCTCTCCCGAAATAATAAATAAGTCAGTTGCGCTTTTCGGTGGCATCACTCATAATCACAAGTATTTGTTGGTTTGAGAGGCTGTGGGAATAGAACTTCAGATGAGATGACAAAAGCATAAATCCTCATGTCAAATGTGGCAATGCAGCAGAAGCAAAATGAAAGGCTGAAAGCTACTGATTTTTTTCTATTTCAAAATTAGAAACTGCGTACGCTGACAGTGGCGTGTTATCGTTCACCTAACAAATAGAAGCAAAATGTTCGTCTTCAAGATGTTCAGTTATTTCAAATTAAAATCTGTCAGTGATTGCTGCGACGTAAAGTTGGTGGCAAATCTTGACATTTTGAATTAAACCTTTGTGCACTGACGACCACAATATAGAAGAGACATGGAAATAGTTTATTGGAGCTGCATGAGCCAGATGTTTATGACCAGCAATCTGATATCAACAATGACCAAAAAAAGCACCCATGTGTGCGGATAAGTAAGATGGAGACAAAACATAAAATTACTGTTAGCATAAACTATCAAATACGTTACTCATCACCATTCATCAGACTGATTCATGCAGAAGTTGTGATGTTTGTTGCTTATTCATGCTGCCGAGGCTGAAACACACATGAATAACTTAACACCAGTGTGTCCACTCTAACTCTCAACAGTCCACATGTGCGTGTTCATGTGGTATCTGAGGACACTCATATTGGTGTTTGCGTGATCAAATTCACAACTGAGAGAATATTTACTTATGTCCAAATATTTATGCTGCAGCAAATATTTATGTTGTAGGGTCTCCAAGAGCTTCATGGACTCACACTTTCAAGGCTACACTAACACAAAGAGTAAGAAAACAGGAAGTGAACCTCTGGACACTTCAAACAGACAAACCAAAGACATGTTTGAGCACTTGGGCTGTGGATGCAAAGTATATTTAAATAGAACACTGGTTCATAAAATTAACTGTTTAACTTTAACATAAACAAAAAATTTTATGTTTTAAAAAAAAAAAAGGACTCCTTAAATAAAAAAAATACATTTTTACCTAATGATGTAGAAATCACAATAAAACACTGTGCAGCTGTTTCAGCTGTAAGTGGACTAGATGATCAGATCTGTAAGAGACAACCCAACAACTCATCCAACAATATATTTTTCATGGTTCTGTTTTGTTTATTTTGTTGACATTTATAAGTTAACAAGACCTATAAATAACTATGAAGTACTATGGAGTATTTTGCATAACTGCACCACAGCAAACTACACAACACCACCTTTGGGTAGCAGCAGAGTGGTTTCTGACCATACTGAGTCAAAATAAGACTCTAATTACCTGTTTGTGTCTCAGCTTAGCTTTTACTTGACATCAGTGTAAATTCCCACCCAACTCATAGGAAAACGCATAATAATCAGTAATCTGAATTTTCTGAATCATACACTTTGATGTGATGCATTTAAAACATCAGAATCACATTTATTGTGGTCATGATAGAATTGAGGCTTACAAAACCAATATGATCAAAACATTTCACACAGGTTCAAAGTATGGATATTATTGCACATTATTCAGCAACTCTCAAGCTACAGTAGAGTTAGTTAGTTAATTTCAGCATTTTTGATAAATCATATACTTTCCTTGCAGCCTGATAGCTAATGTTCTGTAAGCCTGTCACAGAAGGAGCCTTTTCTTTCTTTCTTTCTTTTTTTTTTTTTAAAGCCTAAACTTTTACTACATTTGACTAATATTTTAAATTCTACAATCCTTTGTCTCAAAGATAAATATTAGAATATATAGAAACACATGACTGACAACATAGATACAGCTGGAACCAGGAATCATCTAACTAACATAAATAACAGTGTAACCATAAGTATTATATTTACTAGAAGAAGAGATTTGTCAATTGTCATTTAATACCAGTTGTTTTAAACCAAGCCACAGACATGTACGCACAAGGCAATGCTTAAGAACATGTATGAACCTGTGCTTCACCAACTGATTGTCATCGACAGCCCAATCAAAACATCAGACAAACTGCACAATGGTTGTCAAAATGACTTTGTGGAACTCTAAATTCTGGATTTGGCATCTGAAGCATGATTGGATAACTAGATTGTAATTTCCTATTTTAAAAGTAAATCATGTCCAAGATTTTAATATTTTTTTGACTAGATCAAAAGTGCAGCTCTGAGAAGAAGCCTGTCTAAGAAGCCAGGATATGATTTTAATCAGCAGGATGGCTGAGAGAGGATAGCAGGGGGAGAAACATAAGAATACATTCCAAGGTCTTATAACCTGTCACGTACAAAAACATTACATTAACAGTGCCTGTCAGGAGGAGAGGGCTCTGTCAGGGAAATTCATTTATTTGAAACACGATTATATGTTGTGTATAAATAACCAACCATTCGTGCCACTTGAGGCCCTCCAGTCCTGAGCCACTTGAAGCCAGCTCACAGTAAAACCGGCTGGTAGCCAAATTAAAAGCCACTCAATTTTTTAGGAGTCTCTCGTCTGATTCTCCCCTCCCAGCTAGACTTCGCTTCCTGTCAGGAAGCCCCCCTTGACCCCCAACTCCTCCAACACAACACACCCCGCCGCCCCCGCTCTGCCTGCATAGTTGGCAACGATAGGGAGCCTGCAAAATTAAGTGCCAGTTGGTGTTACTGTGTTTTCTCTACATCTCACAGGAGAGCACCTTTTCAAAGAATATCCAGCATGATATTATCCTCTGAACTGGAGAGTGATGGCAGGGACTCTGAGCCGCGTGGCATGCCTGTAAAGACGCACTGGAACAGATCACAGGGTGAGGGCGAGCAGGGAGGGATCGAAAAATAACACTTTGATTTGCACTGCTCTTGAACCTTGTGTGCTTCTTTAACTGCACAGTGGGGTGTGGGTCTGACTGTGAGGAAAATGATGGGGAAAGTATTTTTGTCCCTTGGCTTCATCACATTCCTCTCCACTTCTCTCACCTCTCTCAGCTCCCCAAGTGGTTCATACAACATGGTCTGCTCTTGATCTATCAAAGCCTCACTTACTGGAGAGAAGAAGAAATATGTCCACTGACAGATATAAATGACTATTTAGCAATTTAAACATCAGACCCCAACTTTCACCTTTATGACATTCAAAATAGGCAACTAGCACTTAATAAAACAAAATACAAAAGTAACTGTGCCAAAACTTTAACTTGTTGGTTGTTTCTTTTTTTTTCCAGACGCACTAAGCTAGCAACTGGTTCCCTTATTTCTCAGATTATAACTCTCTCTCGATATATATATATGTATATATATATATAAAAAACAAAGATATAACTAACTGTGAAGAGAACAGTGACCATGCTACTCCCATCCTGTTCCTTGACTGCAGGGGTTTAAACTTCTATGCCTCCACCACTCTCTATGTCTAACCTGGAGGTCAGAGGATCAAGGGTCAGGAGGAGCCAAGTGTTTGGGGAGGTCAATGTCTCTCTCCCTGCTGACTGAGAGAAAGGTGGCCATCTGTTAAACAGGTTAGCTTTGGTGAGACAGACTGGGAACGTACGATAATGTGTAGTCATTGGATTAGCAAGTTAACACTGATGTTATTGAATTACTATTTAAGGATTTTCTGCATCAGCGGTCACAACAAACTGCTATTTGTTTAGATTACAGACTGTGTATAAGTTAACCACAGAGGTTAAATACACAAAGCATTTCACAGCAAACATACAATTTCTAAATACTATATTTTAAATATTGGTCAGCCAAATTACAAAAAAAACAAAACAAAATCTAATTCATCCCTGGTTCTATATCGCAATGCAGTTGTGTTTTTATTTTTCCACCCCAATACAACAGAGGTGAATGAGGCTACAATAAAACTAGGACTCCACAGCCATGCTAGTATTTCGATGAAGTTATACTCGGGCACAGCAAAGTTTTCATCTTAATACTAACCTCAGTATGTTAATATACCAACAATGGCAATGTACACAGTTTATTGTTAGCATGCTAACATTTTCTAATTAGGAACAAAGTATACAGTAAAGTTGAAGCTGATGGGAATGTCATTATTTTCAAATTAGAATGAGCTCTCACTTTCTGGTGGTGGTACATGATACCACATCAGGAAGTCATGAGAATTTATAATGAGGGTAGACTTCATGTTTGTACCATTTTTTGTGTCAAAACATGTTTGTACATATATCACTGGATGTCAAAACTTAGAAAGCTAGAGGAAAAGTTGAGGGATCACAAGGATCACAAGACAGATTCATCCTCCAGAGGCCATGAATGTCTCCACAAAAAGTCAGTCTCTGTCTCTGACAAAAAAATTTAAGAGCTACATGTCTTTCAATTGGTGTTGGAATTTTAATGTAATAAGAGCTGTGACTTCATTGTATAATATATCATTTCATTTCTGGAAAGAAACGTGAGCCAGTGGCAGTGAGCATCACAAAAAAAAAAAAAAAAAAAAAATCTAATCATCAACCTTGGACTGGGGTGGAAGCAAATACTCCACAGTCTCCACCCAACCATATAAAAACAACAACAACAAAAAAAAGCATTGCTATGGACTATTTGAGGTTCTTGGGGGGAAAAATGTGTCTCTGCAGTTAAATATCATTACTTTGTGTAATTACATAACACTCAATGTCAAAAGGGTCTAAAAACATGCATGCAAGAGCAGTCCTTCCTATCATGGGTTGACCATCATGAAACCAGTGGCCCTCCACCACACAATTCTCGCTATCTACCTTCCTTCCACTCCATGTACAGGATGCATCTCTGATAAATGGCAGAAGGATGGATGGGCTGACAGAGGGGCCGGACAATAATGGCTGATCTACAGGACACAAAT
Source organism: Rachycentron canadum (assembly GCA_038496675.1). Classification (NCBI taxonomy): domain Eukaryota; kingdom Metazoa; phylum Chordata; class Actinopteri; order Carangiformes; family Rachycentridae; genus Rachycentron; species Rachycentron canadum. The sequence goes on along the minus strand of CM076650.1, from coordinate 8,196,607 downwards.
GCAGCTACTGAAGAGATTTATGATCCTCTCCTCATCGTGGACTGTCCAGTATCCGATGAGATGATTTCTCAAAGCTCTGAAGGGAGGCAGCAAGTGCAAGGGAAAGCTCTTACTCTTGTCCCAGCACATTATTTATTAATCAGATGTTTTGGGTGGAGGGCACTTCAAGAAGTGCAACCAGGAAACAACAGGCTGGATGTAAATATGACAAAGACGGGAGAAAACAAGTGTGAGAGGGAGAGTGAAACTGTCAAAGTGAATCAGGGGCATTGGAAGAGGGAAAAGAGGGGCTCTTTACATCCAAGACCCTCAAGCAAACGTAGTTCACTAGAGAACTCTTATGATATTCATGTATTATTCAAGACCTTTGAGGAAGCCATCACATTCAGGAACCTGGAGGGATTACAGTGTCCTCATGCTTACATTGTAAAAATCTCTTTTTGTCATTTATCATTTAATTAGCACCCAAGCTTTGTTGGCTGGTTGAGTTCAGTTAGAATGGAAGAAAACAAATACTGTTAATTTCAAGTGTGTATTGCATAATTTTCTATCTAATAATTGGTTTAATCCCCTGTATACATCAAAATAACATAATTCTGCTTCGTAGGTATAAACTAGTAGACACTATCTATAAAATGATTAGAGCTGAAATAGTAGTCTGGTATAAAATTTATCTGCAACCACTTTGATAATCGATTCATCTTTTTATTGTCTTTTTTTTTTTTTAAATACAAAAAATTGCCAAAAAGTCGAGGCTAGTTCCAGTCTTTTTGAAAGTTAACTGAATATAATTTGGGTGTTTTGGACAAAACAAGCAATTTAAATATGTCAGTCTGGTCTGCAAAATTGTAATGGGCATCTTTCTTTATTTTCTGAAATTTTATAGGCAATATGATTAACCAACCAAGAAAAGAAATCTGCTGATAAATCGATAATGTAAATAATAAAAACTTCATTTGATAATTTAAAACATTATGCATTTTGAAATAAAATTAACTGTAGATACAGAAACCTCTTATTTCCCTTTTTTGAGAAGTACAAACTGTTCAGTCATTCATTCATTAATCCTCACTTTGTATATTCAGGATCAATATTACAGCGGAGAACAAGGCAGCATGCCACCCCAACAGTTAATGTCTGATCAAAATGGTCCTTTAATTGGGAGAACTGTTGTAGTTGTTTAGAAATGGAGCACTATCAAACAGCGGTTTACAATCTCCTCCTCAATGCTCAGCTGATGTGGCGGCCAATGCAACTTTCATAGGATCCCTGATTAAAAACTGCTCTGCAGTCCCTAGCCTCCTGACCCCTCACCCTGGCTCCACTCCATCTCAAAGCTCGGGAAATTAATTAAAATTTCACAAAGATGGTATCGCATCGCATCTCCGATGAAGGTGTGGGGGTGGTGGGGTGGGGGTGGGGTGTGGGAATGATCAATCAAAATCATCTCCATCTACTCCCTCCACTGGTTTTCTTGAAGGCAGGAAGGAGTCACAAGATGGCCACAGAGGCACTTCCTGTGAGAGAATTGAGTGCTTCCTGTGCCAGAGGGCCCAACAAACTTTACTAAATAATGTCATCAATCATGGCACTGGCTCACTCTCACTGCCCCACAAGGAGAACCAACACACAAATAATTATACATTGTAATTTAGCCCAGAGGAAAGTCTGTCCCTGTTTTCCTCTTTTCCCCAGTGAGAAGCTGAATATCGCTGCTGCCACCCCCCCCTCCTCTGCCCCTTTACACAACAATAAAATTACATTTGCATTAGCTGTGAGAGAATTTGGTTGGATGATTTATTGAAGCAATCAAAACTACACTAGCCAATCCCCGGTCCTCTCACTGTGAGAGGGAGACAGTGTGTGTGTGTGTGTGTGTGTGTGTGTGTGTGTGTTGTAGTGATTGGGTGGGGTAGCTTGGAGCTTAGAGAGAGGAAGAAATAGCTTGGGCTGGGGACCAAAGGGGGAAGCGAGGCATGAGCTGTGCAGCGGAGCAATCACCAAGATTCTGCCTTTGATTAGATTAGCATTAAACAACACCCTGACAGATATGACAAATAGGTGCATTAGAGCCTGTCATTCTTCTCTCTTTGCTTTTCTATCTAGCTCTCACTCCTGCTATTCCTTCGTCTCTGGACATTATGGGGCTCACATTCCCTTCATGTGTCCCACTAGCCCAAATCCATGCGCAGCCACTGACAAACGGAGCAGATGTGTAATCTAGCTGTATTACCTTTTTAGAGAAAAAACGAGGTGAATAATGGGAACCAAACAGGGCATGGGGGTTAAAAGGGGGAGAAGGTGGAAGAAAAAAAAATGCCAGATGACAGGCACTATTTCTTTAGAAAATAAAGCTGATAAAAAAGCAGAGCGCAGCAAGGAGAGGTGTGTCATTAATCAGATGTGTTTTTGTATTATTGAGGAACTGATTTTTCATGAGGTGGTTAAAATGCTAGAAACACAAACAGGACCAGAGAGAAGTTATTATCTGTTGTCCTTGCCACGATGTGTATTATGAGGGCAACGGTTTATGTGTGTTACACTATGAATATTGTGCATGAATCAACACACATTTTGTATTAAATTCATTTAGAAGTAAATATTATGTACTATATTTAAGTCCACACACAGTAACTTAACAGCGATCAGTAGCTTTATGTCTCTTAATGCTAATCAGCCATCCTGGAGTGATCTATCGACATCTCTGATCATTGATCTGCCCACGCCTGCTTATGATCCCTGAATTAGTATTCATGAATCCGGCAGCAGCTAAATAAACTTGGCAACAAAACACCCACAATACAACAGAGAAGAGAAGGATAATCAATGCAAAGCACCATCAAATCTACATTATCCCTCCTCATCAGTTTGGTCGAGGCCACAAGGGCCAATGCTCGGGTCAAAGGTGACACGGACAGGTCGGCCACCCTTGACCCTCAAACCAATATTTGTAGCCGAAGATACCTTCTCTCCGGTTTCTCTGCACTCACGCAGGGATGGGGTGAATGTGGAAAGGTAGACAAGGTAGTGTGCAGGAAAGATAAGACTCTGGATGGCTCACTGTCCACTGTAGGCTGTGGATTTACTGCACTCAAGGTGAGCCTGATGCATCAGGTCTGGAGGGAAAGTGGAAGACACAGATAAGAGAAGATAAAGATGCCAGACTTGCCTGTGAACACAGAAGCATGACGAGCTCCACTACTGAGCTGCTGGACTTCATGCACACCAGGCCTGGAGAAATACCAAACAAAAGGGAGACAGAATAAAGAAATAATTATTTTTTGCATTTTTTTAATATTATAAATATTCTTGGATAATTGTGGAAACATAAATGTACACATACGAGTGCACAAACAGACTGGGATGACCTAACATTGTGCCATCTGCAAGGGAGCAGATAGTATTGATGGGTCTAATGAGCTGACATGATGTTACTGTAAACTAATACATATTTGGGCCTTGTATTACAGGCCGGACTTTGCCAGCATATGTCCCATTGATCCCTAATGGCAATCCCTAGGCTTTTAGAGGGCAGGGGGCCACTGGAGTGTCCAAAGTCTGCTGTAGAGGCACAGACGGTAAGAAGGCAGAGTAGCCTTTGGTCTTTCAGTTGCTCTTCATATGACATGAACACACATATGCCATCACACATGCAGACAAACACAAATACATGCACAAGCAAACACACACATACGCACACCTCCCCCCACCCTCTCTTCAGGCCCCCTTGCAGCTATCAATCAACTTTCCATTTTGTTTGATGGCAGCAGACATCCCAAACACTGCTATTAGTGGCCTGGCCTCTGACCTGCCCCCCTGGAAACCTTCAGCAAAACCACCAGCTCTTGGCTCAACGTACACTCATCAAAGTATTGGATTAACAACAATCTGGAGATGTTATTGCATTTAAATGAGGGCAGCATTTACAGGATGCACCAGCTTGAAGGTTTTCAAGGACAGGTCGTGCCAATCTGTGTAGACGGTCCATGTGTATCACAACTGTGTCTTTATGATGCTGAACTTACTTGTGCCCTCAATGAGGAGCTCTTGTCCATGGCTGCCCAGCAGGGTCCGAGAGAGAAAGGGGGCAAAGTCCACAAAGATCTCTCTAAGCAGAGGAGCTGCCTTCTCCAGAGCATGCTCCAGACGCTCTGAGATACTAAAAATGTGGGAATGTAAAGCGAACAGCACATGAACACACACAGAACAAGAAGAGTTAAACATTACATTGATCCTAGAAATTACAAAATATAAGAAATAACAACAGTAAAATGTTGTAAATAAAATTTTTGTGATGTGGGAAAAAGTGGAATTAGCACAAAGTGACAATGAATAAGCACAAATAACTAATTGTGTGTGTTCACATGCATAAATAGGAGATAGTGTATGTGTGTGTATGACGGAGAGAGAGAAAAAGAAAAGGAGAAAAGAAGATGAATCACCTCATATTGGGGGCTGTGTTCTGGGTCACAGGGGAGAGTGGGGGGACAGATGGCAGGCTAGCGCTGGCTGGAACCTGGCCGCCTGCTACAGGGAGAAACCAAAGAACTCTGTTATTAGTCTGGATGTTGGACAAGAATAGGACGCGCACGCACACGCACACACACACACACACACACACACACACACACACACACACACACACACACACACACAGCAATTCATTATACGACCAGGGTAGCACATAAACCTGTAAGGAAACATGCCTCTTATGAAATAATACAATGGTCCCCATTCAAATTTATAGAAAAGGTGGATTTATGGTCAAATGGAGACAGTGGGGATACAAGTATAATTTTATGGTTAGATAGTGGATGATGTACTCCGAACACAATATGTCCATCATAAGGTTTTCCTGATGGAAACCTTTAGGCTGTGCACTGAAAGGCTGATAAGGTTTCACTGTCAGCTGTGGTCATCCTTTAAACAGTGTGATCATATCGCAATGATTTTTTAAAAAAAGATTTCAGCTATATATAAAACCAAGTGCAATATGCGTTTCTGTAAAAGTATTTGTTGTAAACACTGTAAATGTAATATTCAAGCGTTACACCTGCGTGAGAATGTGAGATCATAAAAACTCTGCTTCTTTTTTTGATTGTTTTTCATCATAGAATAATTACATACTAATTTACCCCTCTGGACCATCTTTGCGACTGTTTCACTATACAACTAAAAGGTGCTTTACGACTTCATTCTGGAGACAGAGGCGCACAAGGTACAAAGTCCATGTTTGATTGATTTGGCAGTAAATTTGCTTCCCTATGGCTCATAAATAAGCTAATGCCCAGCTGAATATGGAGGAGGGGGATTCCTCTGGTGTTTCAGCAGACTTGTTTTTCCAGCCAGGACAGTCTCCAAGCGAGGATAACTTAAGGAATGACAGACAGTGCAATGAGGGCTGGAATGTGTGTGTGTGCGTGTGTGTGTGTGTGTGTGTGTGTGCGTAAGGTGTTAAGCAGCGCCATGTGGGCCTGATGTGAGTGTCCCTCTCAAGCTGAAATAGCTCCTTCAAACCAAAAAAAAAAAAAAAAAAAGTGAATGAACATGAACGTCTCCATTAGTCCTCCCACTGCTCCACTAAAACACACACACACACACACACACACAAAGCATAATGACTCAAACACTGCTCACTGACACCAAGAAACTGATACAAACAGGTTTAACAGTTATTATTCACACCCACACACACTCCAGCCTGATTCTACAGTAAAGTAGCAGTATCTCATAAAGCCCACACAGCCCTTTCGCATGTCACTCCCTCCTTTCTTAAACACACACAGACTCCTCAGTGAAAAACGTTCCAGAAAGGTGACAAAAAATGTCCATCATTGTTTATTGCCCCTACTGAATAATTAAACATAGGAGAGTTAGTGTGCTTATAAAGTTGATTAAAACAGTATGGCTTTAATTATTTTATTTATTGAACTTGATTAATCGTTATATTAGTTATGAAGTTATATACAATTCTTATTTCTCAATATATACATGACAAAAACAATTTTCTATTTTTTCCACATTCATATTTATACATTATAAGTAATATTTATTTTATTTAATTATGCATGTTTTTATTTGGAATTTTTACTTATATTGTATAGAGCCAAAAATACATGTTAATGTAATTATAACTGAATTAGTGTAATTGTAATGCTTCCTGTTGTCCTCTCAAGTCTTTGGTAAGTGGATTACATTGTGCAAACACAGCAACATTATTCTGCCAGACGCACAAAGAAGCACAATCTCTGAATAAATATTGACTTTTCAGAGCGGCCTCATCCAGGCTATGACTTAGCTGCCCTCCAAGTAACAGTCTCTTAAAAGAGTGAGAGTGTGTGTGTGTGTGTGTGTGTATGCGTTCACTCACTAGCTGCAGAGTCTGCAGAGGTGCTCTGGGAGGCGTCGCCAGAAGATACCACAGCGACACTATCAATAGGTGTCCCAGCAGACACAGAGGCAGCAGTGGCGGCTGGGACAGGAGTGGAAGTGCCTGAGGATGGTGGCATCATACTGGCTTTCTTGGGTGCAACGACGACACTTCTGTAGAGAGACAAATTATTAATTCGATTATCACCTTTACAGATCTTACAAGGAAATGCTTACGGTTCCAGTTCACAACAACCTTCACAAGACTGCACGAACACCAACTCTGTCATCAACCTGTTAGATTGGAAGAGTAATTACAGAGCCCATTTCCTGACACTAAATATTCTAAATGCCATATTCATCTTGACACAAACCATTGGACCACTTGCAGTTGTCTTTCCTCTGTGCTAATGTGCTAATTGTTTCCAAATAAAACTCACCGCTTTTTGCCTATTGACCCACAGAGAAAACAGACAGGCTTTCTGGCAAATATTTAATGTGGCAAGAATCGAAAATTGAGTTTAGATGCACACTGAAAATATATCAGTAGGTATGGCTTTTTTCATTAAAAGCATAAGCTATACAAATGAAGTGAAAAGCATAGTTTGATAGAGAAGATAAATGAAGCTAGCTTTTGGTGCATATTGCACAGTTCCACTGCACAATTTTCTGGTAACCAAATACAATCCTTCTAGATAAATTTTTGATACCAGGGCCAATGGGATACAAACTTTTATACAATCCACATCAGAGCTTAATGCCATGTTAACTTACTGTTAGATGTTGTGCAAGATCATTGTAGAAATAAAATGCTTTTCAAAGTAATTTTTAATTTTTAAAAAAGTTATGTAGCTGTGTACTTAATGCACATCACTGATAGTGCACAAAAAGTATTAGGGTTTAATGTGCAGAACTAGCACACACAGTTTACATTTACATTTTTTTTCCAATTCTCTGATCAAACTACTCCGTTCAAATATTGAACAGTTAAATTATTGAGACAATAATCCTGACATTTGAATAAAACATTTCAAATAATGTGTGTAATGATGATCATTACTGATCAAAGCTCATTAAAAATGATCATAAGAATCAACAGCTACATCACAATGTTGCACAGTTATCTGCGTTATAATGCTGCTTCTTTAGTTGTCCCTCATGTAAAGTAACAGAAAATGTTTCATGGAGTGATGTGGTACAACTGAGTGGAGTTCAAGTCGCATCCGGCAAACAGCAGATGGGAGGAGAGCAGCATGTAGATAAGCTGTCAGTTTAAACCAGGGCTCTGACAGACCACTGGCCATATCAAAGAGAGCCTGGACCTGCTTATCAGTGCTGACATAGGGGAAGCAGGGTCTAATCACTGTCTACTGCACCCTCTCAGAAACACAAACCAATCCAGGCTTATCAAGATATGCAAGCATGCATCAAATGCACAAAATTTAAATATGGAAAGAAAAGACTGGGAGCATAAAGACAACAGGACTAGCATACATGCCTGCACGTTCCAGAGTGAGAGAGTGTGTGTGTGCTTTTATGCACACACGAGGGGATAGTTGAATCTGGCTCCCTGTGGTGCAGACAGGTAACTGGCTGCAGAATCAAAGGCTGTTCTAGGCTGATTTAAGGCAGCTGATCAGATCTATTAAAGTTACTGTGAATATTAAACCCTGACAGTTGACCTTTGCTTCAAGTGATCTATGATTTGAGAATAACAGAGCTGCATACGGATCCCAGTGGCTTGACAGTTGTGTTTAAAACACAAACACATACTGAGAAGGTCCAGAGTGATGCATAAAAACTGAAGCAGTGATGGAAGCAAATGAAATCTGTTTTGATAGCCAGCAAGGTTGGAGATAAAATTATCTGGAAAATTTTCTTCTGTTCAGATAGTGAGTGGGCTGGATGGTGGTATCAGGGAACCAGGGCGGTGCAGACATGAAGCACCCCAGGTGTCAACAGCAGGAGACACGCAGAGGACCCCTGGTGTGCGCAGCCTGGAGTGAGTGAGTGAGTGTCCACAAATTATTTGAATATATGCAGATGAATGTACAAATAAATGCATGAGCGCACAAGTGTGTACGCCAGTGAACATGTACGAGTTTATGTTTGGCCTTCCATCTGTTCCCCAGCAAAGGCCCAGTGAATTATTCAGCAGGTCATTAGCCACACTTATCATGAGTGGGCCGCCCTCGTCGATTAATCAGCCGTCAGCGGCCCCACTCAAACCACAAACAGGAGCTCATGGCAGTGGATGTGTTTGCGTGTGTGTTCGCTGGGCTGAGGCTGAATATTTTAAAGGCTTTAACCTACAATGGATAAGTGCAGTATGCACTGTGATTCTAGTAATCTCCGTTATTTCAGGTTTTCAAAAAAAGTGTGAGAATGAGTAAGGAAGTGTCAGTGATATGTGTGTGTGGAAAAATCCCATTCTCTGGAGTATTAACCTCAGAGGAAGCTCATGTGAGGGAGGGGAGTGTATAACCCAGAAGAGCTTTGATCTCTTTCCCCGTCATTTCGAACTGTCCTGTGCATGTAAATGTTCAAAATGTTATTCACTGACCATACACAAAAACACATTTGCACATCCACTCCACTTTCAATTCAAGTCCATTCTGTTGAGCTGTGACGATGGCTGCTGTGAGAGTGGCATTACCTGGATGACATCAGTACTTTATGAGTGAAGTAACTCTGACCTCAAAAGTATGAGAAAAGCACAATCTTTTTTCCATGTGTTTGTGTGTGGGAATACACAAAATATGCAAGCTGTACATGTGTGTGCACAAATTGGAGGCATGTTATTTATTCAGGAGAAGCGGTAGCCAAATGAAATATGGCACAAACGTAAAAAAAAATTAATTTTGTCTGCCAATTTAAACCTTTTTTTTCTTCTGGGAGGTTTTCAGCATTTTAGCGATATTTGGTTTTATTTTATGGTTTAATGATTTAATTTCCAGCCTAGTGATTTTCACAGCCAATGACATTAAGTTACAGAAGAGCAGCATTTTGATGTAGGGTCACCACTGAGCTTGCTCTCAGTAAATCACAGCAGGTGAACTTGTGAATCTGTTTGTATCCACAGTGCTGAACTCTTCACGCAAGCTCTCTTTTCAGAAAATTATAGTGGAGATTCCCTTCCCTGTTTAAGTTGTGTTTGTGTCTGACGTGCTTGCCCCCTTCCTAAGCAGCACATTAACAACACTTCACCATCAACACAACTCATCTGTACATCAGCTCTCGCATGCATACAGAGTCTGCTGCCAGGAATGCAAACAACTACACCATGTATATCCCAGTGTCTAACACTCACATATTCTGCTGAACCATGCAGTCTAAATCACTGCCTTGTACAATGACACTGTTTAGTTCTGGTTAGTGTCAGCAAATATTTGCAGACTGGCTGTCATAACAGGGGTATGGCTGAGAAATGGATGGGAGAAATCCAGCAGGTCTCCGCTGGTAAATAAATCAGGAGGAATACTTCACCCTCTGACCCACCCCCAGTTTTTATCTGGGATATCCCTGCTTTTTACATGCATTGGTCTCATAAATCCAGCCCTCAGGTCACATAGAAAGTTGCCATGTTTTGGCAGGAGATGTCAGTCTAGAATGTCAGCTCTGGCTTGCACTGGTATCACTGGGAGACTTACTGGTTAATGGAAGATGCTACAAAGTGATGGAGTCATTACAACAAAATAATAAACACTGTTAGAACATAGCTATAAACGTGGTAGGTAGAACGGGCAGGGATGTGGACTAGAGGCTGCAGGCTAACAACGAATTCCAAAGTGAGGAGACTAGATAACAAATAAAGACTTAAAGAAAGTGACAAATGTGGATATTTGGGTAATTTTGACTTATTTTAGGGGAGTTTGAGCAGTCTGAAAATGTCGCTGTGGCCTCTTGGAAACTGTGATCATAATTTTTCACTGTTTGGACATTTTACTGACTCAAGGATTAACTGAAAAAAGTGGCTTCAGGATAAGAGCAATGGAGTTCTTTATTTTCATATTCTCAACAAATCCCATGACAAGACCATAATTATCAAAATATTGTCTCTATCACCAAATCTAAACTATGACTTATTCACCTTTTAATTACACCTCCATTGCCGCTTAAAAACTATTAAAAACACTGTTGGTTTTGATGTTTTTTAAGGGTTTGTTTGTACACAATAACAAAAATATAGAAAATTGCCAGCCATATCCTTGCCATGCTTCAAGATGTTCAAGCGTAAACACCCAGAGAGGAGCTTTCTGGTGAAGAGCTGAGGTGAAGTTTGCCGTCTGTGCCTGGGCTGTATACCTTTCATGAAAAGGCTCCCATAGGCAGCGAGCAAGCTGTTAGTCTATGTTCTCCAGCTCTCCTGACGTCCTCTCTTCCTACTGAGTGTGCTCAGCGGACAGGAGCCAGTCTAATCCCCCTGATATGAGGAGCGCCCTGAGACCTGACAAAGCATTCCTCAGATAAAGACACGCGATCACAGAGATGCCGTGGAATTCCCACAGTTGGGGGTAGGCAGACTGACTGTTTCTGTGTGTGTGTTTTTCTGTGTGTGTGTGTGTGTGTGTGTGTGTGTGTGTGTGTGTGTACAAGAGAGAGAAACAGAAATGTTTTCTTCAATACATGAGAACCTTGACTTGACATCACCCCCATGGAGACTTCTTTCTTCCCCTTCTCCCATCTCTCTCCTTCTCACTCTTTACCACCCTCCCCCTCCCTTTGCCGTTTGTCTCAGAATCAACGCTCTAAATGCAAACCAGACCAGTGACCATCCTCTCTCACCTGGGCCCGTCTGTGGCTTCACTACCCCGCTCTGCTTTTGAAGCCTTACTCCTGACTGTTCCCCCCCCTGCACCTCCAGGGGTAATGCAAATTATACAGCTTTTATGCCAGAGAAAGAGGGAAACCCTTTTGAATGTTAGACAGGGAGAGACGAGCAGCAGGAGATGAAAAAGAAAGTCGTTAAATATCAGTGACACGGGTGAAAAGAAACAGCTTCCTGCCAGCTTCTCTCTATCCCAGACATGACTCCCGTTTTCCTTAAGACAGGTTCTTTGTCAGGCAGTTTGCTTGGGATGAGGACTTACATCTACAGCTAAAAGAAAGAACAATGGGAGTGAGAGGGAAAAAGTCGGAGACTAAGATTCTCCGACTCAAAACAGTTTTTGTTACAGAATGTTTTTCAAGATCCAACAAAGCCTCCTCCGAGGATACCAAGCTGAGATGTCTTCAAGGTCTGACTTTCAAAAGTACCCTGCAGTAATGTTGCAATAAATGGCATGAAACTGTCAACTGTGAAGCTTGAGAATCACTACTGCATTCAGCATATGGGCTTGAGAAACTGATGAAGCTGTCAGGACTACACCCATGTCAACAACAAGGGAATTTCCATCCAGATTTTTTCCCACAATCACCACTATGCATAGCAGAAATACAAGAATTTCTTGAAATGTGTCAGTGTGTGTGGCAGTCTATGTGTATGTCAAGCCATGTTTGAACCTGAGCCCTCACCTATCAAATGAGCTGATCTGCGGGGATGATTCTCTAGCCGCATCGCCCACACTTCCTAGAAACGCTGGTGGCAGCAGACTTGGGTCCACCATGATATCATCATGTGGAGCGCTCACGAGGCTGCGCAGAATGTCCTTCACATTCTTGCCCTTTGAATCAGCGGGCAGAGCGGGTCTGACCTCAGATGACAGTGTGGACAAGGCCTCTGAGATGGCGTCTGGACCATGAGTCACACTAGAAGATGACAAGTCTGCCTCGCTCACTGCAGCTGAGGTGTGGTCATCACCAATGCCAGAGTCATACCGCCGGAGAGAGACACCATTCTCTACTTCCAATCCACCAGAAATGGCACCGCTATCTAAACAGACAAACAAATAATAATAATACAGAATTTGTGAGCAATAAAGGCCACATCATATGAGAGACTAACAACAGCGGTTCCCAATCTAAGAACTGTGACATAAAGGGTTGCAAGATGATTAACAGAGTAGAAAAAAAGAGACTAAATACTTCAACACATTAATTTGCTTTTACATACTTTTTGTGTAACTTCATGCCGTATAGTTTTATTATACTATAAAAATACTTGACATATAACCTATACAATAAGATGGAAAGTCATTCTGATTTATACCTGAAGAAGTTGCAAATACTGGCTTTATTATGTATTTAGGGGTCACAAGCAAAACAAATGCTGGAAACCTTTGCATTACAGGATGCAAAGTAATTTTTTTTTTTTTATCTAATATTTCAGATGAAACTTTTTCCTTGTTTCCGTGCTATTGTGTACCTGTGCTCCTGGTAGACTGGGATTGATGAGGGTGTTTCTTGTCATTGTGGGGCTCCAGGATGTCACGGTACTTGGACACCATGAGGACTGAGATGAAGTACACCACAGCAAGAGCCAAAAACTGAGCCTGCTTACTGTCCTCCTGAAACAAACAACATACACTAAATGATCTGTGTGTGTGTGTGTGTGTACACGTGTGTATTTTTCAGAAAGCACTGATAGCTGGGTAATTTCATAGGTGTTATGCATATTGTGTGATGTGCTCAAAACGTGGTCGATGAGCATCTCACAATATCTCTGAAGACGACAGCCCTGAGGCGGTTAATGTCCATGTCCTGAAGCAGTCGGTCTAAGTCTCTGACTGGAGACATTCCACCTGTCACTGCATCAACAGGACTCTGCATGTGTGGATGAAAATCAAACCATTACCACATGTTATTATGTACAAGTGAAGACCAAACAGCTCATGCACTTTTATATCAGTCGAGATGTTTAGTTATTCATGTGCACTTCATGGAGTTGGTTAAGGTTTCACAGCTTAGGGAAGCTGTTCCTCCTGGGATCATGTCCTTAACATAATGGCTTTTCTATAGAGCCACTGCATTATAAATGAGCTTTAACACCCGGTTCAGGGAAGAACAACATGACTTTACTGGAAGTCACTGTATCAAATCAAAGGGGCAATGACAAAAACCTAGTCTAGTGTAACAAATAGCAACAGTGTGGTAATATAATAATACATGAGCTAATGCAATAACAGTTGGTTGTTGTGGCTGAGCAGGACAAAGGACAAAGCTCCTTCTGGTTTACTAGTGAGTGAGGGAAAAGGACAACGGAGGATGTGATGGTTTTCTTGTTTTTAGAAAAAAAAAGGGGGGGAGGCAGTAAGGATAACCAGTACAAAAGTGAAAGCAGATTATTGATTATTTACAATGTTATTTTGCATTTTGTGGAGGTGTGGAAAATGTATACAACATGATCTGGATTACTTGCCTGTGCAGAGGCAGACTTGGCTGTTCCAAGCACAGTGCTGAGAATGGCTGTGTAGTTGGAGGCTGAGCCTTCACTGCCATGCTTAAACTGGGCTTGCTGACACTCCAGACAGTTTCTCACTGCAATTGAACAGACTGGGGAGGGACAGATATGATGGGACAAGATAAATAAAGTCACTTTGAGAGAAGTATGTAGTGAAAGTATCCTGACAAAGATATAACACCCAAAGCAAATACACGAGGAAAAACAAGATTGTGAATATAAAAATCCAGCTCATAAACTGAGAAAGCCACACGAGGAGCAGCTGAGAGAGACAAAAACAAAGGATAAAAAGTGGGGCCACAACAAGGTCAGTGCTCTGGCCAACTCTGGCAGCATCATTCACTCTTCCCTGCTCCACCTCTCCTCCCAAGGTCATAGTGCAAGGGTGTGCTCTTGAATCACATCCACTGTGCAGCTCCCATAACAAATGACACTGCTGGAGTGCACATGCTGAGTAGGCAGCAAGATACGTCCTTCGCCGCAAAAAATATCTTGTGGTTCGACAACTTTAGGGAGGTTCAAAACTGGCACACTTACCATTTGTAATCTAATGTACTGCTCTCCTGTTTGAGCCCCTCCCAACCCCCCACTGTTCTATACTTGACAACTGACAAATGTTAACTCTGAGCCATTTAGATTACGAAGGAGGGAATTATTCCGTCTGGAAATGGGCTCGCTTTTTCCATTAGGACTACTCTTTCATACGACCATTTATAAAAAGAGGGGGGAGGGAGGGGTGGAGACGCTAAAACCTTGTTACAGTCTTCCAAAATCAGATTAGGTGCCAGCAATGGGGAGCGCATACCTCATCAAATATTCATTTCATAACGGCTGCTTTCTAAAACTGGACTTGTAGTATGGTGGCATTGCTTTCATGCAAAAACCCAACAGCAGCAACAGTAGTTGGATAATATCTGAGAGAAGAAGTGCCCTGTTTGCATTTTGACAGCCTGTAAGTATCTAAAAGCAAAAACGGATACCTGCATATGCACCATTACATATATATAGAACAAAGAACAATGAAGAAATTGCTTAAAACAGTGCAGAAATAATTGCAAGTATGTGTGTATAGTGTGGCAGTGCGTTGATCTGTGTTAGCTGAAAAGGTTCACCATAGAAAATTAATAATGTAAGAATTTCAATATCTTTTATTCAGCTGGAGCAAGGCTCAGCTTTTGATGCTGTCAGAGGAAACTTTAATAGCCTGCAACAGCAGCCAGAGAAAGGCCTCAGGCTACACTGCAGTACAGTACAGCCAAGGCCATTCTGGAGAACTCACTACATCGTGATAGCAGCCATTTTAGAGTGTTGCCATGCAGAGGGGTTATAATAACAAGATAAGAGAGTGCTGATACGAGCAGAGTGAAAGAGGCAAGGGAATGAGAACAGCAGCGGGAGATGAAGAGGAGGACGACAGAGAGGAAGGAGAGAATACAGAAGGGAGGGTCAAAAAGGCTACAGGGAGCCATGACTGTGGCTTATACCAGAGGCTACTGCTGGCTGATATGGGGTGGATCGATGAACAGGGGAGGACAGAAGGCTTAGTAGAAGGAGGAGATAAAATGAGGAAGTTTGTTGAGTGGACACAGATGAGTAGAAAGACAGCTAAATATCTGGAAACTGCAAGTTTAAAGAAATAAAATAAAAAAAATAAAAAAAAAAGAAGAAAAAAGGGACAAACAATGGGAAGAATGAAAAGTGATACCAAGGCGAAGGCACTGTCGAAGGATGCCTCCTGGCGACATGTTTTTCTCTGCTTCTATCTCTGCGAAGTTGAGAGAGCTGGCAAAGATGAGAACATCCACAAGGTTGATGAGGCGCTGTAAGAAGGTGACTGAAGCCTCCACTGTCAGGCCTTGGGATGGCTCAATGTTTTCCAGTTCATGCTGCAGAGAGAGGAAAAATTACACAGAAATTAAGGGATATTTAAACATAGAAGTAACTAAGCGCAGGTGCAAGTGAGTGAGCGAGCATGTAAAAAAATAATTTAAAAAAAACAAAAAAAAAACTGTAGTTTAATATCATGTTTTTTCAATATACTGGTATATAGTGATATTTCATTTTTATTTTGGGTAGAAAGCTGTCAAAGCTTACTGTCAAAACATATTTATGCTAGTAAATAGTCAAAGATTAACTATAGTAACTTGTAATATCGAAAATATATTGAAAAAAATATATCACACACACACACACACATATATATATATATAAAAACAAAAACACATCCAGACATTTATGGTTGTAATTTTTCACATTTGTTTCAAATTCAGTTACAGACCACACTAAACTGAATCTAACTTAATTATAATGGAACTAAACATCAAGCTGTTTCATGGACAGGCTGGTCAGGTCATTGGCAGAAGCAAACACTCATAAGAGAGCCACAGTCACTGAGGTCAGGGAACAAAAAAAAACAAAGAACTAACAATGTTAGGAGGCAGCTAACTGTAGTCTAATGCAATTGAGAAAGGTCAATGTGGATGGATAACTTCCTGTGATTGGACCATCAGCTACATATAGAGCCCAAGACAAAAGTAGACATACAAGCACACACGGAAGCCCACGCGCACGCGCGCACACACGCACGCACGCGCACGCACACGCACACACACTAGGAGACTCACAGAAGAAGAGGTGGCAGCAGAGAGGAGAGGTAAAATGCCTCCACAAGCCATGATGAGGTTGTCCACCACTTGGGAGATGAGGTGTATACTGTTGTGGACAAACACCACGTTCTCACTGCTGTTCACGAAGTCCAGAATTGTCTTTGTAGAATGACTGAGAGACAGCAGAAAAAAAAGGAGTTGGCTTGGTCAATATAACACAAGGTAGAATATATATAATATATAAGTTATAGCAAGACATTCAACAACTGCAGCATTTAGACAAGCTTAAAATGCATGTTTTTACATGAACAACAACACAGTAGCGTGCCTACAGATAAAACTGTGCTCATAGTTCTACCTCTCCAACTGCCAACCTTAAGGATAAAGATGTCTATTCCATTTAACCTTTCTTGGTCAAAGAGTGTGTTCACCAAACAACAAACTCCACCTTGTCTTCAAAAAAAAAAAAAAAAAGCAGCTCAATAAATCTTTATTCCAATAATCAATTGACAAAATAATTGTTAGGTTAAGCATTAGCAAAGTCAAGAGTCAGCAAATCAGCACTGCGCCACCTTCTCCACATCTGGACGTCTGTCTCGATGGAGAAGAGCAGGTCAGTGAGGAGGCGTTGGTGCATGTGGGACCAGCGGAACTCTGGGATGCGAAACATGGTGGAGCGAGGAGCCGAGGTGCCACCGTCTCTCGGCTGACCTGACGAACTTCCTCCTCCTGCTGCTGCTGCTGGCTGGCCTTGGCTTGTTTCCTACAGAGAGCAATACATAATGAGACTTAACATGAACTAGGCCTGTGAGAAAGCAGCGACAGGGTTTGGAAGATACAATATCAAATTTCACCATTTAATTTGCTGCAACATATACAGTTCAGTTCTTAAGTGAATTCTATATTGGTCAAAGAGAAGAGAAAATAGGGAGGAGAAAAACAGATGCGTACTGTTGCAGAGGTCCCCTTCAGTTCAAGCCGCTCAGTGTCTAAGGCCACATTGGACACATCCAGTCTGGCAATTTTAATCTCTTTGGTCTTACTGACGGAGTCGGAACTCTTTTGCGTGTCAGAGCTCGAGATGGTGGTAGATGGTGTTTCCTCTCCAGTGGTGCCACTGGATGAGGTGGAGACGGATGCTGCTGCAACCTCCTGGGATGCAGAGGGTAGTGTGGTGTCTGAGGGCCTCCGCTCTGATGTAGTGGTTTCAACTGTGGGGGAAGACTGTTCATCTTTAACTTTTTCTTCGGGCACTTCTGTCTCATTTTGTTCAGGTGTTTCCGTTGGAGCAGTCTGACCCTCCAAATTAGACACCTGTTTCTCTTCAGTTACGTTCTCTCTGGTTTTTTCGTGCTTGCTAACCTCCTGCTTCTCATCTCTTTCTTCTTCCTGCCCCTCCTGATCATTTTTATTGCCTTCGTCATCTTCATGTTTATCCTCCTCCTTTTTTAATACTTCCTTCCCTTCCTCTCCGGCAGCAGCAGAGGCGTAAGAGGACTCCTCTTGGCTATCGTCAGCATCACTAGGGTGGATCTGGTCGCTAACAGACGACACGTCAACCAGGTCCTCATTGAAGACAGACGCTCCACCCAGCACGCTGTTCTCCAGACAGGCTGCAGTCTCAGGGGACGTTTGGTCAGTCTTACCTTCTTGTTCTGAAGCCACTGGCACTTCTGTGTCTGCTTCATTTAAAGAGTCTTCTGTCATGGAGGTTGATGATTCATCTTTGTTGCGTTCACTCTCACATTTTTCATCATCTGTTGGTGTTTGTACATCATGACTGGCAGATGTTACAGCAGAGTCACTAACCACTTCCTCTGGATTTGTGTCAGCTGTTTCAGGTGGGTTGCTAGTATTCATTTGCAGATCATCTTTGTCCTTGTCAGTGGAAGATTCAGGCACTGCTTCCTGCCTATTGCTCTGTTCCTCAGTTTTTTGTGTCACTGTCACATCTCCGGTCTCTTTTCCATCCCCTGAGCCATCTCTGGAAGGCCCCTGAACCAGCCTCTCCTCTTCTTCCTCAGGCCTTGCCAGGATGTTGGACACAGTGATGGATGTTTGTCCCTTTTCATCAGTAGTCTCCAGCGGGCTGGAGGTGATGGTGGCACTAGATGCTGAGTCGGGGGACTTCTGGGACAGTTTGTCCACTGTGAGCTCAATGACAGTGGAGGGTGCCGCCTCCTCTGCAGGTGGCCCATTAACACATTCTGTGGTTTCAGAGCTCTGGCTAACACCAGAGACGGTTCGGATAGTGCTGAGAGAGGCTGCAGACTCCTGTCGCTGGTACTGGCGGAACATGCGGGACAGATTCTCCTTGTGCTGCTCAAAGGTTACCTGCAAACACAAAAGATTATAGGTTTAGAGCTTCAACCTACATAACAGCATTAACTTTTAATCAAACAAGTTCGGGTTGTTTTTTACAACTTATTACAGTTTCATTAGTTCCATCATTACAAATTATAGTAACATTTTACTTTCAAAGCACTGTCTTTGCTACAACAGAGTCTAACTTCACAAGAAACAAACTGTCACATGATCAAACAAGCTGTAAACACTAAAGCTCCCAGAATTTAGAATAAATGTGTTTTGTGAAAGTTTTTCTGACAACAAAAACAATTATACCTAAAACAACAAAAGTAAGACACAAATTGTAAAATGGAAAGATTTTTATTTTTAGGTTTACTTTCTGTAAGACAGTTTAAAAATGTACAAACAATATCTTGAAATGTTGCACTGATAGGACACTTAAGGATTCCAACTAATTCCATCCCATATTTCCCTATAAACCCATATCTTGCTCTTTAACTGACTGCTTTACACTGTCACCCTGCAAATAAAAGTTGCTGTTTATTACTGCTTATTATCACATCTAACCAACTGTGCTACATTTAAAACTTTCCCTCCCATATGTGCAGCTGCCCATGGCCTATTAACCCCTTTCAGTCTTTTTACCATCTGATATGGGTCGACTAGACTGCTAGTCTATAACAACAAAGGTCTGCAGTGGCATTTGAGGAAGAGCCCATCCATGTAAGCAGTCATAGATTAGCAGTAGATACTATTAGTGTGTGTCTGCTAGCTGTGCTGAGTGCGTGTCCAGCATTGGCAAATCCTCCCACGCCTAATTTAAGACCCTACATTAATCACTGAGCTTGGAGGACAGAAAGTCAAAGATGGGTTAGTGGGTGTAGAGGGGGGGGCTAGACCCACTTTGCTGCCTTTTCACCTGAGGCTATTTGGACAGAAGGAGAGAGAGAAACAAAGAAAATGAGAAAGCTGGAGATCAAAAGAAAGAATAAGAAAAAAAATTGCAAAAGAGGAAGAGGAAGAAAGTGAGTCACTGAGAGTGGAAGAAAGAGAAGGGAGAGAAAGAAGCTGATTATTTGTAATTAATTAGGCGTTATTGTTCTAAATTAGCCTGCTACAAGGGTGCTCATTAATCTTCTCTAGTGGGAAGCAGTGATTGGTAATCCATAGCTGTTTTCTGAGTGCACAGCCTGTTCTAAATGCACCAGTAGTCTGTCTCTTTCTCTCTTCCTCCCTCTTTCCCACTGATCACACAGCAAGACCTTCTACCCCATTAGTTTGAGCTTAATTTGACATTTAGCATTTTTAGCAATTAAAAGGCTGCATTCGGAGAGCACTGCTATGGAAATTATGCAGGAGAGCAGTGCAGCATATAACGTCATAGATTCAGGATGCAGTCTGTACATTAAGATGATGTATGTTGGCCTTAAATGCGGCTCTGCAACAGATCCAGTTACCATTAGACAGAGGTAGAATATGTCGCTGTGGTTTTTAAAATAGCATTTAGCCTTGCTACAAAATATAGAAACTGCCCTGGGTGGCTAAGACATCAGTGCTGATCTAATCTAATTTTATTCTACTCCATGACTCGGCCTGGCCTCAGTGGGGTATGGAAAAATGTTATGGTAATGTACAAAAACATGGTGGGCTTTTCTAATGTGACAGGTAACATGGTATTAACTAGGCACAGCAGAGCCAGATCATACACAAGATTAGAAATGCTCTGGAAACAGGACACATGATCATAAACAAAAAGGACACTGAAGTACTTCAACAAGTCTCAGCAAAGTCTCTGTTGGTTCACATCACAAAATATTTTAAACAACATAAATATCGCAAAAAGTTCCCTGCAGTCAAACAATACCTGTGATCGCACTCTCAAAACAAGACAGACCTATTCAGACACTCCAGAAGAAGTTCCATTGTCCCTGCAAACTGTATTACTGATCTAGAGGCCCCACACCACAACCTGTTAGGTGAGGTTCAGGGTGGCAAAGCACTGATCTTGGGAGACCCCACAGTGGGAGCATGGGAGTCCACATTTAGATCAATAGATAGCAAGCAACCACAAAACAAAGGGGAAATGGGGAGGGCAGCGTGGCTCTAATCCGATTAGCTAAATGCAATTCCTCCTCCAAAATCAATGTCATCTGTAGCTGCTGCGCTGGCCGTGCGGCTCTTGTTCACAATATCGTCCTTTCTCGCTCCTTGTTCAAACATTTTCCTTCTTAGTTTTCTCCTGCTGACCTGATCCAGTGATATGCCTACAGTATTTACAGTATCTGGCATTTCCATCTTGGCTATAAGAGGACAAGCTTATGCAAAGATTGGGTACACTAAAATTGTTTTAAACCAAATAAGCAAATTCACAGGAAATCAATGGTCTTATTATAATACATTTCATAAAACGCTGACGTTTTAATATTCATTACAAGACGAAAGATGACATACATGAGTACGAGGACTTTTGAGTGGCTACTAGAGAGCGTAGACAACACTTGATGCCTGGCTTTTATCTAGCATTGGCTTTTCAGGGTATTCACTTTCTCCTTTCTTTGTCCTTTTGTCAATGCATCTATTTGAAACTCTTTGCCAAGAACAACAGCTTGACTCTTTAGTGTCTAATGTCTCAATAAAAGGCAAAGAATGATTTAACTCCAATGTTTCAAATTCCACCATGACTTAAACAAGGCTGAACTGATAAAGGCCATGCTTTAGCAGCTTTTGAAATTACTTTAATGTATATTATATTTTGTCAAAGATCTGTTTCCTCATTTCTACTCATATTTATCTTTGTGGTAAAATGTCTGACAGGTGTAATGAAGTTAGCTGACAGTGGGAGTCTGAAGGACAGAGGGACCTTCACGCCCCAATCTCTCTCTTTTGGAGATCTCCCTGTTCTCAAACTGATTTGTGTGCAGAGATGGACGAGGGGCACCTTGGGTGGGTGTGTGGGTTGATAGTGGGAGGGCTGTTGTGTCAGCGTGCCCACCTGCAGGAACATCTGTCTATTCAGAGAGATGCATATGCAGATACATTTACTTGCTGATGACTGACATGAAAGGATATACTGTACACAGACAAACACAGCAGCGCAACACAAAGATTTTTTCAAAATCACAGAAAACCATTTTATCCTAACCAGATTGTTAACTTTGTGTGCTTCGCTTGTAGACACAATAAAACAAAATAACTTCAATAAACAATCTAAACTAACTAAACGTACACTAAAAGATAACCAAGATTTTTTCTGGATTTTTATGCCTTTGTCATAGCTGCAGAGAGAGAGAGGAGACGAATTGCAGCGAAGGGCCATCAGTCTTGAAGCCGAGCGGCTGCATTTATAACTAAACATTATCTGTATGTCCTACCAGGTACACCAGCCCCAATAAGGACTTCATGGAACCAAAATATACCAATAGAACAAGATACAAAAAGAAAAAAGGTGTTTAAGTAAGAAGCTGCACAAAGCTTACAAGATTGCAATTGCAAAGACAACTTTGTCTGCTCTAGCAAAGAAGTGCAAATTCAGCATTAGGCATGTTATCTCTGTACATGCCTAATTGTTAATTTTACCATGGCTGCCACAAGGCAAAATAAACCACACAATTCATGTGAAGACTGTGTATATATGTATGTGTGAATGCATATATGCACTTATCAAGAGGCTCCCAGTGGGCTGGTTGTATTTATGAGGCCTTGTTTCTCTGATTGTTCTTGTATGGTTCCGATGAATATTCAATGGGATCGGAGAGAAGGGCTTACTAGAGCCCAGGAGAGAAGGAGGGCAAAGAGAAAATGTGCCTGCTAACTCACATTCTCACACACACACACACACACACACACACACACACACACACACACACACAGCCCTGCAGCAGTGGGAGGAGAAAGCAACAGTGACAAACAGCTCTGGTGCTACAAAGGTGGCAGGAAATCTATCAAACGGGACAATAAAATTGCAATTGAGTTTCTTTAGCTTTTTTATAGCAGATGCATGTATCTTGGTGGCTAGCACCCAATGCAACTATCCGATTCACAGACACTGTGTGTGTGTATGTGTTCGTCTCACATCTTACAAGTGCATGGGTGTTTTCACACACAGTGTACATGTGAAATTCTGTTGTGAGGTGAGTGCTGGGTATTGTTGCTAGAGCCAAGAAGAAACAGCATTAATCTTGTGCAATTATGGGAAAAGAGGCGATTACATGCAGCCATGTGCAGAGAAGAACAAACGCTTTCTGCACGACACCACTTGCTATGTAGCAAAGTGAGACCGCAATACGCTGCAGCGTAATTAACAGGTGAAACCAGAACAAAACTTTAAGGTGAAACTAATTCCTATATTGATTAATTGTTATTCATAAACAGCTGATATCTCATCATTCGTAATATCAAGTAATATCATTTTTACGCCAACATTTTTTTTTTAAATCACTGTCCAACAGAAATATCAGTTACATTTCTGATCAAGTGCATTTTGAACTTGGATAGTAATTAAGTATTTTAAATTCATCAACAGTCATGTAAAGACACTATAGTCCAGTAAAGCATGTCAACCTCTGCTGATGAAGTTTCACTGTACCAAGAATGTTGTTTCTTGTTCTGCCCTCATCTTTACACCAAATACTACACTTGATCTCTGGGACAGAAAAATTCGACTTGCACACATTATAAAATGTAGATTTTATTTTCCCTGGAACTGAAAGTCAGTTCTACAGTGTGCAGAAGAGTGGGGAGACGTCGGGAGTTCAAGGTATCCAGCATACAACACACAACACACAACATCAACATCATCCTCTCCCATGCAGTCTGCCTGTGCCCCCTACTGGCGGCCAGCACTCGCAGCACCCCACACCACAGTGAAGCTCTCATATCACGAGCACTTCTTTAACTCAACCTTCAATCTGCCAGGCTTAAAAACCCCCCAGACCACAATCTGACACCAACCTCAATTACTTCACTGCTTTGGAACCGAGTAGCGTAATATGATATCAACACTGAATTTCTAAAGCAGTATTTTGAATTGAGCTTTTGGAAATAAGAAGTGCCAGAAGTTTATTTTTATCTGTGCAACGTGAAAGAAAGAGACTCTATACATAAATAAAGAGTAGAGGGGCCGGTGGATTCATTCCCATTGGTTTATACTGTAACTAGCTTTAAAATTATAATCACTGTATAGCTTCCATAACCTTAATCTGATGGGCACTGAGAGGCAAGGTTCAATTACTATAGTAGTCTGCGCTGTGAGACGATAATGCTCTCTAATTTCTTACTTGATGAATTGCGTTATGTCAGATTCAAACTAAACATATGGGTGACAGAGCTGATGGCTTTGACTGAATACTGCTGTCTGCTTGGCTGGAATCAAACTGAGGGAGGAGGGCTATGGTTACAGTCACAGGGTGAATGTTTAGGCTGACCATTTTCCAGCAAGATTTTAGTGTGCGTAGAAGTGTGTGTGTGCGTAGAATTGTGTGTGTGTGTGTGTGTGTGTGTGTATGATCTTGTGTTTACTACAGAGAGATAAAGAGTGTGTGATTTAAAATGAAGAGAAACAGTAACAGGTCGAAAAAAAAAAAACTGTAAAAATGAAACAGATGGGGAGAAGACAAAGATTCACAGAAAAAGATAAACAAAGCTGTGTCTAACCTGTGTGTGTGTGTGTGTGTGAAGCATGCATGGATTTAATGAATGCTCTGACCTTGGAGTGGGTGATGGACAGGGTGTCCACCCAGACTCGCCAGCCACCCCACTCATACTTGATAGCATGGTAGAGCAGGATGCGGAAGATGGCGTACACCATCTCCGTGACTTTCTGCTCCTCGTTGTTTCGCGGGTTGATGAAGCACAGAGAGAGCATCCACTCCTGCCACACCGAGCACTGCAGCAGGCTCCTGAAACAAAAAGTGCTCGGCCATGAGAAAGTGGTGTGGTGCTGAATGTGAATACCAGTGACATGTAAACAAAGTGTGGAACGGTGTGTGTGTGTGTGCGATGCAGCTCTCTATCCCGTGAGGTGGTTGAATTCTTACCTGCGGTTCTCTCGGCTGTTATTGAACAGTTTGATCATGTCTGACAGAAAGACCCTGCGCACCTCCATGCTCTCAGGGGACGTGGGAGAGTTCTTCAGCAGAGCAGCTATTACCTTCAGAATCTCTAGAAATATTAACAGAAAGAAAAGCATTTTGTTCACAGGCTGAAATGAAAAATGTTAATGGATTTGCAAAAATTAACATAGCCCAGCCTAAAAATATCCTGATACTTCTTATCTTATAATGCATGCCTGTGTTGTCAATTTTGTAATATAATACATTACAGGAAGCTGTATTTTTAAGGATTATAATAAAATAAGTGTGGATTTGGAAACATCCAACCTCTACTTGCTTTTTGGATGCAGAAGGGGAAACACGGCAAATCAACAACGAATTCATACATTGGTGGCAACATGTGCAAATCATTGTGTCACAAACTATCTGAATTCCCAGCTGTATGCACCTAAGAATCTGCGCCTTTGGTAAGAAAAACAGAACAGAGGAGAATAAAAAAGTCTGGGCCATTGATCTTTATTATACTGTAATGGTTTTGGTAACGTTTCAAACCAGAGCCAGAGAGCCAGAGTCACAGGCCCTTCTGGAAGGCTTGGCTTCAGTTAAACCAAAGAGACTGACTGTTTAGATGAATTATCTAGACAATGTCAGTGTCCATTTGCTTTGAGTAGAGAGACGGGAGGGCTTGGATTTCACTTGTCTCTTCAGACCTTGGCGCTAACCTATGCCCCCTTTGCCCCAGCAGACGGTTGTGTTGTTTCTACGCCTTAGTCACTCAAATTATGAGTCGCTGAACCTTTACCGCCAGAAAATTACCCCAGCATGTACCGGGAATGAGGATGGAGGGATGGCGTATTCCCTTCTTTTTTCCATTTGCTCTTGGTTTCTTTCCCTTGAGTTAATTTGAGGGAAACGGTACTTCCTCGGTTTGTTTGATTGGCTCTGACGTTACTAAAGACTGCAATCAGGGGGCCATTTTGGGAGTTTGTCGCAGATTAAATCAAGAGAATGCACGGTAAAGGAGAAACAGACCACTGCTCTATGTTCCATAGAATGTGCTCACATGTTCAAACCCATACAAGGTTTCTATGATATATATCGCCTGTCTAGGACGGTTGGGTAGGAGAGTTTTTAACACAATAAAGGCTTAAGATAATCAATGTGTGACTGCAGCAGGACCTTGTCAGATTAAGGCTGGTTGGAAGTAAACCTTGGTTGTGATTACACCAAGTGCTTGAATTTCAAACTGATTAAAGCTGTTCTGCACAGAGGTGCAGTGGTATGTGTGGAAGCACCGGTATAAAAGACAGAGGGATGTTTTCTTTTCTCAGCTGAAACGAATACTCACGAGTTCACTATATAAAAACATTTTGCGAGCTGACATGAAACTGGAGGTGAGTAACGGCCTGAAAATATGGGATGGGAACACTGATCTAAGCCAGGAGGTCCAGCCAGCTCTGAGTGTCCAGAATTGATGCACAGGCGGAAAAAATAAATAAAATGAACATTCTGTTCTTTGCTTGTATGAGTATATAGAAATACTTACACATACCTACATATGCATAGTGTGTATGTATATAAATATACTGTTTTTCTACATTGAGTCAAACATTTTATTTAAATCTGTTTAATTATAATATGATCAATAAAAATGATTAAATCATATTTTAATTATAAAATGTTAAATTGATTTAATTAAATGTATTCAGCAGAATAACATTTCTCAGACACTGAATGAAGTCACAAAATAATTTCATTAAATTTATTATTCCGATTATGTGTAAATTAATCCTGATAATTCATGATACCAGCTGGTACAGTGTGGTACTAAAAGATGAGTGTATATTTGTCACAGAAAGCAGTTGCACCATCCTCACACTAGGTTCACTTGGATGAAAATACCCTGCAGCTGCAAAATTTATGTCCTTCATTTGTTTGACTGTATATAGAGATCGTACTGTTCTGTGGGGAATATCCTTCCAGTGCAGTATGGAGCAATAGGTATGTAGAGGGTACGCTGCAGGGGATGATTTAGGAGAGTAGTGTGGCGCAGAGGAGGTACTTACGTGGGTTGAGAATCTTCACAGTGGAGTCAGGGTCCGGATGCTGTTTATGGATCACTTGAGTGCAGATCTGCTCTGTAAGGATCTACCACAGGACAAAGAACGGAGTCATAAATATCTACATTGGTTCTAGCAATAACAGGGAAACAAAGCTCACTATGCATACACAGAGCTATGTATATGTTTCACCATCATGCAGTATATTGCTGAATAATTGCAGGTGATCAACTTTGGAATTTATTGTAGTTAATTTCATCGTCATATTAAGTAGGAAAAGATGAAAAGCATTATACACAAAAAATACACAAAATGTATTTTGTAAAAAATAAATTCTAGCAAATAGTTGAACACAGAGGTTAGTACTGTATTTCATTGTTGTCTGGTAGCACAGGCCTGGAGAGTGAACCTAGGCACTAACCTCAAAGAGCACGTTGTAGGTTGTCATGCTGAACTGGCTGGAGTGTAGCATCAGACGTTCAGTGAGCAGGGAGAAGAGGCCGTGACTCAGCATGACCTCAGATTTCCTCCTGATTAGGACATTAGGAGGTCAAAGGTCAGTCAGGAAACATCAGTATTTGCCAAACCATTGTTCAAAAAATAATGCAGATTCTTTTCTAAACTGGAACATGATGTGCATCAATACACAGGAATTACACAACTGCCATTCTTTTATGAATGTAAATGTAAATCATATTGAAAATGTTCTGTTCTGGTGAGTCAAATAATTACAGTAGCTGAAATCTGTAGCAGTATATATCAGCTGAGCTCCAGCTCACATTTGACATGGAGGATATGAAAAACAGAGTCTTTTCTGAGTAAATAAGACGAGTGTTTCTTTGTCACTTTCATCTCTCATCATGGATCACTTCCATTTTCCACATTGTAATGCAAAAAAAAAAAAAAAAAAAAACTGGACTGTTTGCATTTTAGGATCAATCTCACATCTGGATCACTAGGCTTAAAAGCTGTTACTAAGACACGCCAAGCATTGTTTTTTGTTCTATTTCAGCAATGGTTGCACACACTACAATGTAATGTGTGGTCAAAAGCAACAAACACAACTTGCAATATGACCAGAAGTTCATCAAGCATTTCCACCCAAACTAACTAAAATTGACACATCTGTATGAAAAAGATGCTTGTTTGCTGCTTGCCTGCAGCTAAATGGAGACGCAACGTTAATATTAACCATTTGAAAATGTTGTTTAACCATAGCTGTATAATTAGATTCTTGTGTGATACAATAATATAAACTACAATATTTCTGTAAGCAAAAATAACATCATTATCGTTAAGAAACTGACCTTCATATAAAGGCTACTTGAACTATATAAAACTGGAATAAGCAGCCAAAACAACCACAAAAGAAAATTGAAGAATGAAAACAATGGAAATAGCAGTTAAATTCATTTACAATCTGTCATGCTGTTTCTTCATTTAAATGCTTCAATGTATATTTTACACACTGAATAACAGAGACATCTAAACTATATAACTATATAACTATAACCTTTATAGTCTCTGAACATAGCGATTAGCATTTTAGCTTTGACATTTCACTTACTTTGGTGACAAGTGTTTCAGAAAGTAGCCCAGCACTTTGAGTGCCTGCACTCTTATCCCTTCACTTTTAGAGGCCAGCAGTTTGTAAATCACACTGTGAAAACACAAAATTAAATTTTATCACATTGCATACATACAAACACATTGAAAATGTGACATGGAAATATATCATTAATCTCTAACACTTGTTTTTAAAGTATAAGTTAAATATACTAGTATTGAGTGCACCATTTTTTGTCAAACACATTTCTTTTGTTAATAGCAGAATTGTTGTTTTTTGTTTTTTTTTTAAATGAAACAAAGAACAATGAGCCCATTCAACATCCACAAGGAACGTTTGACACAGGACTCAAACTATGACAAAGAAAATAATCAGCTCCAACTGTGACACATTTTTTAATTTCAGCAAAAACATACTGACATAGCACATTTGCAGACAGACACAATGATCATTACCGAATCCCATTGCGCTGGTCAAAGGCTTGGACCATCGACCCAGGATGTTCAGACATTAGAGCAACCAACAACTGCAGCACATCCATGAGATTGTCATCCTGTGGGACAGAAAGCAGTGGGACAGTTACAGCATTTTACAAGCCTGAAGTGAGAGAGCTTAAATAATGAGGAACTTTAAAGTCAACTGAATATGTCAATGAAAAAATACAAGGTAAATTTATATGCAGTTACTCGTTGATATTTTTGTATATTTTGTATACTCGTGGCAGCAGCAGCAGTAATGGGGTAGTAGAAACCAGTACCAAAACCCCAGTACAAACACTTTCGTTGTACAATATAAGCATGTGAATTACAATATGTGCTCTGTAAAATAAAAGGCTGCTACATGTGACTGCCTTTTCCAGGCACTGTTGTAATCACCCTTTATTCTTACAAGGTTCACTGTGTTACTGACTGATCTGACTAATTCATTTGTTATGCGTCACTCCACTGTAAACAAAACCACCTCTGTCAGGACATCTAACTGGCAGACAGGGAAAAATAACGAGGAACAGAAATACTGCCTTTTGCAACAGGAACTGTTTACTCTTGATCTGCACATCAGATGGTGGAAAAACTAAAAAACAGTACTGTGGTGTCATGTTGCCATCTGGTGGTGAGATACCTGCTGCATGAATAACTGTGTGCTTGCCTACCTCATGCATGGTAAGGAGGTAGTTGATGATGCTCTGTAGTTCGTCCTCTTTGACTCCGTGATCCTGGCACAGATGACAGATTATTTCACAACTGTTTCACAGGAATCACTATGTTTTACCTTTTACATACCCCCATCTACAGACAGTATATATAGGCTTGTCGCATGTGCACAGAGCTATCAGACATGCCTTGTGAGAGAAGTTGCTTAAAAACACTAAACACTAAAACACTTGGGACAGTAAATCAAACTAATGATGACTTTACCAATTAAAATGAAATATCTTGAGGTAGATTCAATGCTTTCAATATGATGATCAAACAGAGAAGCACATTAACTGCTCATTTCACTCTAAAATGGGGAATTGAGGCATGGCATCAAACAATGCACAAGTAGTACTGCAGCTAAAAATTGCATTCAAGCATAAAAATCCCATTAATATATCCAGTCTACACATATACATACATACCTATATATACATGCATACATATATACATACATATACATACACACACATATTGCTCTCGAAAGGGAAAAACATTGTTAAAGGAAGAAATTATCAGATTTATAAACTTCATCCATTAAGAGTTTGATTGCCTATAAAAAATATTTCACAATTGCTAGTTTGAAAAACATTTAAATGCAAATAAAATATCCACTGTATCCACATATACTTGTTAACAGCACAGTGCTAACTACATAACCACTTAAGCACAATGCATCCAGAAAGCACCAGCTACAAAACACATTCGACATGTATCACTAATGGAACCATTGCCATCCAAATGTGCCACTTTCTAAAGTGAATCAAAACTTTTCTTTTTCTTTTTTTTTTTAAACCAAGAGTGGGTGGTGTTTGGCTTCTGGTGGGACTTGAACTTACTTTCATTATGAGCTGTTTGACAAACAACAACAGAAAGGCTCGCAAAGACAGGATCTCCTTCTGGTTTGGCCTCGGACCATCTGAAAAACCAAACAGCAAACAATAGCTGATAATGAATATGAAGATATGAATGAGCAACTGAGCAGGACCCAAAGGTATATGATAAAATAATTTCATTTAAAAAATTCATAAATAAATTATCTTTAAGAATTATTTTTTTAAATGCATGCATGGTCAATCAATTTTTTTCCACTTGACTACAGTGAGAAACCTGGTGTAATGGACCTTTTTCACAGCATCATTTGGACATGCAATAGTCAACAAATGCTGATGCTGAGTGTGAAGGCTGTGTGTTAGCAATGACATTAATTATGGCTCCATTGCATTTAGGTTTAAGAGCCGGTTTCGGCTATTGCTCAAGTGTAAGGAGAGGTCACACTTTAGCCTATACAAGCTGTTTTAACACTGCATACACATTTCCTGTATTAACTGGTTGTATTCTAATAAAGACAAATTATATGGTCATTATAGCATTGCTAAAACAACAAATCTAAGGCTGGCCTTAAATTTTTGCATAGTACTGTACATACAGGTGCAGAAGTCTGAGACCATTATACAGGACAGTATACACAGGACATTTTTGCATTGTGTGTGTGCACTCTCACCTAGGCCTTTGGGGATGACCCCACTTCTGTCCTGTGGGTTGATAACCCAGTAGTAGAATTTCAGCGTATGCATGATCTGAAGCACAGTGCCCACCCTGCGAATGGCGTTGTAGATGGTCACTGTGCTGATGAACTCTGTTGCCAGATAAGTGTAGAGTGTCAGTTGCACCTGCAAAAGATTTGAAAGGAGAGAAATATAGAAAGAGTGCACAATAGAAAAGAGTACATGCGAAAACACACAAACTCGATAGTTTGAGTGGAATAATCTAGTTTTAGTGCGTCCTAGCTTTTGACTCCTTGGAGAGGAAATATGGAGACTTCTAAGCCCATAAGGGTTGTAGGCAAGCCACTCTCATTTAAATAGTCACTCAGTCAAAGATGAAGGGATAACCTTGAACTCTGAGCTGAACTCAAACAGTGGAAAGAAAAACTAGGGCAGAAACTTGCAGAGCAGAGAATGGTGATTATGACTGTGGAGGCCTGTGTAAATGTGCATGTTTGTATGCACTAACCGATCTGTGTGTGTTCTATCTGCATGTATATATCCTGCCTCTTTCTATTTTTAAAGATGTAACCAAATGTAGAATAATGTGCTGCTGTTTCAGTGTGTGCATGTGTGTACTTCCTGTTACCTTGGCAGGGGCATGGATCCAGATGGCAGGGTTGAACAGAATGTGGTCACACAGCTGCTTGAGCAGCAAGATGCCATTCTGCAGGTTGCTAAGGTATCTGGAAAAGGCCAGCACGATCTCCAGGACAGGCCGCGTCACATGCACCTTGGAAGACTGCAGCACAGACAGGGAGACAGTGAGGAACAAAGAGCCACAATATGAGGTGAGAAAAGGGGGAGATGTGTCAGTGAAAGGAGTCAAAGCACAGAAAATGCAAGTGGTGTATGAGGTATAACACAGAGAGGGGAGGGAAAGGACACATGCAGAGAAAGATGTGGTGGCGCTCTCCTTCTGCCTAACAAGCACACAAGCCAGCTGTGACCTCTAAATACAGCTGAGGGAAAACAAAGTCTGTCTCATATTAAGTGTTGGTGTGCGCCTGTGTTAGTGTGTTTGCTGTGTTGAGGGAGTCAAGATCAGCCTTATTATTGTGCTGGGTTCATTATGAGTGCAGCTACTGGCACGGGGAGGATGGCTCTCTTGTGTATTTCCTTGTCAGCTGAGCCAATTTGTGTTTGTCTCACCTTTTCCAAAGTGTACCCAATGACGAGAAAGCCTTTGCAGGCCAGGACCTGCTCTTGCATAGCCACTGAGTTCTTCAAGAGCTCCATCACAAAAGATAGCAAAGTGCAGCTGACAGACAGACAGAGACAAAGAGACAATGAGACAGAGAGTTAGACAGTGACAATAATCTATGTAAGCTGCTGACAAGGCCCTGACTGTGAAGGGCATATCCTACATGAAATGTGATTGAATGAGGGTGTCATGTCCTCATTGTGCTGGGGGAACAGATTCTAGCTAGCATCACCTTGAGGGGAACAAACACAACAACACTGCAGTTTGCAAGTAAGATGGCCTCACAGCCTTCACACTCAGCATCAGCAAGTCTGTAAACCCTCCAATACTGGATCGAAAATGTTTCATGTTGATAAGTTGTGAGGGTTGTTGGAGCTATGATATCAAGAATCTTTATTTTATCCTAACGTTACTTAAGTGAATTTATATCAGAACAACTTCACTTCAAATTGTCTGATTTTCAGTATTTCATTTCTAGAGGGCCTTATAATGTATAGCCATTTAAATTTACTACATACCCATTAGACTATCAGCATTATTAATTACACGATTATATTGTCTCACAATGGCTAAATGATACAAAACAGATACAATCCAGAGCTGCAGATTGTTCAGTGTGGGTGAGCGTGTGTGTATGTGTGGTTACCAGACAGAGGTGTCCAGTTCATGGCTGGAAGGCTGGCAATAATCCAGCTGTGCAAACAGTGGGAAGAGGACCTGCACGCCTCCAATAGAGTGTATTCCACTCTGGACTGAGTGAGTCACCACAGCCTTCACGTCCTACAGAAACAAACACACATGGTCACATTTCACATGTACATGGATATCATTTGTATGGGGGTCACATATATATTTGCTCTGATAACCACAGTGATGTGAGATCTTACATTATCCTTTGTCAGATACAACCTGTGATTGTCAAACTTTGACTTTATGAACATTAATATCTAGTCTGAACTTAAACTGTGGCTTGGCAAAATACTTTTGTAGCTTCCATAATAAATTCAGCTTACAGGGATGAGTACATTGCAGAAGTGTGAAAAATATTTTCTATTAATGGCTGGTAATGAGCTTGTGTCAGTGTGGTGTGTAGCAACACCAACAGTGGCTTAACAAAAGTTTTCCCCTCTCTATAGGACTGGAATTTTCAAGCACAGAATAGCAAAGCTGAAAATATAGGTCACATAGTCATTCATATTTAACATTGCATGTGCGGGTTTGTGTGGTGGAGGGAGCATATGTTTGTGTGGCAGTATAGCCTCCCTCACAAAGGAAACAAAGCATCATCTTTGATGAGAGGGCATGAGAGAAAACTCAATTAGTGCTTGAGAAAAGACAACTCAAAGTGAGTGAACAGTATTGTTTAGTGTGGGTGTATGTATTTCGAAGCAGCATATGGAAAACTTCCACAGAGTTCAACTCCTACTTCTCACAAGAAAAATGCCAACTACTTGTATACAGTTTGAAACTAAATCTCTGTCCCAGTGAAAGCTTATTCCACAATTAGAGCACCAAGATGGCATTTTTCAGCAGCTGCAGCAGTCTGGCTTGCTCAACACATTTGCACCTCTGCCCTCATGAGGCTATTAAAATGAGAAGATGCCAACTGGGCCACTTTCATTATCACACAAAAAGAAAGAAAGAGTAAAGAGCGGTACATACGGCACAGTGGGAGGGAAGGAGCAGGCGTGCAGGTGGTGAATGAATCTGCACTGACATTGCTTTAATGTTGGTGCAGCAGTGGGGCTTCATCTTAAAGTTAGGTAATAGCAAATCCAACAATATCAACTCCAGTGAGAATGACTATCACCTGCTATACAAACACAATGTTGCATTAAAGGTATCTTACCTGCAGCATGAGCGCATGGGGTGAATGGACGAATATGGAGGCGTTGTCCTTGGGGGAGGACTCAAGGCAGAGCTGAGCGTCTGTGGCGCGAGGGTTATATGTGAAGGCGATGCTTGAGGACAACTTGCCATCATACAGTAAGGTCTTATGATGCTCAGCAAACAGCAGGTCACTCTCAGCCTTGTATTTGAATGTTCCCTGTGTAGGCAAACAGCAAAGAGGAGAGATAAAGAATTAGTGGAAGAGAGCGCACAAATTGATTAATATTTACCATCAGCCAACACAGACATTATGTTAGTGTCTGTACTTTACAATACTCCAGGATATTAAAATAATACATGAAAAAACTAACTTAAAATTTTTAGAAATTTCAGATCATTTTCAGCATATTTAATCTGCTAGTGTAAAGTGTCTCTGTTAAATGGTACTACTACTACTATACCTGGTAGCCTGGACCCAGCTGATAGATAGCCAGGATCTGAGCAGCACTGAGAGCCTCTCCAAACAGGTAAACTGCCCCCATCTGTCCACAGAACACGCGGTTGGCATCTGCCGTCTCCGATGATCCCAGGAAACACTTGTCAAATGTCTGCAGAACAAGGGGTAGGGGGTGGGGGTTTGAGAAAGAAATAAAGGGAAAATAAAAACAGAGATATAGATGAAAATATGGAAAGAAAGGAAAGAGGGCAGAAGGATATAAGAAGGGAGGAGATAAGCAAGTAAGACAAATAGGAAGGATAAACAAGACCAAAAATAACAAGAAAGAACAGAGGGAAAAGGAACATTCATGTTAACACTTGCTATAAATGGCAACAGCCTCAAACTATGAACATACTGTGGCTAATATGATAACGTTCCATCTTCCTTGTGTCATGGTCAGCAAGGCATAAGCACAAGCGTCTCAATCAAGTGGCTAATTTGCTTTCTGACATACTGACACATCTAGAGGATTATGGCACGCCGTGGAGGCATTTTCATTCCTAAACAAAATTTGATTTAAGAAACCTCATATCTCAGCATGACAGAAAGCAATCCTGGGGACTGTAAGAGAGTTCATATGGTGATGTGAGAGTGGTGCAGGCTCAATACGTAGTCATTTTCCACTGTGCTATCCATGCTAGAAGATAGAGGGAATGGTTTCACCCCCGAGCCCTCTGACAGCACAGACTGAGATTAGATATATCTGAGTAAGGAGGGCATGAAACGGAGGATTTGCTTTTCAGGTTTAGCGCACACACTCCTGCAACAATATGTAGTTTTGAAATTGATATGTGACAACCTACAGACTAACCATTTTTCAAATCAGACTTTGTTTTACAATGAAATATTATAGGAACTTGTGGTGGCTCCTACTTATTGTTTTCACCACAATGTTTTCAAATTGTTGCTACTCACGTCGCTGGTGTTGACAAACCACGCAATGTCTCCAAAGGAAGCCAGTTCCCCATTCACATAGCAGCTAATTTCACTGTTTTTCCAGCGGTTGTAGACGTGGACAAGAGTCACCATGTACCACTGCAACAACAACAAGAAACATACTCTCACACTGGAAACTGGCACAACACATTTGGAGTATCAATCACAAACACACACACACAACTAGATATCAATAAGTCAGCATTCAGTCATAAGCTGTTCAATTAGCCTCATTCAGTCACGTTTCAGGACTCAGTCCCCTCAAGCTACAATCCCACCTACTTCGGTTTCTAGTTTTCTATTCAGCTTCAGACTACCGATACCACAGTGAAATAGGTTATTATAGTTACCTCCGGACATGGAGGAACATGCATTAAAAATAGAGTAAAAAAATCTACTAAAATGAGTTCTCTGAGCCCCCATGAGGCTTGTTGAGGTAAGGTGGTGCCTTCATGCCCAGGGGAAGGAGAAAGTTCCAAATTGTCCACAGGCAAAGGCTCTCTGACTGCAATGGTCTTCACTGTGTACTGTGCCTGGAAGGGACTGAGAGCACCGGATAATCCCTCTCTCCCTGCGCCCTCATTCCTACATCTTCTAGTTTTGCTTTTCCCCAGAGTCAGGTGAGATGTGACAGTTATTTCACAGAGCAAGGTCTAGATTTATTGCGTGTGCACATGTGTGTTAGTGTGTGCGCACGCATGTGACTGATTATGTGATATCTGATATATGATTTCAGTGATCTATTTACAGAGATATTTCCGGGATTTGTCTTATGACCGTGAATATTTGGTTTTCCCAGGTTACCAAACAGGAGCATGTATGCTGCTTTGTTTTTTTTCCTTCCTTTTGTACCTTCTGTGGTTTGAAGTCGTACTTTACACAGTGCTGGAATCCTTTTCCCTTGGATTTTAATGAGGTCACTATCAAACAGCCGCCCACAAAGTGTGCAGAGTAACCTAGGCCTTTGCTGGTGCGGAAACTGAAAAGAAGGAAATGAAGGGAAAGCACAAAACACACAGGTTTATTTTCTGCCTGAAGCTGCTCACTTTCATGCAAACTACATTCAAGGGCAACATCTGCTGTGTCTTATATATCATGTAAACATGTTAAAAGGGGTCTGAAAAGGACAAAGATAGCAAACAATAATTTCTCAACTTCACAGACTCTTCCCATTATTCTCTGTGCCCCGGAGAGATGGGGCCCCTGCATGTGATTTAGTGAATTAATCTCTTTTTAAAAAGGGCAGAGGAGCTTTTATTACAGATTCTCTCAAGCAGCTCGTTGGCTGCCCTGCTTGGTTATCGTTTTTACAGAAGCCCAAACAGATCCCTCTTGTATAAATTAGATTTCTGACAGAAATTAATTTTTGGTTGAAAATAAGATAAGCAGAAGGCTTGATTTACTTGCTCCTCAGAGAGAAAGCAAAGGATGAGGAGATGGGAAAGATGCAGGGGGGAAGGACAAGATTTTTTTTTTTGTGAAGCTAGTTATGTTTGCAGCAGCGCTTTGGGCTTCAAATCCATTTCACTGGGGATGTTAACACTTAAAAACATAGCTTAAATCTTATCCAGCTGTGCAACACCACCTTTCATCTTTCATTACACTACAAAGTGCACCACTTTCTTGAGCATTTTCTCTCATATATAGCATATTCAAACAAAATATAACATTTAAATGCAAAACAGGGTAAAGGTTCCTATTTTACCTACCAGTACAGGTAAGGCTTGTCTTTGTCCACATTGATGTTGTTGAGAGGATCCATGCGGAGCCACGTGTGGAATGTAAACCCATTCTGGTATGGCCATTTTGCTATGGGAGGCAGAGCTATCGCCTGTGAGGAAAAAAATGACAAAAAAGCACGTCACAGAGATGTGGCTCTTGACCACCTGCCAACCAATTAACTAGTACAGTGGGTCAGTAATGCCACAAGGTTTTAAGCAAACAAATATTATGCGACCGTGGCCTCTAAGGAAAAGTCAGCAAACTACAGATATAAATAATGTTTCTGTTTGTGTCATTGTGTGTGTGTGTGTGTGTGTGTGTGTCTGTGTGTCCTTCCCATCTCATCAGCACAGGAAGAGGAAGGTGCATTTGCACTTTTAAAACAGTATCCTGGCAGAGACAAGTACTGACAGAGTTCAGATGAACTAAATAAGACTCAAACCAACAAGGCAGATTTCGGTAATCATAAAAACACCACCACCACAACAATGGAGGGTTACAAACACACAAATGGGGAACATATTTAATCAGAGGGAGGATGCACAGTTGGTGGAATGAAAAATTCATTCATGTTACAATTGTCCGTTTGCCCTTTGAACTAATGAATTATCTGTTTGTGGAAGCAACAACTTAGTTACTGTTTTGAATTAATGACTGCTCAAACAGTCATTGTGATGTATCAAAGTTCCTGAAATCAACATACTGACATGCTCCATAATGCTCTGTGGCAGGAAGAGCAAGTGCAGTCAATTGTGTAAATCATGCATGCATCATGCAAAACAATGCTCTTGTAAAGTTTCAGGGCAACAAACACTAAAACCTGAATGAGCTATACTCTTATAATAGATAGTTAAAAATAAACCTAAAATTGTAAATGAATGACATTTGAAAACAATCTAGATAAACTCTTATCTTGTGATGTGTCTGTATTTTACTTTACTTCTAACCAAAACCTAACAAAAACAGTTATGCATTATTTAAATTAACACACTGTGAACCTATAAAAAGACAAGAAAAGGAGAGAAAGAGTGCATCTGACTTTTCTTGTCAGTAATGACAAGGAAGAAGAAGAAAGCAGAGGTTTTGAATGAACTAATGAGCAGGGGAAGGTACAACCAAAGTAGTCAAAGCATGATTTGAATAGTCCAAAGCTGAACTGCCCAACATGGGTAATTAAGTCAGACACACATTAACTATGCAGACTTAAAGAGCTAATACAGTTTCATCAGAAAGTCATTTCAAAATACGTCACAAAATTTCACAAAGATGGCACAAGTCTTTGAGGCATGAGGAGGGTCTGAGTTGTAATAGCAGACTAGAAAATAACTAAGAGAATGTGTAAAGCTTATCAATGAGACAAAATTATATGGGTCAGTGAATGGCTGGCTCGGTGGAAAGCAGCTCAGAAGCACCTATTAATGAAAGGGATTCAGGAGAAATCACCATGCAGTATTTGAAGTTCTGTCTTTCTCCCTCGTTAGTATTTCTTTATGAAATATTCTTTACAAGAAGAAGGAAGATTTTTCTGCCCATGTAGTGAAACACTGAAAAAAAAAAAAAAAAAAAAAACCTATGGAGTCCAACTTGTAGTGCAGTCTCATACATTGCAGCACTGTACTCACAGCTGCATTTTTCCCCGGAAAGCTGAAGAAGGAGTCAGGACCGTTTCTGTGAGCCATGTACTTCAGCACTGACAGAAGCTTCACCGCATGACGAGGCTGAGGAGAAAACACAAACATGAAGGGATCATATTAGGCAACCGGTAATGATGTGGTATTAATGTCCAAACATACACACACAAAAACAAACACACACAAACATGCAAACCCTGGTTACATGCTCAGTTCAAGCATGCAGCCACAAATGATTAAAAGCAGCCGTAACTTTGTTTCCGCTTGTTCTAAATTTACCTCTCAGACTTATTAGACTTTGACAGCAGAAGAGGTTTACAGAGCAGAAGACTGTACTCATAGTCTCAGTGATCACATGCAGGCACCATGTACTGCAAAATACACCCAGAAATTTGATAACTGGAGTCAGATCAATGTGAGTGATAAACATTTATATTTATAGTGTTCGTAGCAGGGCACTTTATAGTCCACGTTTTACATGCATCCCATCCACCCTGTCTCCCTGGGTATTTCACAAAAACGAGATGCAGAGCAGTGGCAAGAGCTGCTCGAAGTGGGAGGGTGAGGTGAAATTTAGCAGCATAAAATCAACTTGCCCTATTTCCTTGACAACTTGATTAGTGTCAGTGATCAATGAGTTACTCTTCTTCTGTTCCTTGCATCATTCATCTCTGCTTCTGTGCCACTGGCTCTGGCTGGATGTAGTAACTTATGCTCTGTTAAGGTATCATACATCTTAAATTCACGGTGGCTAATCTCCAATAGCGGCGTTCAGCTCAAGCAGGCTATTTTAATGTTCCATGACTGTGCAAATTATAAGTCTTTTGGCTCACAATAATATGTGAAAAAATAATGTAAATTTAGAACTCATATGCAATCTCATGAACCACCTAATATCAATAATGTAGTGCTGTTCTGGATGCAGGAGCACTGTAGAGTAAAACTCTGGTTTCATGTGATTTATCTCGTCTATGATGAGGGCATTGGCCTGCGGGACGACAGCAGTTGAAGTGTTGCTAGCACATTCCTCATGTGGGTCCCAGACGACAAAGACAGATCGCCATGCCGTGACTCTGACTCACCCACTGGCCTTCCTCCCCTTGCAGCTTGCTGAAGAAAAGCTTTAGCTCTTTCACTGTGATGCTGTAGCTGGCAAGCACACCCAGCATGTCCACAAGTAGATCTGCAAGACAGACACATAGCAGAAGGCAGGGATTAAACATATGAACATACAGGGTTAAACAGGGTGATATGATATAAATATTTACACTAAGTAAGTAAGTGTAAGGAAGCTCCAAATGACTGCAGCTTGCCAGACTTTTTAGTTAGCATTCCCTGTATTTAAAAGAAAAGTAGGGTGAGCAGGACCCAAGTTTAAAAAAAAAAAAAAACAGGAGACTTAAAATAGAGAGGACACTCTGGGAGTCCCAGCTACTGTGCAGCCTCTTACATTAGTTATGACTGACTAATGATGAGGCATAGAAGGACAGATCTATAACTAGTGTGCATGCACTATTCTTGACTTAACCCTTCAAATATAAGGATGTATAAGTGTTATATGGCAGTTATATCTAGCAGGTCTTTTTCTATGCATTGAACTCTACAGCTCCACAAATATTGTTTCAGACAAATTATGTGGAGAGAAAGTAAAAAGAGTAATATATATATGTGTGTGTGTGTGTGTGTGTGTGTGTGTGTGTGTGTGTGTGTGTGTGTGTGTGTGTGTGCGCACGTGTGTCTGTGAGGAAAGTATTTTAGTCTGTAAATGTCAAAAAAAAAAAAAAACACTGTTACATACCTGTGAAACAGTATATAGACAAGTTAATAGAGAATAATTTATAGTGCAGAGAAAATAACTATAACCATTACTTTCAGCTGCCTAGTTACTGCTGGGCTATATCATCCTTGCTTGACTGCACAAACCCTCTAGGCCAGCGTTGTTCTGGCTGGCAAAAGTTCACTGAGCCAAACACTGTAGGATTAATTTGTAGTAATTTGCAGATGGGCAACAGACTAGACTGAGACTCAGGGGAGACTGTACAGGATGATTGTGTTCTCGCTCAGTGTAATACATCAGTGTATGCAACAGTGGAGGATGAAACCATGAGGTTATTGCAATTAAAAGAAGACTGGATGGGAACATGTATTATAATAATTATGAAACTCCACTGATTCATGAAGTTGGAATTCATGTCAGAGGTTAAAAGGTGACGAGGATTCAATGACTTGTCCAGGTGACGCAAAATTCAGTAGCGCTTTCTGTCATGGAGTGGATTTGTTTGGTAATTTAACAGAAAATGTAGTGCCTCCGGTGGAAAATAAATCAAGAGAAGACTTTTTTCCCCACAAGGTATGCTTGTCAGTACCTGCGATCATACTGTCAGTGGTAGATATACGCTGCAGCACCAGCTGGATGAGCTCCACATCAGTGCACGCTTGCAGGTTGCGGACGCTCTTCTTGAGGATGGCGGTGAAGATGCTCCAGACCTCGGCCTGACAGGTGGGCTCACACTTGTCCAACAGCTCAACCATGCACACGATGCTCTCTGGCTCCTGGATGATGAAGTTCATCTCCAGGTCAAACTGGCCACCGACCAGCTGGAGGAAAGAGAGGTAAGGAGGGGAGGGGCAGGGGATGGAAAATGTTCAGCACCAGGCTGTCATCATGTAAATAGAATGGAGCAATAAAAAACAAAAAACCCTAAACAGAGCAATAAATTCCTCTTTTCTCACCAGCAAAACATGACCAAGAGCCTCAAAAGGCCATACATATGTGCACTGCATTATTATGTGTGTGCACACTCTTAAACAGACGATTAATCATGCATCAGAGCAGCTGCTAGCCAAGTGGATTAAAGGTCAGGGGAGAAACACAGGTTCCTGTCAGTCTATCTGTATCTCTGTTTGTCTGTCAGTGCACTGTGCTTTTTACAGCTAGCCTGAAGACACTGTGATAAACTCAAGAAAGAAGAAAATATCAAATGAGTAACCATTTCAGTCAGTGAAACTAAGCTAGACATCCAGACAGACATAAACAGTGAGAAGTGTATTTAGAGGTCTTTTGTTCCTGCAGGACACTGAAATACTAACAGCATCTGACACAGCCTGGCAGACACAGAGATGGGCAGAAATTAATTTTCACTTATCAGAGCGTACATACAGTCATATGCATATAGAGTGATATAAACCCCTTTTTTAATATCTATATTGGCTAACAGTGGTTACCAGCAGGCAAGTGCTGTTTTTCATTTTATTGGCACGTTGTATACTCATGAATGTGTTTCACTATGTGTTGTGGAAGAAGAATCAACACATTTTCTTTTCCAGCCACTGACTGTATTTTGAATCAAAACCAGAAAATTGTATTCATTGCCACAAACAAACACAAAGTAAATGCATCCCACCGTGTTACTGAGCCTTTGCAGTGATCTCAAGCTTAGCCTTGTTCAGGGGGTGCGTCGAGGACGAATGTTCTTTGTGTGTGAAAATAAATTGTACGAGCCATAAATGTCATAATTTGTCACTACTTAATAGTTGTGATGACATTTTTATTATTGAACCCTTCCTAATAGAAAAAGATAAGGAAAATAACAATGCTGATGTCAAATTAATATTGTGAGTAAGACTGTCATGTTTAGAATCAAGGAGGTGTGACTGGAGAAAAAAAAATGAAAGTGCGATAGCCGTACTTGGCCGGCAGACATGCTGCGCGTGAAAACAATATGATTTGGTCCAGGGAATGGAAACTGTCCCATTAAAATGAGTGAGATGGGATTAACTCTATGTGTGAGTGCTGAGTACAAGATAGGAGAGGAGGGGGCACTGGGGTTACGCTGCTGCCACAACATCTTTTAAGACAGGGGATAAAGTGACAATAACACTGACACATGCCTCACCTATTG
Source organism: Rachycentron canadum (assembly GCA_038496675.1). Taxonomy (NCBI): domain Eukaryota; kingdom Metazoa; phylum Chordata; class Actinopteri; order Carangiformes; family Rachycentridae; genus Rachycentron; species Rachycentron canadum. The sequence continues at coordinate 8,153,845 of CM076650.1, read as the reverse complement.
TCCCTTCATTGTCACCCTCATCTCACAGATATCTATTCATTCTTTCATGTCCGGTATCAACGTAAGAGTAATAATGTTATTCATCATGTGTGCTCACAAATCACAGAATGATCCCATTTCCTTTATCCTTCACCTTAGTACAGCCTTTGTTTGAAGATGTAATGTAAAAATATTTTATACGTTATTACATTATTGTCCTAGTAAAGGGCCAAATTTATCAAACAGTCATATTCACCCATTGTTCCTTTGATAAAAACAATGTTCTCTGTGTCAACAGTTCAAATCAACAAGAAACATTATTGATTAGTCTCTTACTATTTCTATTTACTATTGAGTTTATGACTGTTTCGTGTACAAATTTAATTGGGGAAAATGCCCATCACTAGTGCCCAGAGTCAGACTTTATGACACAGCACAATAAGTCCAGATCCAAAAGATAACAAGGAAATTATGTATATATATATATATCTTAAAACATCTGTAGATTTTATGGGGAAAGGGAGGAGACTGAATACAGGAAGTCGGTTGGTTATTTTTACTTACATTTTTCATGTTTTAGTCAGATTTAAAAAAAACAAACAAACAAAAAAAAAAAACTTTAACTTACTTTAATTTGAAATTAATTAATTTGAATCAACCAAATTACCAAAATACATATTTTTTCCCCTCAACCCACTGGTGTGTAGCCATGTAGACACCTTTGCTTTTACCCTTTGCTTTTAACTTCAGATATACATATCTGAAGTTGTTGCCACCCCTCAACAATGGAGCCGAGTGGAATTTCTAAATGCAGTGCTGTGGTGCTCACATCATTTCAAAACCACATTTCTAACAGAAATTCAACAGCAGTGTGTTTCCAAAAAACAATCTCCTGGCTAATCCACACGACGGATTTATTTAGACGAAAGTAGTTCCAGTGAGTGCTTTTACTGCTTCATTTCAATGCTATGAACAGCACAAAAAGCATGTTGGTTGTATTGGGTTAGAGGGAACAGAAATCTATGATTCAGATAGCATTCTAATAATACATCTATTCTAACCAATTTATACTTCACAGATGCAGCAGACAGAGACAAACATTATTTCAGTTAAAATAACCAGTAGACACCCGTTAGGCGAACAAACCAGTGTTTGTGTAAAATATTTATAATAACACGTGCATGTTGTTAATGCCCCACTGGCAACCTCCTCCCTTTCTGTCTCTTAGCAAGTCAGTGATAAATCACACAGCTGCTAAAAGAGTGAAGTACTAACTTCAGAGTGGACGCCCCAGACTGCAGCCAGGTCGGCCATTAATGGATGTTGGGTGTCACTTTGCCACAGTAACAGCTGATTTATGAGCCTGACACCGTACACGAGCCATCCATCCATCAGTCAGTTGAATAAGGGGACCAAGAACAAATATGAGGACGGAGACAGAGTGCCGCACTACAAAGACGCACACCTGGCCGGCTGGCACACATGCAAGGATAATAGGGCTGATTCTGAACCCAATTTGTCCCTTCCTGCGTGGTCTAAGATAAACTGACAAGTGCTTATCAGTATATAAGTTGAATTGTGAGTCAACTGTGCTCATCCTAATTTTAATTAAAAGGCAAAGTTATGACATTCTGTTGTGGACAAACAATAATATGGGCTATTTTTAAAATCAAGTTAAAAAGTTTGTAGTGACATATTCAAGTTTCTCAAGTTGGCTCCTTGTTTTTGGCACTGGTCAAAATATAAAAAAAAACAAAATACAGTAGTTAGAAAATAATAAATAATCTATTTAAAGCAAAACAGACAGTTTGATGATGAAACAAATTATTAGTTGCAACCCAAGCATTAGTGATTCAAAATTCGGACCGACGAGATGGGATATCAAAGTTCTACATTATGCGTGAACAGAGCTGCAGTAACTCCAACTTGTGTTTTTCTCAGGCATAAATCGTTCCAGCTTCTTACAAGTAGGATTTGCTGATTCATTGAGTTTTGTGCTGTTGGTCAAACTGAATTTAGCCTGCAGGAAAGGTTGATGGGTATTAATCCTTGCTGTGGTTTTACAGACTAAAAGACCAAAATAGACCTGTGAAGTCTGATGTGGTCTTGTTAGAGAATGTGTAAATGACTGTGTAGCAGGTATTATGGTCTGAAACACACAAAAAGATCATTCTAACAAGTTTTTATCTAAAGAATCTGTTTGGAGTGGCTGATAATGCTTTGTTGTTCTGTTTTTTCAATTTTTATTGTCATCCAAAGAAGTGAATGTTTTAGCTGACAAGTAATTCTAAAACAGAGTAGAGCCAAGACACTGAGCTATGATTTCTTTAAGGTGCATCTTCAAGCATTTCCTCAGTGGTGTATTTTGCAATAGAAATGAGCTTGTGGTTATTAAAAATGCAATGTCATATTCAAATGCACTTTATCTCTTGGCAGCTCTCTAGTCTGAGCCTGGAACAATGTAGGACTTCCATCTTTACCAACTGTGCCAACTTAATCTAAGCTCAGCACTACTGTTGGTATAAAACAAAATATAGTAAGAAATACCCTTTACTTATAAATAGAGCTAATGAATTATGCATTCCATTAATTAACTGAGATACTTGGAGCCTTAATGGAAAAATAAAAATTTCTACAGCTGTGTGAGAATATTCATTGTGTATCAGTGCACAGCAAAGAGATGCACAATATTTAAATTTCTTAAATAGTTCAATTCAACCATTGCTCTATTTTGGGAAAAGGTGTGGAAGGCTGCCAGCTCCAGCCTCAGCTACAGCATGGGTCTTTATGGCAGCTAGACACCAGATCCCTGGCTGGGTAACCCAGCCTGGCTGTTCTCCCCCGAGGCCTGCCTGAATTAATCATGGCTGAGCAGCCAAGCAGCCACTGGGCCGTAACACAAAGACCAAACAGGCTTCTATGGTCTCCATGGAGAACAACATAGGAGGATAGCAGGGCTACGTGGTTCACCAGACCCAGTATTCATATCTACTGCCTGAGATAATCTTGTATTTCAGTTTACATGATGGATTCCAGAAAAGCTAAGTTGTGAAATACAATGTCAACAATGACAATGTCCGACATGAAGTTAATATTTCTACCACATCTACCCTGATAAGAAGCAAAAGTGTCAAACATATGCATAAGCTGCATAATGAAATAAGCTGCATTTGAAATAAAATTCTTGTCACAAGCATCACAATAGCATCACAATAGCATCCATTGCTATGAACTGACACTGAGAAGAGATGCAAGACATAAAAGACAAAAGGGAACATAAATGTTGTAATGCATGGTTGAGGTGTAAAAGTTGATATGCTGAAAAAATTAAGATGCAGTAAGGTCAGAACAAAATATTTTTCTATTGGATGTAATGATTGCTATAAAATGTTGTACACACATCCATGGTCCACAGAGGATAAAGGCCTCTGACTTTGGGGAACACTTGACTTTTCAAATAGTGCCACAAGCAAGTTGGCATTTGTGGTTTTGAGTGAAATGTCTTGACAACTGCTATATGGATTTTTTGTAAGAACTTTGGTGATGTCCTAACTATAGTGTTAAATAGCCTTTGTCTTATTACAAACCACTGAGATTACACATTTTGACAGTGGGCAAAGAGTATGAGACTGAGAATAAAGCAAGGGAAGATTTACTAAAAGAGTAGAGCTATTTGAGGTCTGAGTGAGCTGATTTTGAAAGCATTACAGCCAGCCATGTGAGGCTAGAGATGAGAGAAAGCAACAAATTATGGTCATTTTGTACCAAAGGGGAGGAAATTACTCTGCTAAAATTAATAGGCAGAAACACTGATGCTGTCAAGCCATGGCTACAGGGTAACATGCCTGTCTGTCCATTGTTTGTGTGTATCCATGTTGATGTTCATCAGTTCTCTCCTGAATTAAACTGAAATTAACTATGTGGGTGAAATGATAAAGTAATTTGTCTGAACAGACATGGAAAGAAAGAGACAACAGAAGAAATGCCTTAGACAAATCTGTGCTCATGTCTAGCATTTGTCAGATGGCTTATATCGGATCTTGATTTTCCCTAAACATTTGGAATATTTTGGATATATCACTTGATATCATGTCTCAATTTGGATGTAAAAGACATGGGAGAAGAGGAAGATCTCAATTTCCTTACGTTTGATTGATTGCTATATTTCAGGGTAGAAATAAATGCCATTTGTAAGGCCTGGTTCAAGTTGCCCTCTACAAGAGGACTTTAAATACCAATTTGTGTGTAATAACAACCCAGCTTGACTAGACTTTTCAATCCATTTTAATATAAATCAAGGCAGCAAAATACTCTTCAAACAGGCTGTCAGGGTAACCATGCTTTCAACACACACCACTGGCCTACTTTTTCAACAGTTCTCTCAACTGGATCTCTTTTAACAAGCTATCTTGTTAAACCAAAGCAGTTTAGCTTATTCTTCCATAAGAGCCCCCCCTTCACAACACCCAAACCGAAACATCCATCACTGTGACCCAAAACATGATTCGTGATATGACAACATCTTATAATCCTGAGCTCTTCACTGCTGATGAACACTCACATTTCCAACATGATGATGTGAGATGCTGAAATGGCTCCAGCAGATAGGGCGGTCAACCAAATAGTCTATCCCACTCAAATCCCCCCAGTGCTAGCAGTGATATGGTGGAATGAGCCTCTGATGGAGAAGATGAGAGGAAATAGTGAGGCGAGGCTTTGTAGTGAAAATGAGGGTCTTTAGTTGAAGGGGCTCATAGTGAATTCCAATTTATTTTTAAACCTATAAAAAATGTATACATTTTACAAATTTATATCTCATTCTAATACATTCATAAAATACGAAACATCAAGTGATTGGACATATGCATGGTGCAATGCATGTTGGGAATCTTTCTAAATGTAATGGCAGTGATGGCTCCAACTGCATGTACTCAAATTTGCCTAGTGTTTAGTAATCATTTTCCATTTCCTTTCAACGCTTCTGCTGCTTACTTTAGGTCATTACCACTTAAGACACAGACACTTGACAGGAAAAACTCAGGTGTAAATAACGTCAGTGACTGGGTTCAACTCAGCTGCTTCAAATCCATGGTCATGCACTTGAATTGAAAAGTCAATGTATTAGAAACACAAATGTGTTCCCTATTGTGACAAAATGTCTGATATTTAAAAGGACCTATATGCAATTTTGTACAAATGAACTTCAAAGCACACAACAGTTTCACGTCTATTTTTATCTCTGTCAAAAGTAGGATCATTTATCCAAGTTAAGAATTCTGAACTGTGAAAAGATCAGGTCATCACTAAGCTAGACTAGGAAAATATGGAAATGCTCACTGCTATAAGACATGAATTATCTTTTTATTTAGATTATATTTCTATTCTATATATAATGAAATAATATTTGAAATTATAGTCCATGCAAAAATACATGGAATTATCTGCGTTCCACTAAGGAGAGGCAACTAAGGGATAACACTAGTCTCCTTCCACCAATAAATGTGTCAGTGACAGTGGGAAACAGCACCTGTCAGTATAAACAAATAAAGACTGTGTGAGGTGAATGACAAGTGAAAATTGGCAGATCAGTGATTTGGAAATATTTTAATTTCTGCTTTACACGTGATGAGATCAGAGGATCCTTCAAACAAATCCAAAAAAATGCCTCCTTTTTTACCTTAATGTGTGCTATCAACCAGAGCTTAGCTATAGAAAGGTGGACCTGTATACTCATATGATATTGCTTTTATCCTGATCACATTTGCACTCTACACCAGCTACAGCTGTCACAACTCACCCAGAGTCCCTGGATACCACCTCTAAATCACAACCAAACTATATTACATACATATCTCTATATTTAACGAGATCACTATAGTTTTACTATGGATTATTTTATTTTATTTATAAAATAAGCTCTAGTAAATAATATCGACAGAACAACCTGCCTGCTGGACAAGCCTGCCACTCTACATTTATCAAAGCGAGAGTAGAAGGTAAAGTGGTGACAATTATGCATGCACTGGCCATGGAGAACAATGATCACAGCTCACTAGAACCTTTTTAACTCACTCACTTCATATATAACGAGTTGTTATTGCAAATCCACTTTATGAATATTTCATGGTGCCACCATATACTCTGTGTTTGATGGCACAGTAATATTAGGATTAATGAACAACTGGCGATTAGTCAGCTGTGATTACCAAATTGTTCTTGGATTTTTACTCACTGTTAAATTAAAACGTTTTAAATTAGAAGATTAATCATCTGACACTACTGAGTCCATTTTCTCTCATCAGTGCCACAATGACGCCTTGCTCACAATGTGAGACAAACAATGACAGAGAGGTACAGTAGGTGGAGAGAAAGATTTAAATAGCTGTAATTCTAAGAATATCTTCAGAAGGATGAGCTACCGTGCTTTTGTTTTAACTGACTGGCAGTCATTTTTACACTACATTAAACGTGATGAATCTTAGGAGGCAGACAGCGCAGCACATAACCTCTCGTTGTCCCATTTGTTGACCAAGAACATCGGTTTGGTATAAAATGCAGAAAAATGTACATAACATATGGGTATAACTGGCAAGCCTATGCTGTTTTAAAGTGAATTCTCACATGTAATAGCAATATCATTTACCCTGTATTGTTGTGATTGTAGGAGAATTCAAATCCCAGAAGAAAAAGGAAAGCAACTACTACAACTCTATCCAAAAGGAAGAAAGATTTGGATTACATCAAAGATTATGACGCTGTCCATCTCTCTATAGCCACGCTGTTCCATCCTTCTATTTTACTTGCTGACAGTGAAATATGTGATAAAATTACAAGTGTGTCAGCATTCCTGGATGAGCTCCCTATTTTGCGTAAGAAATGTTTTCTACGATGAGACACTGCTTTTGACCTTTTCTAACTTTAAGCCGATAAATTGTAGCAAAGCCAATACATATGGAGGTTTATAACAGACCTCTTCAAGACAAGCACTGTCTATCTGGCAATCTAGTTGAGGCTGCAGGGTGGCTGCTATTGTCAACAGAAGGAAAAGGCTTGACAGGAAATGGTCCTCATTAGACACCAGAGTCCAGTCTTAAGGGAAATATTTTAGTTTTTCCGAACTTTACCCGACTTAAGTCGTTTGCTTTCGGAATGAGATGTTCAAAATTAACACAATACTCAAATATGATCTATTGACAGCATGGCTCTCTACTCGAGAAAATCTTTACGGGCTCTCTGTCTAGAATTGGTTATTCACCATTAAGGAAATTCATGCTGAAGAATATGTTTTATCTGTTACTACGAGGTGCTGGCCAGAGAGCAGACAGAGTGATGTGATCATGAGGTAAACAAAGAATTTCATTGTTCGATACAGTAATACCTTTGATTTTAGTTTGCATAGTAGCAGTAAATGGGAAGGTTGACACTGGTACAACATGTTAAAAATAGCAGTTGGATCAGGGAGGTGAAGAAGGAAGGAGATAAACATTAGAGAGGAATTTCAGCCTGCCTCAATGCATGGGGGAGTGATATGAGAATTTCAACTTGAAGGACCCACCCTTGATTAGCCACTACCCCTTAAAGATAGATTTCAACAAAAACAAACTGTGTGCAAACAAAATTCAAGGCAAACGGCCTTAAAACATGTTAACTGCAACTCTTGCATTATATAATATGCAACTTTTTTGATCTAGGCTGCAGACATTACCAATTGACAAAACCATGCATCACTTGTGTGCATGGTTTTGCATTTGCATCCTTCTGCTAGAGTGCAAAATACAAGCAAAACAGGGCTCGGCTTATCAAAGCATAGTGCTTGCCATGTGGTCGGTCTACCTTAACTTAGGCTGCATGCTACTGATAAACTGACATTATCAATCTATATAGCAAAGTGCACAATCACTACTACTTATTTAATTGACTCAAACATCAATAAGACAAACCAGACAGCTTAAAAAAAAATTAATGTGACCAGCCAGTCTAAAAAGCAAAATCAGCACATCATTGTGTCTTATTATGACAGCTAGACGACATGCATAATGAAGGCTGAGGACATGCTAGATGTTTGTCTGTAGCTTAAAACTGAACAAAAAGCATTGGCTGCTGAAACACATAACAAAATTCATGTATAATTTTAAAAATTGCAATTCAAGGCAGTGTTTCGGAGCAGAGGTGGTCCACAGACTGAACCACCTCCACTATCATCATAAAATATTTCAACCTTCTGGGAAAATTTTACTTTTTCATGCAGCACATATTTACCAAGTAAAACGCATGTGAGCCATTATCTACAAACATTTTCAGGATCTCTTTGCCTTCAACTAAACTATTTCCTGGTGGAAACCCTGATCGGAGAACCAGGAAACCATGTGCAACAGATCCCAGCACAGTGGTTCCACTCTGCCGTGCTTCCTGTGGTTTGATGTGTCACAGCAGCTTCCTCTGTCCAGTTCTTAGCGGCCACTGCACTGGGTGGAGATCCCAGTGAACCCTCCAGTGAATCGTTTTGAGCACACAAGTGCAAATGAATGTATATTATTTACTGAATGAGAACCAGTATACAAGTTTATACTGATATGTTAGTATACTAAACAGTGTAAACACTATGTGATTTGTAGGGCTAAACACACAGAAACTACAGTCTGCTTTTTTCAAAAAGATGCAGGAAACAAAGCCATGGCACAGGATGTTTTAGATATGGAGACAGTTGCCTCTGGGACATCAAAACTAACTGTTGAACCCTGATGACTTGGGTGTAATTCAATGAAACATCCGTGATGTAAGATGCCAAATTGATAATCCCAGTGATGTACCAGCACGAACAAGATGAACAAACATGACCTTTTAACATTTACTTTCAGTGGCCAGGTTCTGCCTGTCTGATGGTTCTGTAGATGTTTGATGGCGTGGCCTGATGTCTCGATAGTCACTGTTTATGGGTTACTGCATCATTGATTTGACATCTCAAAAGGACTCCTGGATGTATGTTTGACGTAGATTATGGCGGAAAGAGTAACATCACATCCTGTGTATTAGGATGCAAAGTTGGTTCTTTCATCCAAACTATAGTTGCATCAATGCTCAGTAAGGAGTTTCCGCTTGGTAATTAAACTTTTAACCATTGGTTTGACATTATAAACAATCCAACACTTTCAGCTCTAGTAAATTGTGGTGGACATTATCATATTTCCTAGTATTTTATCAATTAAATGACATAGCAATAAATCATAAAAGAAAATGACTGCAACAGCCCAACTTTGATAAACTTAATTTTAGTGCCCGATTAGGTCAGGAAATCTTTTTTTTTTTTTTTTTTTTTTTTTTTTTACATGTTTAGAGAATATTTGTATATGTAGTTGCTTTAACAGTTGTCAATGTCTCGGACATTGATAGCTGGATGTGATGAAAACACAGAGTTAAATGCAAATGGTCTTGACAAAACCTCTGTGGTGAAGTTTGTGCTTTTAATCAGAAACAGGCAGCTGTTCACTGCTTTACAAGTTTCTCACAGATCATCGCACTGCAGATAAACTACATCTCTGCCTACAATGTGAGGACCTGCTACTAAATTACTCAGCAAGAATACGACAGACATGTACTTTCCAAAAGATTTTAAAATAATCTTCTACAGTGCTAAGATAACTATTTCACCATTTCAATATCAATGTATAAACACATGACATGACGCAACACTGATAAATGACTCATGTTGACAGCAAGAAAACAGAGTTGGTTAATAACGCTAGATCAGCTTGTTAACACACATTTTATTCATATATATTTTGAAAAATGGTCAAATTGAAGGAAATGCAGTCAAACTGTGAGATCCTTTTTCAAGGGAGGCCTGGTGCAGCAACACACTTATTAAAAAATAAAATATGCTTGAATAATTTGACCCTAAATGCCTTCAAGTTCTCTTTTTTAGATCAAAGCTCTTAAAGAGCTATGGTCATCTGAGTAGGAATGTCATGTCATTTACCAAAGAGGAAATAAAGGTTACCATTGACTTCTTTTAAGAGGCTGATATTACAGTAATTTCATGGTACTCAGGAAGTGGTAAGATTCCTGCTGTGGCTTTGAGATGACTGAGATGTTGCAGTCGAGCAGATAGCAGTTACGGTTCAAGGCACAGTTTTACTTGTGGAAAAAGGGGGAGGAGGGATTTCGGTGAGAAATTGTGCAAGATTAAAAAAAAAAAAAAAAGTCTGAAGAGCCAGGCAGTACTGACTGACCACAGCCAAGAAGAAAGATATCACATCAAGTCTAAATGTAAAAAAAAAAAAATCATATCTGGTCAAAAGTCCTCTTTAAGATGCTGAAATTTTCCAACTGTAAATTCTGTGTTACAATTGATTTTTCAGATGTTATTTATGGGATGCTTCTCTTATGTGTAGCTTGTATTCCCTACAGGATGCATGCCAGACCTTGGCAACAGATGAGTTGCTGATGCAGAGAGTGTGAAAGCAGGTCAAGGGTAGACAAACCATCTAGGGGTCGGCAGTCAGGTTCGGCCAAGGGCCAGCTCTGTCAGCTCTGCTTACTGGAGGGCCAACATAGATTTGGAAGTGCAAAGAGGATCTAGGCCTCTATGTTGATATGGTTGAATGCCTTTTTTATTTTTTGGTAATGAAATTCTATTTAAACAGGTGTTTGATTCATGTTTTAATTCTTCATGCTAGGACCTCAGTGCAGCTACTGGCATGTGGAGTATGTCAGGTTAGACCTACAGTAGCAACAAAGATCAGATCAATTATTTGGGTTATTACAGTTCAGCTAAGCCACCATAGGATTAAGACTGCCATTAACTCCAAATATAAGACATAAGGTCAAATAATGAAAAAAGTGGATAATGAGCATCTGAAAAATGTGCCTTTTTTTGTTAACAAATCGTGGAAATTGTGTCATTATTTGTATTTGTGATACAAATATGCTGTCTTTGGAAATTAATAAATTAAATTGTGTACTGTTCTGACATTAGTGAAACAAATCTACAAGCCATAATGGAGAAGACTGGGAACATTTCAGATACGCATGGGCCAAACACTTTAGTTGGGGGGCCAGATTTGGCCCATGGTCCCCTATCAGTGAACTCCTAATTAAAGCCATCATTCAGTAGGCTCAGTATTGTCCAATTGTACAGTTCAGACTCCCACAAGTTTGCACAATCACACTTCTAAAATTCCAGTTTGTGCAAACATTTCATGCCATTGTGGTCTTAGATACACACACGTTGCATGTTATAGCTAGCATGCATGCAGGGAATTAAAAGGGGAATAGTTTTTCTGCAATGTGAGGCTCACCTCAACAGAAACCAAATTTAAGATGCTAGTTTTATTGCACAAACAATGTTTAGTAACAGCAACTTTTTTGACAAATGAAATTACCAAATAATAGAGGCTGGAGGAAAGCAGATGATCCCTTAAGAAGTGGAGAATCATGCAGTCTATCCCATGACTAATACAGAGGAATATGCTACAGGCAGGGCTGCAACTAGAGCATTTGCTTATTAGCAGAGAGACTAGGGGGGAAAAAAAACTTGTAAATGGTCGCCATTGTGTCAGTATTCAGCAACAGTCTTGTTACACAAGGTTGATTTGTTTGAGGTGAAACATAGTTGGATACAACCACCACTGCCACCACCACATGAACTCATAACATGGTGCAGTGTGTAGATCATAATGGGCCATTAATGCCTCTGCTCTGTGGTCTTGTGAAATCTACTGCACATAATAGACTAAAGAAAGTACCAAGAAGAGAGTCATGGCAAAATATTAGCAAAAACAAGAGTCACCTTAGACCTGTTAATGCCTGGTGTCGTTCCTAGGCCACAACTTACTCCTGAATGCATGTGAGCCAGCTCACAATTATCAGGTGTCTGTAAGCCCAACACTGCTCTGCACTAGTAGGAGCTACAAATGCTGTCCCTGTGTGTGTCCCTGATCGATTTTAGGGCAACTGACCCTCACATATCATGTTAAATGGCTATTGTAAAGATTTGCTAATCACATAACATAACTTAATTTACACAAGCTAAGGCCAGAACAGTCTAGTACTAAGCACTCAAAATATAATGTAGTTTCCTTTGAAATTAAAAATCACAATTTTGCAAGAAGCAGTGTTGTGTGGTCCTCCAACATAACATAAAAATTACATGCTATTTATAGGATTATCAAAAGGCATCACTACAAATACATAAAAAGCCATTTCATCCTCACAAGAAACTGACAAAGAATATCTTCATGTTACATTTACAGATGTGTCTTAAACATATAAACACTATAATTAATCTGCCTAAAAATAAGAAAGAAGCAGAGCACTGTGCTACAAAACATGGAAGAGGAAAAGCATGTGTAAGGACCCTAGCCCTTTGTTTTCCCTTGAGAAATCTCCACTACAGGGATGAAGGTGGGGCAACAGCTTAAGGCTTCAACGTGATATTTCTTTCACAAAAGCAGCAGCATTTACTATCATGTTTTATTTTTTTATTCACACCTCTTTTCAGCATCTAACACTGAAACAGGGAAGTTGTATTAGCATATCATCATGCCCTCCCACTGTGAAGAGAGGATAGTGGGCCAGGAGGTTAAATACTGTTTCCTTTTTAGCTGCAGGTTCTGCTAAAGTGTCCCAATATGTCAACAGTGTATGCGTGTGTGTGCGTGTGTATATTCAACCAGCATGTCTGCATTTTCAGTTGATCTTATATCCACTCAATGCACATAACCTTTATTGCAGCAATAACAATGACCTTGACTAAGGTCACAGGGATCACATAAAAGCCCACTGAGGTGTAATTTTCTATAATGTGTGCAAGTAACTACTAAAGCCAGACAAGATTAAGTCAAAAAGTGAAAATGGAGCTGCTGCAGCGAAGAACATTCAGTCTATGAAATGCCAGGTTTCCCATCTTTACAGGATGTTGTCACTGGGGAGATGTTTTCCTCTTTGTACAACATGTGAAAAATCCAAATGTAAAAAGGGAAATGCAAAACCATTAACAACCACAAAATAGCATTCAATCAAGACAAATGCTTAAAATGTCTTCACCCCTCCACTGACAGCCAGCAACCACAAGAAATTGTGCTCTGACTGACTTTTCTGTTACCAACAATGGAAATCTGCTCAGTGCAGTCCTATTTTCTGCTGAGGATGTCCTCATGTGTGTCCCTAAAAACACTTTTTCCCTAACTGTATACCATGGAAGATAGAAGTAATTTAGAATCCAAATACATATTTTTTATTATTAGTTCTGGCAAAATTAAACTGCGCACAAAAATCTGGTTTTATTTGCCCATGTGTCGAGATTATGGGTTGCTGAGATATTTGCCAACTTAAAATATAAATATATATATATATATATATATATATATATATATATATATATATATTTTTTTTTTTTTTTTTTTTTTTTTTTTTTTAAATAATTTTAGTGAACTGATCATTTACGCTGAATGCTACAGTAATAATGTACAGCAAGGTGAGAAGTGCTTGATCAGTTAAAGCTAAAAGCAGATAAAACACAACACAAGTTTGAAGTCTGAAGTGGAAGACACCTCTTCTTACATCTCAGAACAGAACTTCTAATTCACTTCCATTTTGTAGCCGCACCGTTGCCTGTGGGAGCGAGGATGACGACCTGCTATTGCATCTATCATTTCATCTGTCATTTTCAAGGAGGTAGTCCCATTGACAAGGTCTGGGGTTTGTCAAGCAGACAGTGGAGCAGTATTTTTTGGACATTGTGGACAATCCTTGGAAGTTTGAAGCGTGACGAGCTATAGTTGGCTACATACATACGTACACATCAGGCTGCCCTTGAATCAGCTTCCACTGTTCCGAGATCAGTTATGATATTGTTCACGAGTATGCACAGATGCATTACTTAATTACTTTCTAAGCCCCAAAAGGTAGCAGGGGCAAGTAAATGAGCAAATTACTCTGTGATTTATCATCATAACTATAAATTGTTTTATTAATGACCTTGGTCAACATGTGTGACGATGAAGAGTTATGTTGTATTGTGAAGTCATTTTGCAAGAAAAGCTTTTGGAGACAAACCTATTCAATTAACATATTTACAGATAACCATGTAACATCAGACCCAAGCTTTTCAATTCTGTTTTGCTTTAAGTTTCCATATTAATATACTTTCCTTTCTGTTATTAAGGTAAGAGCATATTGAGAGAGCATATCAAGGCTTCTAGCTCTTTGAGTCACTGCACAGCACTGGTCCTCATTCAGAATAGACAGGGAAGTGCAGGTTCTCTTCATGACCATGACTTGGGGGCAGAGTTTAATTATCAGGCTGTTGGTCTTTGACAGTCTCCACCAACAGTTCCTGTCCCCAGCTTCCTCCAACCAGTAGCACTCTGTTAAAATGCCTTTGTGAGCTGGGACTGTTTATAGAAGAAACAATAATGGGAGAGATGTGGGCCATGAAGCAGACTACATTATGGTCCTTTTTCCTAAAACTGGACTACAGCTGTCACAGATGCAGAGAAATGATTTGTAACTGGTTAATCTTTGACTAAACCCTCAGCTATTTAACCAGGTTTAAAAGCAAACTTGAAGTTTACTGGCTTGAATAAAGAGTAGTTTCTGCTGTTGGTGCAGGAATAATAGTCAAAGACATGGGGCTGCACAGCTTTGTTTGAAAGCTAATGAAGTGGAATACAATGCCACAGATATACCAAATGTTATCAAAGTTGTAGATTTTCTCAGGTTTGTGCCCTGAGAACAACTTGGATTTATTCCAACAGTTTTAAAACGTAAACAACAGATGTGACAGATACTAGATACTAACACATCTCACGGGACTTTGAAAAGGCTCATGTCTAATGAAAAATGGATTCTATTCACGTTTACCAACTGTACACAAAAACCAATTAGTCTACGAAAAGTTCTCAAAATTCAAGCAAATTTATAATTAGAATCATGCTCACTGAGCTGAAACATGTGTAAACAATGACGGTAATAGATTTTTCTGTGCTGAGCATCACAACTGTCTGTGACAGCCAGCACAGAATAACCTCAACCCCACATCAACTGAGTTGTCCATGTCTTATTACAATTAGGAGGAAAAGACAAAAAAACTCTTCAGGTACTTCGGCACTACATTGCCATATGGAACATGTTTTCACAACCACTTTGGCTAAATAAAGATGTAAAAACAAACGTTCTACAATAAGGGCAGCAGTGCTGACAAGTCACATAGATGTTTTTATTGAATTAGGAAAAGTGCTGTCCCAGAGATATTTCAGTTTTCTACAACTCCACAAATTACTGTAACACTCATGGCTTTCTCATACAGTTATCTCTACATTTGTGTTGTGTAACATATCTTAATCTCTTAGATGGCACAACTCTTTCAAACATTGTTGAATTCCAAGGTCTGTTTGTCAGCAGGAAGCAGGTTGTGAGGCTTGATGGACGCGTTGTCGGTTTTGCTCTGGGACTAATCATGACATAGTACGCTGATAAACAAAAAAACGGACATCCCAGTTGTGACAGTTCAGTCAGTAACAGCTAAACAACATGTTGGCTGGTCAAGCATGTGTGCTCAGCCTCAAGGTGGTCATTTTGTAGAGTAATATCCACAAAA
Source organism: Rachycentron canadum (assembly GCA_038496675.1). Taxonomy (NCBI): domain Eukaryota; kingdom Metazoa; phylum Chordata; class Actinopteri; order Carangiformes; family Rachycentridae; genus Rachycentron; species Rachycentron canadum. The sequence continues at coordinate 8,138,268 of CM076650.1, read as the reverse complement.
ATGCCCTCTTTTGTTTAGGTAAATAAAAAGGTCATATACGGACACAACAAGCAATGAGGGCAATGGAGAAAAGAAAACAATATCTGTTCCTGGGACTATAAACAGAGTCTGGTCATGCTTATTCAGATACTAGCCCTCAAGTGTTTAAAACAGCTTTTAGTTACAGTGGAGAAGGAAGAGAAAGGTGTGACCATGGAATTGGGCTGATGCGACAGATAGCAGGGAGAGGCAGATAGAGTTTCATTCATGTGTCAGATTAGAGGGCTCTTTGTTACTGCCAGAGAGGGCAAAGCATGCCTGCAGAGCGGACAAGGATCGCCCTCACTCCCCTGACACTCGGGTTGGAATGTGTGCAACCGAAGGAAGAGGTGGTATATTTGCTGCATTCCCATTTACATTATATGCACACAGGGTTAGGAATTAAACAAAGCTGTCATCTTGAGCTTCAGGGTCCTAATTTCAATGTTAGGTTAGTGATGGGCCACATTTTATAGTGCTACATTCAAATCTCTCAAAACTCACTCTTTGCTGCTTCCTTTTTAAAAAGGAGGATGGGTACAAGGAATTTACAGCATTGATAAAGAATTGAAAGGTTAGTTCACTCACAACACAAAAAGAGTTAGTGGGAAAATATATTCTCTAAGGTTTTCAAAATAGAAAAAATGTCTAGATTGGTTGCATTAAGAAATCTGGCCTTAGTAAAAAGTAATGATTCTTTCCTCCAGCACCGAGTAATAAAATACTAAGACTATTTGAAAAAAACAAAAACAAAAAACATGGTGAAGATGCAGCTTAGAACAATTAATTTCACTTATGACAGCCGATCTCAAAGGAGGATCCTCTGTGTCAACATCAGTACGACAGATGATAAAATGGGCACCAACACGCCATCAAACAGATGCTGTGCATGCTCAGACACACAAAGACAAAGAACACCTTAAAATAATACTGAAAATTTTCTCTTTGACACAAATAGAACTACAGAAATCTAAAAAAGAACTAGAGTGAAACAAGGTATCTACTTTTCCTGCAGTTGCCCCTTAAAGAGACATAATGAAATGTTTGAAGAACAGTGACTTCAAGCTTTAGCTGGAGGCCAATATAGTTTTAATAAATTGCCTTAAGGCTGGCATTTTAAGTACAATATATGTTCTTAGTGGCAAGAAAATGAGAGAATATGGCACTTTCCAATATTAGGCCTTTTAATATTTGGACATATGAAGCCTGTTCTAACAAAATAATAATTGGCATTGAATTTCCATGATTATTTACAGTCAAAATAATCATAATAAGACTTGTTTGTCTCAGAGTCTTGAAAGAAAACAGAGTCAGTTTGTTCTGTGCCCTGGGATGCAGACTGACATTTTTTGTCTCAAAAATGGAGATAGATGAAAATAAATCTTTATAAAATACACATATCACTGAGTTAAACTGGTGGCTGCCTTTGGTTACAGACTCCATTTCTGGCACTTCTTGCAGTAGACATTATAAGGAAACCAGGCCAGAATACCTAAACATACCATTTCAAATGTGTCAAAAGAAATAAATCATAACATAAACAATCATGTGCACAGATACCTGTGGTTTCTACTGTTGTCCACAAAGCTAGTAACCACACCACATCCATCTTCTGTGTCACTTAACTGTGGGCCAGGCTCAGCTTCTTCTTCACAGACCTTTCCATTAGTCAATGGTTTACAGAGCCCAAGAAGAGTCTGTGTTGCACTCCATAGAAAGCAGGGTAGGACTGTGCTGTCAGAGTCTAAATTAAAGTGATACTGTTCTAAACCAAGGAGCATAATAGATTTTAGAACAATAAGGGCTCAACCTATAAATTAGAGACCATACTGTTTTGATAGAAATATCAGTACCTGCAGGCTTCAATGTTTTGTGAGGCTACGTAGCACAGAGTAAACAGAGAAACAGATCTCAGCTGGACCAATTATATTGTAGTCTGTTCAGTCCATCTTTTCCTGGCCCATAACTGACCTTTCAGCTTAGCAGACATTACTTCTTTCACATTTTCACTTGATAGTAACGTCCATTTGTTTCTTTACCAAGTGGCCCTGGTTTATAGTGATATTGCTCTCTGGGGTGGATCATAAACTGTGAAGAGGGAGCACGAATATTGTAATGTCTTTCTGTCTCATCAATTTTATTGTAGATAAGTACATGTGTTATGTATGAAACCTGCAAATTAACTAGCAAAAACAAGTACATTCATGTCATGTCTGCTTACTGTTCTGTCAAGTGAGATCAGTCAGTCGCCTTTGTTGCAGACAAGCCAAATGAGAAATAACACCCCAGGTTGCTTCTCCTTGCAGCTTTCAGCATGTTGTTTTAAGTTAGCCAGAAACAAAACAATGCAGCTTCCTGTAAAACTGTGGGCAACCACTTACAGCACAGGGACTCTTACACACTGACTGTATGCAACCTGCCTTAAAAAGATGACGATAACAAGCGACTGGTGAATAAAGTAAAACATTTACCAAGCCCAAAAGACCCAGATATTTTTCTCGAGAGCTGGCACACCTCTCCAGGGCCAAAACACCAGCGACCATTGGACCTAACAATTGTCAAGTTGCCAGCAACAGGTCTCCAATGGTTTTTGAGGATTGCTACATTTGTTCACCAGTCCCTATTTGCCAAGACAGAAGTATACCCTCTCATCGCTTTGTGTGATCTTGTGGTCTGGAAGCAAGTGTTTTATCTGAATCTGTATGTATTGGAGGTTTTTTTTTTGTTTGTTTGTTTTTTAAAAACAGCAAGCGTGAAAGAAAGCTGCTTATGTTGTGTAGTGGGGTGCTCACTGTCATTATTTTCAGTCCTTCAATTGAATGTAAAATATTGCACTCATTGGTTTAGTTATTGGTCAGTTATACACAGACGTGGGCTATTCAGGCAACATGAGTGAATTCACCTGCGTGGGTGGACTATTACAGGTGTGGGGCATTAATAATAAACTAAAAGCCACTGTGAAGATTACCAGGTTAAAGCTGAAATCTACCACATTCTACAGCAAACATGCCAAATTAACTTATGGAGGCTGTGTGAGCGTGTGCCAACCTGTCGTTTACATGAGTCAGCCACTGGAAAAACTAGTGTGATATGACTGTAGTTATGCTTGGTTTCCATGCTTGAAAATTTAATTAAATAATCTTCTAGTTCTTTCTAGTCTATATGGTGTGAAATTCACTGCTTCCAGTCCAGTGGCTCTGCTTCAAACAGACTGAGCTAGTCAAACAAGACAGGTGGGACTTGACAAACCATAACAAGGGAACCGATATTTCTCAGCAGTAAAATAGTACTCAAACGATTGTGTTTTGAATAATCTCTCACACAGACTCATTGTTTAAATACAAAACCAGTATGGAGCCTCAAAATTTGTTCAACTGCTCTTTCTGTTGTACTCAACTTCACTTTCACTTTCATCTGATACACGGTGGTAACTTGTATCCAGTTAGCATGGACCACATGTACCAAGTGAAAGGGAGAAAAAGTGTAAAACCCAAGGGAGCTTCTTTATTTCTTTATTCAAAACCATCGAATCCTGGTGTCTATAAGCCCGGCCCCCGAGTCAAAAGACATCAAAACCACTATTTTGGGTCATGTTTAAAACAATGCTGCATTTAACTAAATACAGTGTAGGACTCATGCACCGAGCCTGCAAATGACATACTACTAAAGAGAAGACTCTGGCTTTCATGATAAATCAGATTATCGCCCAAGTGGAGGGTGAGCAGAGGATGTGAAGGGCATGACAGAATATGTGTCGAGTGTGGTAAGCATAATGAAATGCACGGTGCCATCTCTCAAAGCCCTAAAATGACGCTGACCATGCTAAACATGGGCATCCCAGGGACAAATGCAGAGCTGCACTCTTGATATTTTTGTCAAAACACGTGTCTGTCTCTCCAGCTCATTTCAGTGAAATATTAATTACTTTTTCTAGAAAAAAAATGCTATAAAAGCATGCACTGATTAGTAGAATTACAAAAACAATACTTCCCTGCTTCGTATTGGCAGTCACATGTTTTGGCCATTTATAATAACAGATAAAATTGCTTTGCAGCCAATGACACAACTATTGCAGTCAATATTTACCTCTAATTATACTGAGAACAACAAAAATGCCTTTAATAGACATTTAACATGGGGCATTAACAAAGTTACAGCTGAAACGTGTGGCCTTACAATCTAAGGAGCGTCATCTTGCTCAGTACTATACAATAAACATTTTTCAGGAACCAGGTCACTATGAAACATCTCAATGCTATGGCTGAAATTAGTAGTCAATCAATCAATTAGTTACTTGACAGGAGATTAATTGACAACTATTCTGATAATGAATTAAATCACTCTCTTTTAATCAAGTAAAGGAAAAAAAATCGGCTTTTAAGATGTGAGGCTTTGCTACTTTTCTTTTTGTCTTCCATGCTAATAAACTAAATATCTTTGTGTCTGGAGGGTGGGGCATTAAAAACAACTTCAAATTATACATACTTTTTTTAAAAATTCAAATATTTCATAAACAAAATGATTATAAAGTGCAGTTAGTTGCAGGCCTACATAATGTTTATTAAAAACAAGTATTTGAGGAAGCATTTCAAGACATAAAAAGAATGTGAAGTAGTAGCTACAGTTAAAATCTACACCTGTGTTTGCTTTGTTGTAGCACAGACCTGGGAGTTGTCACACTGGTTGGATGATGGAATAGCTTTGTGTCTTATGGTAATGCCACAACTTCACAGCATGAGGTGAAGTGTCTCTTCCACAATTCACTTACCTGCACTGTGGGGGTTGGTGCTCTAGTTAACTTCATGACTACAGACATGGAGGGTGAGCCTCCATTTCTTAGAACACCACCATTGTGTTGCCACTGTGACAAAGCAGTTTTGCAGGTTTCACCCTCAACTCTCCTCCCTCTGCCTCCCGCTCACCTAACCAGCCAAACTCCAGCTGAGCATGCTCTCTTCTTCGCACTAAACTTCCTTGTTTGAGTACTTTCATTCATTCACTTGCAGGTGGAGCAATATCATTTCATAACTCTGACAACCAAATGGCTAGACAAAGCTGGATAATAGTTTTAGGGTGGCCAACAGGTAGTAGGCAGACAGACAGACAGTCACACACACTATGACTGACCTGGATACAGTATATTACAAAAAGCAGCAACTGATTAGCTACAACAGCTGCTCTGCAATGACCAATCTGACATTGCTCATCATATCTGATTCAATTAAGTTTGTTTTACCAACATGTTATATAGTGTGTAGAGAGCCAGTCAGACAATGACAACAAGAAATAAGAAACGTGCCAAATGGGAGAATGTGTAATATAAATATTTAAGGCTAAAGGAGGGCAAAAGAGTAGTTTCTGCACTTAAGGTTATTCTGAGGAACCCAGTGCCTGTAGCAATAAATAAAGAATATACTGTCATGTAAGGATAATATGGGAACCAGAGAGAAGTCATTTAGTCTATGACTCATTGCACAGTTTCCAATGATGTGGGAAGCTCACCTTTAAGTTAATGTAAAAAAAAAAAAAAAAAAAAAACAGGCCCACAACTGGTGCCAAAGTATCTCATCTTATTTTTTAATTTTATTTTCATTGTTTTTACCCATCAGCGCTTCTTTATGCAAATGTGAATGATGTCAGACTTGTCCAAACGTTTACATGCCACCGTCAGTCCTACACCGTGACAGCGCTGTCTAAGGCCTATCCTGAGCTCTCGTAATCGGCTTACCAGGTTGAAGACGGTCTCCACGATGTCTCGGTTGGAAACTTCTCCAACTTCCACCAGGCCGGCCAGCACGGCGAATTTCATCCTTATCCCCCTGATGGGCACTCCGGGGTTGAGCGCCATGGCGCCCGACCGCCCGTCCTTCCCATCACCTGGCTGCGCAGCGCCCGCTGTCTCCTCGCTAGCCATTGCTACGGAAGCAAGGACGGGACAGGTGGCGTTCACAGGTAAGGCACCTGTTCACCTCCAATGGTGACAGTGCAGCCGACGTCGGAGGAGAAAGAGGAATCTATGTCCCCTTCAGCTGAGTTGTTGACAGTCTACAGGCACACAAGCGAAACGTTTCCCTCCCCATCCAAAACACTTCAGCGAATAAACCACCAAAGTGTACAAAAAAAAAAAAAAAAGAGGAAAAAAAAAAAGCGCGAATTGAATTTATTAGTCGCCGAAAGACTGGAAATGTCACCGCTTCACTCCACGATGAACTGCTCCTCTCCTGCTCTGTAACTTGATACCAGACGGATGGATTAATGCCGTTAAAAGCCGTGAGGAAGTGGGCTGCAGGTAACAAGGAGGCAGGTGGACCGGAGCCCGTCCTTTCCCAGTTTTCTCCTCAAAGGGGCAAACGTGGATACGGACTTTAATACCCCCGCACAGCAGTGGAAGTTGCTATTGTCACCGAGTCCCACACACTTGACAGGTAACGCGCTTGGCAGAGGCAAAAAACTCACTAACTGGAGGAGGGCAAGTCCGTCGGCAGCCCCGGGAGAAGTCGTTAAGGGACGCGGGTCCGCTCGGTCCTCCCCGGGAAACTCCACAGACTTGGTTAAATGTCACCGTTGACCCAGCTACGCTGCTTTCTCTTCCTGATTTACCCCGGCAGCTTCAGCTCTCCACCGCCATGACAGTGTAGCCCTTGAGTGAGTGGAGCATGCGCAGTGAGAAGCTGGGTTTATTCGGCTCGGTGGCAGGTGTGCTGCTCAGGTGGCTTTCTAGCGCGACACACTGGGATTCAGTTACAATAAACATGCTCGTACGGTTGTATTCGGTTAGTCCGACCGTACCCGGAATGACTCGTTCCAGTGCCCCGTGGCAAAATGTGCTGCTGGGCCCCTGTGTCCTCTAAGTCCCCATCAAGTAGCCTGCAGTGCACATAACACATAACAGAGAGCTCGTAGAAACCAGGCATCTCCCCCATACCTGCCCCATGGAGGCATTACCACATTGGCCCAAGGGGGAAGGTTGCCCATGCATCAGAGCCTTTGAGAGAGCATTTCCTCAAAAAGTCAGTCAAATTTCTTCAAAGAAATGCAAAATTGCGATGCAGCTGTGCAACAGCGAAATAAAAAAAAAATTACATCACAATGATTAGGGCCCTTCTGCATATGACAGATTTTATGTGATAACGTTTAAGTAAATTTGACTGATAACACTTTTAATTAAGTACAGTTTTGAATATAGGGCTTTAACTTAGAAGTTACAATTACATTATTCTAGTCAAAGGATCTGAATATTTCTTCCACCAGCATTCATTTAAAATTGCTTCTCTTTTAGGCTGATACACTTACTCTGGGCCATAATATACAGCCATAAATAAAACTAACTTACTGCAACTGAAGTAAATTAAATGCAAATAAAAATCCTGAAATGGAAAAACTGGTCAGTATTTCCCCTTAGTTGACAATGACTGAAATAATATTTCTATGAAATAATATGCAATATTATTTATATATTATGATTGTGATAATGTGACAGTGTTGTACTGTTTTCATCCCCTGTAGCATCTCTGTAATAAGGAACTTTGGCTCTTATTACAGTAGTTACAAAAATTAACTAGGTGGCAATTTTACCTACAACTACATTTCAGCAAAAATTTTCACCACATTTCCTATGGTTCAGGGCTCCATCCTGTAAGACAAAGCAATAAACCTGTTGCCTATTTAGTAAGTTAATTTTTGAAGATATTATATAAATATATATTATAAATCATTCAGCAATCAGAATATAACATGAAAAAATACCGTAAATGAACAAATACATTATTATACTGTACCATGATTCCCCACAGGAGTTTCCCCAAAGTTTTTCCGTTGGTTAATGCGTATGAAGAGAAACCATCACACATAACTTTATGCTGTGAGAAAACAGAGAGTGGGAGTTTGACATCTATGTAGAACTTTGTTTTCTGCAATAAACCCGCACATTGACAGATGTCTGCAAACCGCAGCTGTGGAAGCCAAACGTTAAACTGAAGTGACAGCTCTGCACTGCTTGCCTTTTCAAATCACTACCAATAACCAGTGAGATATTCACATAGCTGAATGGATGATAGGCACCAATGTCTACTAGATAGATAGATACTTTATTTATCCCTGAGGGAAATTAAGGATTTGTTCTTGATTTTCAATCCTAAAACTTCTCCTTATAATGTGTAATGGAAGGGAGCATCTGGATTTGAACCAGAGACCTCTTGATCTGCAGTCAAATGCTCTACCACTGAGCTATACCCCCATATAAAGCTACCCGTATTGACGGATAATCCCACCTTAATGTGACCTGGAACGTGATTATGCCTCCTATTCATGTATATATATGTTAAGTAATGTCCACATCTTAAAGCATTTGTCTTATCCTCTGTCCTCTGATATTGGCTTCATATGAGCTCTGCAGGATGGCTCAGCAGCTATGAGTGTTGTTGCCACAGAGGCAGCTGACGTCACTGTCACCAATGACCTCCCAGTGTAGTTGCGTCCTTGGGGACTTTGGGAGTCATGGAAGCCAACAGCATCACTCATGAGACGAAGGTCTTGTCTCTGATGTAATGACCTGAAATCAGCATACTTGGTCTCAGAAGGCCAAATGTAGACTTCTTTAAATAAGTATTTGAAAAAGATGTTTATACTAGCCTTTAAATTGAGCACAAAGCTTGCCCCATTATTTTTCTAACAAGGCTGTATAGAGATAATGAGACATAGTGACATATCAAAGTTTTACTGTTGTCATATTTTGCTCTCTTCCTGCTATCCTGTTTTAAAGTCCTTCTATCTAGGGAGAAGGTTATGATTTCTGCAAGTAACTTGTGTCAGAAATAACTGTGACTTGCAAAAAGCTTTACTTTCATAATGTGTCTGACTGAAGCTTGCAAGATTAATTTAAGAGATACTGAACTGAAAGGACAGAAAATTACATTAATTGTGACAAAAGAAAGTTCCAAAAAGATTAAACCTTCAATTAAAGCCATAAAAATTGGTCTTGGTTTTTGTGCAAACAATACATCAGAGATTCAAATGAAATGAAAAAGAAAATTGCAAATATATAAGGGCATAGATTTTAAATTTACATTTGTAAATTTGCATGCATAGAGACATGAGGTTTAACAACTTTTGTTACTTGTTCAGATGGAAGCACTTGAATGTGTTTATTTCACCAACCGTCCAATCAATACGTGTTTCTGTTATTTTGTCCACCTACATTTATATAAGGGTACTCTAAGTAACAGAAACACCTCTCCCCATAAGGCAAAACAGTTCAACAACAATATATCATTACATTACAAAATCATTAAGTTGAATCAACCCTGCTCAACTGATCCAACAAACCCTAAACATTATAACCTTCATGAAGGAGGAATTGAAAGCACAGTTGTTACATCATACTGCATTTATTTTAGCTAGGTGCAACTAATAAACTGCCATCTGTGTATTTACCAACAGATAAAATTCTTCCTTTTGTTACAATAACAGTGTGGGTGGATGATAGGCTACACACCTGTAGGACATGTAAATACACAGACTGGTCCGTCCTGATGGGTTAGCCCAGGATGATGCGTTTTCTTTCAAAATCAAAGCGATGGCAATATTAGTAGTAATTTTAATTTAAAAAGGCTAATTGGGGAAAAAAAATCATCACAACGTAGGTGGAGGCCTGTAGGTTGGGTGCATTACATATAACCAAATAAAATATGAATAATTACCGCTGAATGATGTATAGCAATATAAATTTGAACTATTAAATTCACCTCTTTAAAATCCCCAGTAGGTTATTTACTTTTCTTTTTTTTTTTTTTTTTTAACTTTTTTAGATTGGTACAAGTGGTTTTTTTTTCTTTCTTTCTTTTTCTATATTCATTGAACTCTTGTATAAGTGAACATGTCCTTAGGTTATTTTTTTCCACTCACAATATAGTATATTGCATTTTGCAGCATATTATAGTATACGTGCAAACATTTAGGTAACTGTGTGTGTCACCTTTTGCCTTTCAAACAGCAACAGCTCTCATCTCAATGTCATCTGTTAGTGTCTGAATGTCTGCTATGCTACTTGCCACAACTCATACATTTAAAAAGATGTTTCAAAATTCCCTGGTATGTCAATTAAAATTATTCAGCTGGGATACATTTTTTTTAAATTAGGTATTAAGTTGTTTATAAAGTTATTAAACTTAAATTTATTTGCTTCCACAGACACGACACTTTATTTACTCTGTAAACGGTAAACAGAGTTTTGGTTTTTGCCAGCAGGGGGCGGCAAAAAAGAAAAAACTATAAGGACTCGCGAGATAAAACAAATCTCACGAATCTCACTGTCTCTTTAATTCTCGCGCGATTTCCTATTTCCTCCTCTTTCACTCCCTGTAGCCAACATGGCAGTCGGCAAGAATAAGAGGCTGACCAAAGGCGGCAAAAAAGGTGCCAAAAAGAAGATGTAAGTAGAAAATCTGCACTTGGTTACACAAAACAAGGTTTGCGCTCGTTACCTGTGTAACTTTGGTGTAAGAAATGTGAAGGATGAAGCCGATATTAGATAGATGTTACAGGGCCGGCGCTAAGTCTCGTTCGACGGCCTCTGTGGCGTTAGAGCCAAACCATGCTGTGTCCCCTATCAACTCTGCGCGGAACCATTATGTGATAATTGGGCTGATTTAATCAGACTTGTGTATTTAATCCGTAGAATTGTGAGTCTGCTAAAATAAAGTATGAAGAGCTGGGCGAGTGTGGTCCCACGGTTAGGGCAAGCAACGTTATCAGCTAAAGGCTAGCAAGCGTTAGCAGTAATTTAGCTAAGCTTACCCATTAACATGGAAGTCACAATTCAGTGAGCCAAATGATAAATTATACTACGAACTTGCCAATTCTCTGACTCGTACGGTGAAGTCATTTAGGGAATCGCTCAACGTGGCTGTATAATGGCCCAGGATCACGGCGAGCCGTCCATGCTCTGCTAACCTAAGCGGTTTCTGTGCATGCTTAACCGGTTTGCTCGCTGCTATTGTGACTCTGACTGTAGCTGACTGACCCATCTGCACGCACTCATCATCGGGGCTGCTTGGACTGTTGTCTCTGTGTATTGAATTTGTATTTCACTGTTCCGCAGTGTGGACCCTTTCTCCAAGAAGGACTGGTATGATGTCAAGGCACCAGCTATGTTCAACATCCGCAATCTTGGCAAGACCTTGGTCACCAGGACTCAGGGAACCAGTAAGTCTTGATTGTTCAGAAGCTTATGGTGAAACATGTGCTATAACATTCAGCGGTCTTTTGACCATCAGACAGTGACAGTCTGAGCACAGTGAAGCGCCACAGGATGAATGAGACAGTCTTTATTAAATACTCCTATTAGATACTCCTGGTGATGACATGGGAATGCACAATGACAAACTGTTTCGGTCCCAAATGATGGTTGCTGATTACTTATGAGATTAACTGAGTCCAGAATGCCATTGCTTTTAGTCTCTCTAGTGCTTGTTGTGCTTAACCAGTCTGTTTCCCAATCATCCAGGAATCGCCTCTGATGGTCTTAAGGGACGTGTGTTTGAGGTGAGCCTCGCTGATCTGCAGAACGATGAGGTTGCCTTCCGTAAATTCAAGCTCATCACTGAAGACGTTCAGGGCAAGAACTGCCTGACCAACTTCCACGGCATGGACCTGACCCGTGACAAGATGTGCTCAATGGTCAAGAAGTGGCAGGTAAAGATTGTGATTTTGTGACTGGCACTCGTATCCCTGAGAATCTTTGACTGTGGTCAGTGTTTTGTTTTTTTGTTTTTGTTTTTGTTTTGTTTACCCCCATGATAATGAATAGGCGGGGACATCTACAACATTGGCTCATATTTAGCAACAGTGACTTGTGTACACTTGAAGTGGGATTATGATTGGTGGTTCAGTGGTTTGATTTTTGGATTGTGTGGGAACATCTGGTAGGAAACAGTTGAAATGTCTAATTGATGTGTTTCATGAACAATTTGCTTGTAAAATATATTATGGTGGGAAACTTTCTGAGAAGGCTCTGAATGCAACTTGTGGGACACAGAAAAGAGCATGGATTATTAATGATATATAGTAGTGTGAGCAATGAAATTTAAAAGGGGAAAAAAAACTTTCAATACGGATGCCAATGTACTCTTCATTTCCAGACCCTATGTTTTGTTTGAGTCTTTGTCAGGATAGTTTATAATTAGGTAGTTTTGCTGTTTAGGTCAAAGTAAGGTCAAATTTCATTTCATGTAAACTCTTTAGAAGCAAAGTTGAAGGGTTTCAGTTAAAGTTGATATTTTGCCTTTGTTCAGTAATGATGTAGGATGGAAATGTAGAAGATGCATAGACGATTGACAGCTTCATCAGTTGGCAGCCAAAGAATGTTTGGAATTTGACTTATTTAATCCTGACAGTCTATTTCTGAGTTACATTAACTTAAAACTGTAAGGACATTGGAAGAATTTTCTTTCAACTTAAATGGATTGAAAGGACAGACTTACCTCTGAGTACTGCAACAGTCTACAAAGTAATTGTTTTTATAAAGGATGAATAATAGCTTTAATCCTAAATCAAAGTGAAGAAAACTGCACAGTGGTACAGCCTGTCCAAAGATTGTAAAAATATATTTTTGGTGAAGAAGGAAATGGGGTAAGAAGCAGGTTGGAGCGAAGTGGACACAGCAAAAGTTAATTACCACAGTCAAGGAACACAGTGACTGTCAAATGACAACTTTGCAGGAGAAAATTAATGGGATTTAGTTTGAAGTCTAATTGGAAAGGTTGTTTTCTTTCCACTCAGACCATGATTGAAGCCCATGTGGATGTGAAGACCACCGATGGCTACCTTCTGCGCCTGTTCTGCGTGGGTTTCACAAAGAAGCGCACCAACCAGATCAGAAAGACTTCCTACGCCCAGCACCAGCAGGTCCGTCAGATTCGTAAGAAGATGATGGAGATCATGACCCGTGAGGTTCAGACCAACGACCTGAAGGAAGTTGTCAACAAGCTGTAAGTACTTGTACAGTTTCTCTTGGCATGTTCAAGAAAAGGCTTAACTGCTAGAAACTATTACCTACCCTTGTTGGCTGTGGATATACTGCGGAGGTCTTGGATTTTGCTAGTCATGTAAAAAATTTACTGTCAGGAAACTTTAAAATGTGTAAAAATACTAGGTCAAAGAGACTTGCAGTCCCTGAAAAAGCTTAGTAATTGTCTTTTGCATTGATGTGTTGTATATCATTATTTTACAGGATCCCTGACAGCGTTGGCAAGGACATTGAGAAGGCCTGCCAGTCCATCTACCCTCTACATGATGTCTATGTCCGCAAGGTCAAGATGCTTAAGAAGCCCAAGTTTGAGTGTAAGCGATTTTATTTTTTAATAGCAGTAATGTAGGGTTTTTGGGTTTTTTTTTTCTACACTTGGGAACACATGATGACAAACTGTTTCGGTCCCATATGATCACATGATTACTACCCATTGAGATCAGCTGACGTTCCCTTTCATGAAAAAAATTGATTTAGTTTCAGTGATATCTTGCGATAAAAGGTTTTCAGCCTGCTCTCATGACCTCACGAGGATGAAATATTGCAGATTTTTCTTTATTTGAAACATAGAGCTTCCTAATTGCAAGTGACTTTAACTTTTATGCTTGGCCTGAGTTTAAAGCCTCTTGTTTTTCATTTCAGTGGGCAAGCTGATGGAGCTCCATGGTGAGGGCGGTGCCGGCAGTGCTGCAAAGGCATCCGGTGATGACACTGGAGCCAAGGTGGAGAGGGCTGACGGCTATGAGCCCCCCATCCAGGAGACAGTCTAAAAAAAACACCCTGACAGATTTAATAAAAAATGTAAATGACCAATGAACTCTATTGTTTTCACTAATGGAACAACAATTTCAGTGTGTGCAGGGGGAGGACAACTTGTTCAGTTATATTTTTTAAAACTTGTGCCTACAGTTTCTAAAGTTGAGCTTGCAGAGTGTCAACAAGGCCTATGATTTAACCATTGTTCAAAATTGGGGCTAAAACTCCATTGATGGTTGACACCATATTACCAACATTTAGAAAATCAAAGGGAAAACTGTTCAAAGAGACTTAGAATGAGTAGTTCAACTCCAATTATTAACCACATTTTGTATAATATGTAATGGAGATGCTGTAAACTTTGATAAGACAAACAGACCACTAGATGGTGCAATTGGTGAATGCGAAGTAGACCAAATGAAAAGCCAAGGTATTGAGGTTTTAGTTGTTGCCAGCTTTAATGTTTTTATATGATAAATTATTCAGTTAATGCTGTAGATTATAAAATGTGTTCCACTACTTGGAGATGAAAATACTGCATTCCAGTTACGGGCAGATCACAGAAGACCTCGACAGCTGAAATCATCTGTCCTCTCGTCAGCCAGTAGTGTTCCCTCTGTCCTGAATGCTATTATCCCAGGACTTGCACATAGTTTTTAGGGACCAGGGCTCGTTTCCCCCTCAAATCACCCAAGAACCATTCTTCATCAATGGACTCCAGGTTGGTAACAATATCCCCAGTCTGTGAAAGAAGAAATCAGGGGTTTTTAGGATGGTGCTGTGTTTGATACTTTTACTCTGAATTTGAAATGTATTCATGATGGGAACAAATCAAAAACTACCTGCAGAGAGAGTTCCTCATCACAGTCTGATGTGAAGCTATACAGAGCCCTGGCTGTCCCACCACCAGATGCTTCCTTTTGCTGACTGTTCAATGATTGCTGACCTGCTGAGGAAGATATATGCAGAAAGTCTTAAAAAAGAATGATGTGACAGTTACTCTACAGCTACTTTAACAACCAACTGTTTTACACACTAATCCCATACAAATGCTGAAACTACACTCAAGCCCATGTTCTCAGATGTGAGTATGTTTGATGTTTCATGAAAAAAGATTTTTGAGTTTTGGACCATTGATCACCCACCAACCATTGAAGATGCCACCTTGAGCTTTAACGTATATTTCTCACTTATTTTCTCAATTATTAATGATCACAATGATCAACAGACTAATAAGTTATTAGGTTGGTTTTTCTTTTGTTTTTTTAATCAAATACTGTAGTTTACCATATCACTAATGACACATTTTTAAAACTCAGCCCTCACACATTGTCTCTACCAAACACAGCAGCATCATGAAACATGACTGGAATTACCCAGACAGTGATTCATTTTCACTTACTTCATAATACCAAGAGAGAAACATCGTGAGAATGCCATACCTGTGCTGCTCTCAACATACGCCCTGGGGAACATGCCTTCTCTGCCATTGAGCCTGCCACAGCTCCATTCATCGTTGATATGCCGGGTGAGCAGGATGCAGTCTCCCTGCTGAAAGGACAAGTCGCCTTCTGACTTCCCAGCATAGTCGTACAGAGCCACCACCCAGTCCACTTTGGACTGAGAAGATGCCTAGAAAGTGAACAAAAGACCGTTATCTCCATATCTTCGCTGTCAATGTTATTGCTTATAAAAAATATTGGTTACCTGAGTGGGTTTGGAAACCTCCACATTTGCAATAGGAGAAGCCACCATACCTGTGGGGGGTGGGGGAGTAATGTAGTTTATTAAAAGCAAACATCATACAACATCCAATCAGGATCAGAATGAAAAAGAATGAATAGTGGACACAATTTGTGGTACTTGTCCTCTTTGACTTTTTAACCAGTGAATATTAAATTTTACCTCAGGTTGTTAAAATCCTCTAAAAGCACATTTTTTAAGATTCATTAGAAGGAAACTACATAAAGCATTCAGTATTTTTCAAGTATTTATAATTTAATAGTATTTTTATACAACTCTTGTTTTCTAATAATTTTCTAGAAGAATGTAATCTGGCACTAATGATAGGGAAAACAGAAATAGACTCAAGCCATAAATTCATTTTATAAGCACTTCTAAAAGAAACACCTAAAAGAATGAATGAAAAATGATTTTAGAGGATTTTAGTGGACTTCAAGTCATGACATCTAAACTGTATTTCTGAACTCCTGGCTACAGACATGGTTGCTTCAGTGTTGTCATGTTGTCATCGTTGAAAAACCTTTTGTAAATAGTGATTTAATGAAACATAAACACAAATTCCTGACGTGCCACAGAGGGAAATCCCAGCTAACACAAAGGAAAAGGATCTAAAATGGCTCCTCACTGAAGGACACAACCACTTTTTTGTTCTGATTGAGGATCAAAGGGATAACAACTAAATTTTCCATTTTAAAACATTAAAATACTCAAGTACAATTCAGCTCACTTGCTCTCTGTGAACAGATCAGTACAAAATGAAAGGGAATAAAAGTGACTTTGTTTAGGTGCTTTCAGGTAACCGTACCAGGCAGTGCGATCCTGCTGGGCTGTGTCTGCGCCTGCTGCTGACTCGGAGGCAGAGGCAGATCTTCAACCACCTCCACAAAGTTTAGAGGGAAGATTCCAGTCGAGATGCCGACCTGTCCCCGAGCCCATTCCTGCCCAACGTACTCCTTCAGCAGGATCACGTCCCCCTCAGAGAACGACAGCTCATCACTTTGCTCTCCCTCAAAGTCAAATCTTGCCACACAGTGCGGGCCACTTCACAAGACACAGCAACATTTCAAAACATCAGGTGAGTTCAGGTGAGGCTGTTAAGGCCCGTGCAAAGACTTCAAGATGTTGAAAATGTACCTGACTGTTGCAGATGGCAGCTTTGGTTTCCTGTCAGGGAGGGTTTTTGGAGAATCTGACTATATAGAGAATTGAAAATTAATTTCCAAATTTCAAGGAATCCTTAACCGTGATATACATAAATTACACGCCTTCATGATGAGTGCTTTTTCATCTATTGAGACTTACAAGGACTTTGACATAATTAATGGGAAAGAAACCAGTTGATCCTCTGCAGGTGCCTCTGTACCACTCATTGTCCACCTTCTCCACCATGGTCACAACGTCTCCTGCTCTCAGACCCAGCTCTCCTGGACCCTCTTTGTGAAGAAAAATACATATCAGCTGTCCATTGGTATCAAAAATAATCCACACCTACACAAAACTTTGAAATAATTTGACAAAATTTCTGTTAGGCTGATTTGGCACAGCCATGGGAGTGGCATCAATCTTCTCATCTAATTCTCTCCAAGGAAGCAAATGAAAGCATTTCCCCTCAATTCCAAATGATCCTTTTAATAAACTGTCATTTTAGACTATTGCACAATCTGAGTCAGTACTAGTATGATAAAAGGATGTGTTACCTGGGATGAAATCATGTACAGCCTGCACCTTTAGCCCATAACCGTCTCCGCCTGAAGCACTTGGTCCGGAACCCTTTAGAGAGACAACAGAAAGGTTGACGTATCAGAGCTCACTGGGCACAAAGGAAGCAAGTGACGCTCAAGTGTCAGAGATGCATTTTTTTACTCATGAAAGAAGGACAAGTTACC
This sequence comes from Rachycentron canadum, assembly GCA_038496675.1. Taxonomy (NCBI): domain Eukaryota; kingdom Metazoa; phylum Chordata; class Actinopteri; order Carangiformes; family Rachycentridae; genus Rachycentron; species Rachycentron canadum. The sequence goes on along the minus strand of CM076650.1, from coordinate 8,120,841 downwards.
TGTGGATGGGACATGCCTGAGGTGAGAGGGGTTATTACTTTTATGCGAGACTTGTGGACTCTGCCTCTGGTGTCTCCGACTTGGCACTCAAATGTGTTACGGTCTATTTCTTCTAGCAGCAGAAGCACTTCATTTTTCTATTGACAAAGCCAACAAATGTGTTTGAGATTCCAGTCTGTTGCCCCGAGGCCTAAACAATGTAATTTTATGTGTGATGGAATCCACTTTTTTATTTTAGGCAGCATGTAAGTCATTAAAACAAGTTTAGTCACCTGAAATGACAGCTCTCCTGTGTTGCTCCCGTTGTATCCCATGTCTGAAATTCCATGGGGAAGTTCCAGCTTGTGGAAGAAAGCAAAATAGACAAACACATAAACAAATACATAGGCTGTATTTGCAACATAGTTGTAGCACACAGATGTGCAATGGGATCTCTCTTACAGTGTATTTGTTGTAGAGACGGTGGCCTGGGTTGGGCCTTGGAGGTAAGACAGGCCCTTTCCTGTGGGGTCTCTGTGCCTGGGGTTTAGGTGAAGAGTCCCATGGTGCTGAATGGGATCGGCCTGTGGTCTTAAGGCTGGGTGGAGGAGGTCTTCCTGGGCCTGCTTTGGCTGGAGGTGGGCGAGGTGGAAGGGTTCTGGTTGTACTGTGCCTCCTGAGGTGCAACACCGTCGTGAAAGTGAGTGAAGTAGCATCTTTTCAAAGAACATTTTAAACTTCACTTGTGACAATTTTCTTTTTATCCCTGCTCACTTACCGAGGGGGTAGCGATGGCTCCGGCTTAGATTGAAGAGACTCCTGCACAAGATTTTTTATTAGCACCAAGACAGACAACAGGAAAGGAACCATAGTAACCACGCAACAACATGAAGCATTCAGCCAGAGCTTAAAGCAGTGTGTTCATGGGGCTACAGTAGTTTATTTGTTTGTGGAAAACAGAAGAAAAAAGTAGATAAAATCCTTAGTTGACAAACATGAGAAAGGTTTTCTTGCCTAAAAATGCACTACATCATAGTTTCAGTAGATACACACTGATCCCACCAAAACCTTTTAATTAGACACAAAAGCGTTTTTTAGTAAAAGCTGTAGTACATGTAACATTAATGTTAAGGGCTTTGTCTCCTGTGGGATGTTCAGAGGTTGGTGTTGGTGAAGTTGGTGAGGCTGTACCTGCACTGCCTGATGGAGGTCTTACCTGGAAGGGGCTTTGTTTGTGTTGGACTGAGGTGTTTAGGGAGCCTACAGGCTTCTGGACAGGGAGAGGTGGAGGATTGTCCTCAAAATTATCTGACACTGAGAAGAGACCCTTCTTTACCATAATATACTGAGAACGTGTACTCAAATATTAATCAAAGCAGCATATGTGTAATGAAAATGACATCAAAATGAAATGAAATTAGACATAATTTCAACATGTGTAAAGTTTTGCTGGACTCACATGATCCAGTTTTACTGGGGACCCTGATGGTGGTTGGTCTCTTTGCTACGCTTTGTCTGGAGAAAGAGCTTCCATTGCTGTCCACATTACTCTGGGGCTTGACTGGGATGTGATCTGGGGAAAAAAAGAAACAAAAAAAAAGAATTGTGTTTACAGTTGAATGCAGTGGTGCAGGCACCTCTGAGCAAAGCTGTGAAGGTCTTTCTAAATGCCTTTCTAGCCTGGCTGTTTTTTTCCATGCTTGGCTAAGCTATCTGCCTCCTGGTACCAGCTCCATACTGGGAGTGGCATTGACAGTCTCATGAAAAGAAATCAACTAAGAATATTTAAAAACTTTGATTATCAAGTAGTGTTATTCTTTTTCACTCTTGGCCTTAATCACACTTTGGGCTCAGATAATTGGCTGTTCATCTTTTTTTTTACTTACCTGACTGACTGTTCATATATTCATTCTCGCTGATGATGGAGGCCGAGTTGTGGTTGTTTATGTTTAGGTTGGGTTTAAGAGGCTCATTCAAAGGCTTCACTGGAGGTAGAGGAGAAACTGGTGAAGGTATCTCCTCATAAATGCTGTTGGCTCGGGTCAGTACAGAGGGACGAGATCTGTTTGGGATGGCCCCTTTGCTGTGTAAAATCTCTAACTCCTCTTTTATAGACAGTCCCACAGGTTTTTCAGGGGCCTGAGGTCTCAGGGCTGGTGTATGGTTTGGCAGTACATTTGTGGTTGAGACATGTTGATAGTGATCTTCTGCACTGGGGTTAAACTGAGGTTTAAGGGCCACAGAGGGTTTAGCAGCAACTGGAGGCTTGATGGCGGCCTTTCTTGGTCGAGGTTCTGGCTTGGCTGGTTCGGCCGCACTTCCCTCCTCAGTGCTGGCCTGGGTCTCGAAGGCCTGGATCCTGGCCCGAATATTACGTTGACCGTGGTTGGTGCTCATCTCGCCAACAGCATCTTCACCTTCAGAGGCTTCGTCTGATTGGTTAACAATGTCACCGTTCTCCTCACACTGATCTTCTGGACTAAAAACCTCTAATAATTCCTTTAAATATTTATTTGAGGATACTGCTGCTGCATCAGAGTGAACACTGTCACAATTTTCACTGAGCTCAACCAAAGACTGAACTTTGACCTTCTCTACAGTTGCCTGCTTTCTAGATTTTGTTCGAGGAAGTGGAACAGGGCGTTGACTGGCTTCTGAGTTCGTAGAAGAAGGACTTGTTTCAGCAGGTTGTTTCAGAGGGTTTGCAGGAATATCCCAGTGTACAGTAACAGATCTGGTGCACGTATGAGTGGGATCTGCTTGGTTGTGTTGTGTTACATCAGATATAGAGCCACTTTGGTCCTCAGCTATAGGGTTTCTTCCCACTTTCCCATCAGAAGGTGTGACAGTCTCAGTAGGCCGATGTCTGTCCACTGGCTTTGGCAGTGATGGCCTCGGTGGTTTTTGTGGTGTTTTACCTGGAATTAAATGTAAAGAAACATCATTTGTAGAGCTGAAACAGAGGGAAAGTTGACATAGTCAAACCACCACTGACAAGAATACTCACCAGCAGATCTTTTCTCAGGTGAAGAGGAGACAGTGTTGGTGGTGTTGGTATCTTCCCTCAGAGGATCAGTCTGTGTTGCACTTGTGGCAGTGCAGGCAGTCCGCCTGGGGGCTGCAGTGGGCTTGACAATGTGCTCTTCTTGGGTCTTCTCTTGAATCACCTGGTCATAGGATGGTGGGGGCTGAGTCATGAAAAAGAGAGTTGTTCACACACATGCACACACATTATTTCCTCACAGACTATAGCATATATATATATATATATTTTTTTTTTTCCCCATTGATGAAAAACAGACAGGTGAATTCAGTCAGATGAAGTCTACCTGGGAGACAGCCTGGATGCCTGCAGACCAGCCCGGCTGAGGAGGGAAAACAGAGGTTCCTGGGAACCAGTTGTTACTGGCCAGTGGTTCTGCTGAGACAATGGTGATCTCTGGTCGCCTGAAAGACAAAGACACCATAAAGACCTGAAAAATAAGAACAAAATCCACCTGCACATCCAGTGTTTGTTTTTCTTATCACTTATCACTTGGTTCTTCTAAGCATCAGTCAACAAATTAGATAGCTCTATTTCAGATGGCATGAAATAGAATAATACAATGAAGAAGTAAACAAGGACAGTTTAAATTACCTTCTCTCTCTGGTATGTTCACACTGAGAGTTTGATCTTGCTGAAGAAAGGGGAAAAAAGTCATAAACATCACACAATAAGACATTACCCTACTGCTTTTCTACATGTCCAATTGAAAATACATAGAATTCACTTTATGCAAGATATAATGTCATCAGATTTATGGAGATTGTTCATTTAAATTAAGTGTAGATCAAAATAAGAATTATACATATAGATTTAATATAAATCCCCTGTAAAGCATGTTGTAAATCAGATTTTCTTTCAACTGGAATAATTAAGGAGCAAATGCTTTATTGTGCCGATTTCATGGCATTGATGCATAGTTTTGGCAAAACTTACTTCGTTTGATTGCAGCTCGTATAGAAGACAGAGGTCCTTGGCTGAAAAACAGAGCGGAACAGCAAACCCATTTATCACTGAGGTGTGGGACACTGTCAAGAGTGGATTCATACCATTGTGATGACTCAGCTGTTAAAGAGAAATTTCTTCACTTGTCTCTGGCCAGTATCACACAGTACACTCTCTCCACACAGCTGCTTTTCTATTGTTGATGCCAGTTTTGCAAAGACACAAGATTTTAACATCATAACATCTAAATAAAATAAGATACTTAAGGTAATAAAAAAAGCTGTATGAGAATGAGAAAAACAAAAAAGATTACTTTTATAATTGAGATTTTAAAATGTCTACTACAAGTTCATACTGTGATATAGTACATTGCTGAGATGTAAACATAGTCATAAAAGTACCATGTGTAAATAAAAGCATTACTGTGAAGAGCAGAAATAAGTAGAAATGAAATGTTGAAACATTTTAGGGATGTATACAATCATGATCTATAAAATAAAAGTCCTCGTTCAGATTGTCATGGTTTGCTAAGAACAAAAGTCAGCTTTAGTCAGGAAAATATTTGTTCACTTACTATTCAACAAAGGCAAAACTACTTCATGTGGGTTAAAGCAAACTGAATTATTGCCACAAGTTTATATCAAAAAAGAAAAAGATAACAGCATTTTATATCAGAAGGATTTACAATCATGAAAATCCTGCTCATGATCAAATCCACCTACCTCACATGACCAGGGTGTCAGTAAATGTTACCCCATCAAGGTAAATGACCATTAAAACAACAACTATTCCACACATCATCATCTCTAGATGGTAACCAATCAATCTCTTCTTTGTTATCCTCTGGCTGTTTTCCTCCTAAAATGTGTAGCTTCATTATTTTCTAATCCTTTAACATTGTCACTTCCTTCCAGCACGATTATCTTACTAAGATTTTCTTTCTTGTCCCCCTTTGTGATGCTCGAATCTGTGCCAGCAGTCTCTTCACCAAAGCTACAGTAAACACAGGAGGCGGGCTCATCATTAACACACATCCTGCTCATTAAGGACCAACTGCAGGGGGGTGCTATAAATCATCAGGGGGAAAGTCTGACAATCCTCACCCTCTTCTTGATTCCACATGGTTCATTTAACTGATTAGTGAAGTTATTAACACACAAATTATAAGGTCAGAAGCATCCTGTGTGATCTGTAACAAACTGTGTTACCTGACCTCTCTTTTAAATGTCTGTAAACAACTAAAAAAAAAGAAGCATATTCATCCTCTTGTTGACCTGCTCTCTGTTAGTCGCTGAGGACAGATCAGTTCATTGTTTGGTTCATTCACAACCTCATCATCAGCAGATCTGACTCTGACTGTTAAAGGGATAGTGCCTTGTTTCCAGCTGCAGACAGTAGCTTCTGGATCCAAGGTACAAATATATAAAACCTCAGTTCAAGAATTAACTACATACCTGGGGTGTAAATACTCTGGCTTGGTTCTTTCAGGATGATCTGGAGAGGAAAACAGAGAGGCACCAGTTTGATAAATGATGTGTAGCAAAACAAGAGATATTTTTGTGATAATGACATATATCATGAAGCTTTTGATTTTATAGAAAATCTAACTGATAAGCTGTTCACAAAAAGACATCCAGTGAATGACATGTCTGACAAATTACTAAACCTCATTAAACTGATGTAGAAAAGAAATACTAGAATTGAATGTTACCACAAAACAGTCCTGCTCATTGATTTGTCACATCACCCACAATAACTTATTTTAAATAGTGTTGTAGACATGTTGTCTTGTTTTCTGTTTCATATTGTTCATGGCAAATATTACACTGCTCATTCCTAGTGGGTTAAACAGGATGGTGACATGGCTCATTTGTTTTTGCTCATTGCTCAGGAATATTGGATTTGAAAAACAACATCTATCCAAAACAATGTCCTGAAGGTTACTGTACCAACTGTTTGAGAATTCTAAACTTAAAAATATGTGTATAGAGTACAAAGGACCTGCAATCAAATATTTCATATAATGACTTTAAATTCATATGAATAAGCCCTATAAATTTGGGGTTTCTAACACTGTGTGGATATATATAAATTATATCTTTGCAGACTGATGTTTGTAACATGTAAGCACTTTTAAATAAAGCTGAGATTCAAAATTTTAAAATGTCGCTGTTACAGTTGCGGATCGGTGTTGACTGTTGCCATGAAAAACAACAATGAAAAACACTGAAGAGACGTGTGAGCAAACAGCAAACTGAATCATTAATGTCAGACACAAAAAACTCTATTGATAATCCGCTAACATTAGCCACCATATGCTAGTGGTCATACCGAACCTAGTAAGACTGAGGGTCTATGGATCTGCACAGTTACTTCTTTCAAAAAGGTACATCTCACTTTGAGCCTTGACACTTAATACTAATTGCTCCTACTTACCAGCAGGACTGTATAAACTTGAAATACAAGAACCTAACCCTAACCAGTGGGGCCAGTTAGTCTATACAGAAATAAACAACACATTGATAGCCTGGAAATGTGCTGGTGATTTTACATTAGAGTATACAAAGAAACAATGATTTGCATATTGCATAGAGCTACTGTATATAAAAAAGAAAGGCTGCGTTATCCTTCATTCTTAATCGTCATCAATGTTCATTTAACAACTCCTAGTTCAAAAACAGCCAATAGACACATAAACTGATCTCTACTGTAGCTGGATGACATACAGTGTAGAGTTGTGTCAATGTGATTGCTGGACAACAACGTCCTCCAGATTGAGCAAGGGCTGCTGTCAGGGATATGTGATACATGTATCAGGTAAATCACTATTAAAAAACAACAACAAATAAACAGTATGTACCCTGACTAACTGTGTTTTGCATACTCTCCTTTAGAGACAGTTCATGCATTAATCAAACAACAAGTGGGAAACAGAACATTAGTTAGCATGTAGGCTAAGGAGAATGATCAATAATGTTAATAATCTAATCTAAATCATTTTCATATTGGTGAGTAGACTGACTTGTCTGAAGAATATTAAGGAAGAAAAAAAATATTAGAGGCAATAGTGGGTGTCAGCAGTGTTGTTAATGCCTCTGGCCTGAAACCATGACCTCATTAGCAGTCAAGATACACCTGTCACACCTGTTACTTGTTATCTGTTGTGCCTCAGGTTACACTTTAACAACATGTGCAAAAAGAGTTTCAGTACTTTCACTAAAAGAGACGTCTTTTAACAGCTACCAGACAAAGTTTTAGGCTAAGGTATGTTAAATAAAATATCATCACTTCCTTGTACATGTACATGTGTCGTCTGCCAGTCTGGAAGAAGTGATGTGCCGCAACCCTGAACACAACTCATCTTTCTCTTTATCATACAATAATGTTCCTACCTGTTAATGAGCGAAATGCAAAATCTAATGGGTTTTTTGCAGAGAGATCCTCCCTCCTGGTACACCGAGTGAGTGTCTGTATGTTTCAGAGATCTTGAAGCTAGCAGTCACACACCCACAGACAACAGGAAAGAGAGGGAGGGCCCTATGATATCCCAGCACTCCTGTGTTTATTTGGCCAATCTGATGAACTGGAATGTGGTCATTCAGGAAATGGAGGTTGTGCCACACGACACTGAACCATCACTGACTTTTTTTCCTACACAATAGGAAAAGGTCGATCTGTGCCATTTATAACTGGGTCTAGTACAATCTAAAAATTAATCTCCACAGTTATGTTGTACATATTATGATATCAGGAAGTCACAGTCTATTTGTTTGCCTAGTAAATTGTGACCTTTCACCCTGGTTAGCACAAATGTGGCTCACGGAAATTTAAAATAATAAAAGCTATGAATCAAAGATTATTTCAGACAGAGTATTAAAAAAACAAACAAAGAAAATAAATTCTAATAAAATAAAACAAAAATATTGAGAAATTAGGAGCTATGGGAAAGCATTCATTCAAGAGCAACAGAGGTGACAGGTTATGTCAGATTTATTTAGGTCATTGTAAAGAAGCTTCATGTGAGCCAGAAAACAAAAGAAACTATGTGATTCATCCCTGGAATGACTTTAATGGTATCAATGTTACAATCAATACCTACTGTTTGAATCAAACATTACGGGACACGCCAGGCTTTTCTTAATTGAATGTGGCATCCATGCAAAGTATTCAGAGAGCAGCACATCAGATCAAAGTGAGAAAGAGTTTATAGCCACGCTGAGCTAGATGCTTGCATGCTCACAATGACATATAGATACTGATAAACTGTTTACCACGATCACAATTAAAGGTTCAGCTGAGGTGAATGAGAATGTCACACATTGTGCAGGTGCTGGACAAATTGAATATTTGACCTGATGGTGGCGCTAGATGACATATCACAAGATCGCCATAGTGTTCAGGATTCATCCAATAACTGTTGAGATGTTTCAGTCGGTACTGAAGGGAATCAACCAACTGACCAATCTACCAACACTGTCATATTTAAAAAGACAGATTATTTGAGAGAACATTTATTGAACCTCTTTCACTAATTAATAATTATTTACTTCAATCATATTACTTTACATTAAACACTCATTAGACCTTCAAACATTCAAATGAGAGCAACTGAGTTTGAGGGAATCGAAAACCCTGCCCGGTTACTTTACAAACCTCATACAGTTCTGAATTAAATTCCAAATCAGTGAATATCTCTATATTGTATTTATATTGTATTTGTAGGCCGCCGACACCTCAGACTAAGAGGCAAATACACGAGAGAGCTGCTGAAGTCAGCAGGACTGGTTTCCCTTCACAGTCGCGCTCTCACTTGAACACATGCTGACATTACTCAGCACAGCAGCAGCAGTCACAGAGCAGCTGGTGAAATGGCTGGCAACAAAAGGAAAGGAAGAAAAACAATCTGCCTCTCTGTGTCATACTACACCAGCCAACACTAGTGAGGTAGCAGATCCTGGTCACAGACAGATAAAGTCTGACAAAAGGTTTAACTTTAGTCTGTTTCCAACTTTGGCTGTTTTCAGACTTTGCTGACTAAGCTATACATGTTGCATTGTACTTGGCGTGACATTTTGAATTTATGGGTTTCTGAGGGAAAGTTTTGACATTTAAGTCAATATGTTGAATGCAAGTCATCACTTGAGCTAGAATCCAGGAGTCTATGTTACTAAAAGATGAGTAGTTAAAACAGATTTGCCCTCACTTGAAAAGCAAGACCGAGCAAGGCTGACAGATTGTGGTGTCATGACAGTAACACAATGTCAGCTGCTGATGTGGACCTTTAGTCAGAGAAGATTAGATGCTGTCAATGCAGACGAGTGATTCACAGTGGAAACTACGTGAAATAGGGCCAATGCAAACCACCTATGATGGAACGTATCGTATTGTAACATTATTTTGAACAGGTTGGGGAAAAAAACTACATCAAGTACAGACAACAGCTTGTTCATGACACAGCAGCCGGTTGACACAGAGACACTGACAGGAATTCCCATCCAGACAGCAGGTGGGGTTAGGGTGGGGTGGGGTGGGGGGAGGGGTTGGCTGGGTGGGTGGGGTAGCTTGAGCTAGCCCACTGGTGGTAAATAGCTAGGTAGGGCACAGTGGAGTTTGAGAAATAAGTTCTTGCACAGCAGGTGTTGCTAAAAAAAAACAAGGAACAAAGGAAACTGAGCTACACTGATGAGGAACCTTCCCTTCCCGTGACCCTTGATGGAGGGAAACTCTACCTAAGATATAAGAGCGCTTTATTGCTTGTATGTGAGGCAAGTGGGCAAAAATGGAGAAGAAAAAAAAGAAGCTAATGTTTGTTCATTAAATCACAGTTAGTACTAGCACTACAAATCTGATCATAAGCCCAAAAATAAAAGGAACCAGAGAGTTGTTTCAGCAACAAATGACACATGTTGACATCGAAGATCACTGGTTAATGATGCGTTCATTTCATGAAGCACTGAGGATTTTTCAGTTCCTTTAACTTCATTACAATGGAGATGGATCAAGTCGTTGTGTATCAATGATAGAAGCTTGTACAGTGTATAATTCTCATTGTTTGAACACCTATTGGTATGAATGGAACCAAAACAATAATCTATCTTGTCTCCTATATAACATGATTAAAGGGATTTATCATCACCTCCATCCAGGAGACCAGAACATGCCAGTCAACTTCATGTCTGGTAGCTAACAGACCCGATTGCAAGTGTTTCGTACCTACTGAAGTAGCACCAGACAAAGTGTTCAAATGCATTAGTTTATTCTTATGTTCACTTTGCCCCAAAACAAATTGATCAGTGTATTTATCAGTGTGAAAAGGGCAGAGTGGTGGTTTTGAAGTGTGTGTTTGTCCAGTCGTTTCCACAGGGGCTGCACAGACTCATGTCAGGTTTCCACATCCTGTGATAGTAAAGGACCATTCCTGGTGTTTTAGTCCCCTAACTGCAATGTAACCCGACTTGGCTTCACATTTTAATTCATGCTTTTGAAATGCATGAAGTCACTGTTCCAGACCCCCATTGGTTTCCATTCATTTCTACACATGAAAATCAAACAGTTGTTGAGTATTGAATTTGTGTGAGCTAAAGGAGTGCAGACACAGACCCACATCAACCTGCACTTAAATCACATTACTCAGTGTAACTGAGAAAAAACAAAACAAAACAAAACAAAAGGGCTAATGTACATTTGATTAACATCAAATGTACATTAGCCCTTTTGTTTTTTGCCTGTGATGTATTTTACAGTTCAAGTTTAAAGTTAACTGACTGTCGTGTAAAAATGAAGAGAGTTAGTTCTAGTTTGATCAGTGGTTGATCAAAGTTGACCTGAACTCAAAAAACGCAAATGTGCTCATTCAGTGTCAAAGTTAAGTCTGACCAACCACAGACCACACAGCGACCCTGCGTTTTATCAGCAAGCCCGTGAAGTGTTGGTCAGTCTGTCACATTCCCAAACACAACAGACCTGTTGCCTGGCCTCTGCTGCGCGGCTCCCGCAGCTCTCTGCGCTCCCCCCCGTCCTCATCCTCGCGCCGGGCTTCGGCCATCGGCCTTTAAGACAACGTGGAAATTAAAAAAAATAAACAAACAAATAAACCTTTTGAGAGCAGTCGATTGCTCTTCCATCCGTCCGCTCGGTCGATAACATCGGCCAATGTCCTGAGCAGCAGAAGTTTTAGTCTGTCCTGCCCACAGCAGCTCTCTCTCTCTCTCTCTCTCTCTCTCTCTCTCTGGGTGGAGGTGGTGCCACTCTCTCTCTCTCTCTCTCTCTCTCTCTCTCTCTCTCTCTCTGGGTGGAGGTGGTGCCACTCTCTCTCCGCACCACAACAGGCAGCAGATCCATCTCTCTAAGTATAAATAGAGAGAAACCCATCGATGGGGTTAACAAATCCAAAGCCCTCACAGTTCTCAAACATCCGAAAGTTTCATTCTTTCTTACAGTAGAGAAAAAGTTCAAATGTTCAAATAGACAGTCGTGTTTTTGGTGAGGTTAAAGAAAATGTTTCATTCGTGTGGTTTAAGTATTAAAATAACACCTACTGACACTTACCCCAAGGACACGGGCAGAAAGCTGAGATACCGTGGGATCATGAGTCAAAGAACCCCGTTATTTGTTCCCATACCCAACTGTTTGACTTATTATGTAGATTTTATTTCCCCAGCATTAGGCTTTAAATTGAGTTTCAAAGCCCCTCTACAGGAAATAAAATCTGGTAGTTTTAAATTGTTGAAACACTTGAAATAAAAAATCTAAACACAGAAGATATGATTTATATAATTACATAATGATATAGTTTTATTACAGCAGGAAATCTGACGGGAAACTTCACCACGAACATTTCCAGCTTCAGCAGTGAAGCTTCATTGTGGTGCCCATCAGCGACCTGGCCCGACTTGAAATGCTGCCATTCACCTGTCTGTCCACTAGATGCCGCCACAGACCTGTGTGTCTTCAAAGCCTGGGTTAACGTTAAGGCCCTAGGTAGGCAAAAGACGAGGAGTTGCATGATGGGACTTTAATTCACACAATAATACCCAGAAACCTATTTATTCGGGTAAATGACAGAAATGCTGCTTTCATCTTTGCACTCAAACCTGGGTGATGATGATCCCGCTGTAACTGTGGCGCCTCCAGCCTAAAGGGCTTGATACTGATCCAAGCCATGTTAAGAAAACAACATTTTTATAATCAGAAACTATGCATCATATGCTAAATGTAGGTAATGGGGGTTTTTCATAGGAATGAGAAAAATCCCAGACAAACTGGCACACACAGGTTTGGTGTCACTTTTTTGTCCAGCAGGTGGCGTCATATAGATCCTTGTCAAATCTATATCTTCAGATCAGATCAACCAATATGATGAGATTTCATCAGTAGGACCAGACTGATTTTTTTTTTTTTTTTCATGCTCACATGAGACAGAATGAGTTTTATGGAAAGTGCGTCCTTGAGAAATGTTGTTGCTTTTGGGAACTAGAGAACCGGACATATCAAATAAAACCACGTTTGAGTCGCCTGCGTAAAGTTTCTATAATATCGACACTTCACAGCGAGTCTAAGGCGGTGTCTGGGTTTTTCCTGGGGACGCCAGACACCATTTAAAGTCGGCCACAGATGAAACGCTCATAAAAACACTCCTTGACTGGATGTGGCCTGTTGCAGCTCAGAGGGAGGAGCTTTTTAAATGAGGATTAGTGCGGTTTCACCTTTGTGCGTGTGCCTGTACGCGCTCCGGGCCAGGTTAAGTAGCCTGGCGACATTATATAACACTTCCGCGGACTGTCACTGAAGTGGGACGTTGTACTGGAGCTGTGACCTGGAGTTTTGTTTTGTTTTTGTTTTTGGGTTTTTTTTTTTTTTTAGGACAAACCGACTGCGTGTCCGTGGTTTAAAACCTGCTGCTGGTCGACGCCGCTCCAACTACCGTGCGCTCCCTCCGTCCGCGTCCGACGGTAAGAAGGAGAGAAACGACTCGAAACCCAGCTGGGCCGCGGTTTGAACTGCGGCTTTAACTTATCTGTTCAAATACAACATGGCAGCGACGTTTCTGGTGCGTTGTTGAACCATGTGCGCGCGCGTGGTTTGTTGTTTTCTCTTGACAGTTGCGGACTCTGTGATTGACAAGTGCGGGTGGGTGGAGGAGTCGGGTATCTGGGTATCTCCAATCTGCTGAGACACAGGCTTTACTGAGGGGTGAGGGACTAGTTTTGCATCCGCGTGAAAGTTAAAGAAGTAAGAAACTAAACTGCGTAATTTTTCTGCCGCGTTTCCACGCTTGTCTTTCACTGTTGTGTCCTCACCATAGAGACAATGTGGACCCAACCCATCTCCAATCACACTTCACTGTTTAGCAACCGCAGCAAACAAACCAGCCTCCGCTTAATAACATGTTTTCAAGTGCGTCTGGTTTCACAGTCTTGCAGGAACACGCAGCCTCGTTACGAACCGTATCCACGTGGATCTGAGCCTGAGGTGCAGCTCACCTGTCCTGCCCCGGTTCCCCTCACAGGCCTCTGTCCTAAGCTCTGAACCCCACACATCCATTGTGAGGGAGGGAGAATGCAGGTGGTGTTGAGTTGCTGGCAAACATCATCAATGTTTCATGGCTGCTCCTCCTGTGTGTGTCATTCCTGTACAGGTATTTCCCTTCCACCTGCTAAATCAAGGTCCCTCACAGTCGGCTGGTGTAAAACACCCTTTTATAGGTTAGCTGCTGTGTTTGTGCTCAGATCCTCTCTGTAGAGGAAAAGCCAGAAGAGTTCCCTGGTCCTCCGCCTGATTTATTGCTCTGTTGCTTGGTAGGTTGTTTTCTCTACCTTGTTTGTTTGTGAGTCTGTGAGTCAGCTGGATATTTCAAAAGCTTCTTAACAGATGCTGATGGATATTTTTTCCTTTTAAGCGCCGCAACTAACAATCATTTTCATTATTGACGAATCAGTGAACGAAGCATTTCATCTTTATAGTCTATGAAATGTCAGAATAGTGAAAAAATGCTGATCCCAATTATTTTAGTTTTGATGTGAGACACAGTTGAGATCTGTTGATGATCAAAATAGCTTCATTTTATAGTAACAGAGTAAATAATTAATGATCATTTCAACTCTCTAAGTTTGACATTTTAAGGCTAAACATTTAACATTGAAACACTGTAAACCCCATGATTCCCCAGTGTATTTTGATGCAATGTGCTCGATGGCCTTCTCTTCATGCCAAACCTACGTTGAACCATTGAAGCCTCATTACTATGCAGATCTCACGGTTTCCAGATGGAGTTTGCTCAGTTGTGATGGAGATGGTCTAGTTGTTGTCATGTGGTCTGTATGGTGTTTTGATCACAGTTGCTTTCACACACACCCACGCACACACACCACCTCACAGCCATGCGTTATCACGTGACTGATATTCCATACATACATACTCCTTTGTCAAGCTGTTCTTTAATGTTCTTTAATATGAGAACAAGCGTCTCGTCCTCCACAAATGCGACAACCAAATATGTCATGATCCGATGTGGTTGCTGTGGTCACTGAGCTGGTCTTAAAAATTTACTTCATGTGGATCCTGTTTAAAGCTCATTAGCACTCGGCTCAAAGACGGCATGTAACCCTGTCAGAGCTCCTCTGCAGTATGATCACGTCAGACAGCGTTTTTAATACCGGATGTTAAAATGTGAGGTTTTGATGATTGCAGGAAGCAGATTTGTGTATTTTTTTTTATTGTTTTTTCAACAAGCTGCACTTATTCTTCACTTATTCAAGACAGTTTTATAGAGAAATCTCGGCTGGTGTCGTCTAAATTTATACAGTGTCATCTGTTGTGTGTAATTGGTTGCATGCTGCGTGGACTCTGCCTCATAATCTGTTCCCGTCTATACATTTGCACAAATGTAAATCCCAGCTGTCTCTGCAGCTTCTCATATCAGTGCCCTGAAAATAAGTAGGTTTAAGATAAATGAGATAAACGCTGACTTGACTTGCTGCAGGAATGTAAAACTTCATGATACATTATGGAGGAATGAGAGAAATGCGTGGCTCGGCAGTTATCTTTTACAATTACTAGTGATGTTCGAAGTGACACAGACATCACATATTGAAGAGACTGTTTGGCGAACAGACTTGAAACAGATATTCCCACATAGCGTCTCTAGACTGTGAATAATGGTCATACTAATGTGATTAGATGTATAGTTTCAGGTCACAAGTTTGTGATCAGGATGGGGTCATTCTTCACTTGCTCTTGCTATCTATGCTGAACACACTGTCAGTGAACACTTTTAGGATGAAGTGAGATTTTATTAGTTTTTCACAAAATTTGATGACTTTAAATCTTAAACCATAGGCCCATGACTGTATGTTAATATGAACAGTGTACAGAATAAAAACATGAGTTCCTGTGTAACTCGGTCAATAATCATCAAAAACAGGCCTTGTGATTGCTTTATCAACAGGTGTTTGTGTGCGTTAACATGTCTCCCTCATTCCCACCATGAACAAGCAAGCTCAGCTTTGTCCCGTGTTTGGGATTAGCCCCACCCTCCTCTCCTGCGCCCTGACGCTGACTCTGAGAAGTAACAGGCATCATAAAAGTTATGTGGCAACAGTCTCTGGCAGTGTTTCTGAAAGGCCCAGCACAAAGTAAAGTAACACCTCTTGGTTGTTTTCCCTTTGTGTTCAACACAATGAGAAAACAACCTTTAGTTTTTGTTGGGAGCGACATTTACCTCTTCATCTAACTCTATGTTCTTAAAATGTTGCTATATTAATATAATGACATTTTATGGTGGTTTAGGGTTTATCTTTGTAAACATCTGTAGCCCATTGTTGTATTACAACCTGAAGAACTGCCCTTAAAGTGCTGTGACAAGGAAAGAGATTGTAACTGAAGCCGGTTAAACAACTTTTAAATGAACTGGAATGAAAGCACAAATCATATTTATTGAGCCTGCAGTTTGTCCTCTGTCATAGGAAAGCTGTCCTGAAGTGGAAAGATGTGGTGCAGGTGTGTGGACAAGAGTTTGTAACTCAACATAAAAGAGCAGTGTGAAATCTCTTCAAGGATGAAATAAACATATTTTTTTCCTCAACTTAACTTGCTCTAAATGCAAAAACACATTTGTCTTAAAAGGGTGAAAACAGAACACAGAGAGAGAAAAAAAACACACAAATCCACACCCAGGCAAATATTTGACACAGATGAGCCCACAAGGTATTTTAGTATGAACTGTTTTCGCTTTAAAAAGCAAACTCTAGGTTTTGAGTTAGCTGTGTATCAGGGCTTTTCTTTTCATCCAGTTGGCTAATTACACAAGTGCAGCTCTGCAGCTTCCTCTCATCTCTCTGATAAACATCTCTGAACTTCACAGACATGCTCTATGTTCTGTTCTCCCCCTCCCAATCCACATGCAAACATGGCTTTTTTTTTTTTTTTTTTTTTTAAATCAGCAAGTGAGACGTGATGCAAACGAGCTTAAGAGGAAGCGGCAGGAGCAGAGATAGGATATACCCACACTACACACATTCTTATCACTGACAGAAGCCTATTGTGGTGAGGGGATGGGCTGAAGTCTCCTCATACCAACATGAAAGTGGGACTGATGTCACCAGCGCCACATTGTACACAGACAATGAGGTAATTTAGCCTGTGAGGGTCAGAGGAAAACAGGAGAGAAAAATGTGTCGTGAGCTGTGGCTTTAAGTTTCAGGCTGGAGGATCATAGCTGCTACTGAGGATGAGGATATCATGTTTTCAGTTTCTGGAAATTTAGAAAGGTTGTAATGACACATAGAAGACTTTACACCACACAGTTACACACAATACATTACACAACACATTAGACATGATAATTTTCTAAAGCCTGATTATAATATATTTAGTAGTTTTGCTCTAGGGGATTATCAGTCAGGAGCCCTACCACTTTTGTGTTGACATGAAAGTTAGCACAGAAATTCATTGTCCCCAGAGGATGAAAGATCCCCTGACTTCTCTTCTAGCATTGCAATGAGAAATGTACTATGTCTAGTGGGCTAGTGCACTGTTGGACTGGTTTAATTATTTTTTTTAGGGTTAATCTGTGACTAAAAAAAAAAAAAAAACGCTATAGGTCGTCTGTTGAAGCATCTTTGCATAGAGGGTTGGTGAAACCACTGTTCGTTTTCTGTATTCAACAGATATTCAGCGTTGATTCTTTTATTGTGACCAGTACACAACCAAAACTATGTCATTGCAGCATTTCAGGAGACGCTCCTGTGAGTCTGGTAGGAACAAATATCTTATATGGTTGTGTAGGCTGGACGGCTTGTTGGTAACTCCCTGGGTGGTGGTGAAGAAAAAAACAATACATGTCATATGAACTTTAATTGCAATGACTCATGCGTACACAGGTGAAGAATTAAGTCACCCTTTGCCAATGTCAGTGGCACGAAGATGGATACTGTCTCATCTGTCCCTGTGTGTAGTAATAACTCTACCAAGCCTTATGTCTTCACAATAGACTGAACTCTCCTGAGAAAGCTGCAGCATGTGAAGTTGGTTGCATGACTTTGGTCTTAACAATTGTGTTTCAGGGCTTTTGTGTTCTCTGTTTGGCAGTATATAGAAAGGTGTATTTTTCCTTTCAGCATCTATAGTACTACTGTGCTTTTCTTTGTTGAGCTTTCTAAGCTTTGACTTTCTCCCCTTCTTCCTCCCTCCCAGCTAAACTGAGCACCTGTTTGTTTGGCCATGTTAATGAATCTCATCTCGTGAACACTGAGCAATATGGTAGGAACAGCCTATCTCTGAAACCAGTTTCCAGCTGAATACAACTGCCAACACCCTGTTAGCCTTCATGTGCATGTGAAAATCCACAGACATGCAGCATGGAGCAACACTATCTGCTTACATAATACGCAGTATTATCTCATAAGCCAGTTACAATCATTATCCAGCACCTGTTGATTGTGTGTCATGTCTTGTAGAAACAGTCCCTGATGGACTCAGAGGGGATTCTTCAAATTGAAATGTGTGATACAATGATGTTTTTCTGATACTTAGTTTAACAATAAAGATACAAAATTCTTTTTTCATCCACCCATTTCTTCTGTTGCTAGGCCTCAAACATCAATGTAAGACTTTTAATAAGACAAACTCAAACTATTAATAATTGTATTCAGAGCAGTGAATGTTGTGTAATTTATTTCACTGGTTATATTGATGATGGCCAGAGATGTGGAGTTATGGGCTCACGAGATTCATTTCGTGTCAGTCATGCTTTACAGACTTGAAAGAGGATTACCTTTTTGTTAACAGTAGATCAAATGAGTGTGTAATGTGAAGGTGTCAGTTGTGGTGATGAAGCCACAGAACTCAATCACACATAAGTCAATCTACTGCACTCTCCCACAGCTCACGGGAGCTTCTTTTAGCTCATTGTTTTGGTTTGATGGCGTGGAACTGTTCGTTTCACTCTCAGCGCTCTCAGCATTGCTGTTGGGCACAGCACGGAGTTGTACGCTACCTGGCAGGCAGGCAGATAAAGTTGGCGACTAGCTGAACATAGTGGAGTAGCTTAAGAACCACACTTTCTTCAGGACTTGGTGGAGACCAAAGACTAAGAGAAAAGAGAGTGATTATTGGAAATGCACCCAATATATTCTGAAGTCCCCAAGTGTGTCCTGGATGCTTGTTTACATTATCAGCTTAATTTACCTTGACTATTCATTATAGTAGGTTTAACCCACTTCCTCAAAAACCTCCCATAGCCACTTAGTTTTTTCATTGAATCGAGGTATGAATAACACAAATAATTTGACAAATTGTTGAGCAATCAGTGAAAAATGTTGAATACTTTGAGTTATTGAACTGTTCTTTCTTCATTACGCCCACATTGATATTTTTGTAGCAAACATTTAGCAGTAAAGAATCGGTAGTTTGAGGTTGTCCAATCATTTCTATTATTCTCATGCCCATTTCATCCCTGTAATCAGCTCTGAACACGAGTTAAGTCTGACTCTGTCTCTCCTAAAGATGAATGGTCCAACACGGTGGTCGCTGCCCCACTGGCTGAAGGGAATAATAGACATAGATAAGAAAATGAATGGCTTTTCATCCTGCTGTGTTGTTGATTGGATGTGGACGGTGACAGCTATAAATTGTCAGACCAGGCACTATCTGGCTCTTCGATGGCTTCACCTGTAGCCCTGAATATTTCAGCAGCTGCTATCGCTTTAATGGGCCTGTCTCTCTCTGGGTTACCATGGCTGCCACCGAATGTCACCTTCAGCAGAGGGAAACAGGCTGTAAAGCTGCTTCAGGAGAAATGAAACTCTGACTGAAACTTTTAAGTTTAGCAGCCAAAATCCCCTCATTCCAGGAAAAAGAGTAAAGTTTAGAAAGTCAAAGTATGATAATGTGCCCTTGATGCTCAAAGTGGATCAAATCTGCCAGTGCACCTGAAGTTTAAAACTCCTGTTTAGCAAGAAAGATGATCTCTACTCTGGGTGAAGGGTGTGTCTTACCTCTGAGCTTTAGACCACACCTGTGTGTGTCACAGAAATCTGACAATGCCAGAAGCCAGATCAGAAAATAAATGACAAAACTCGTGTATATATAGAGCATTTCTCTTTCAATTTTAAACCATGTTCACTTCTTTCACTCTGGGGCTTTATTTCCTCTTTTGATATTTCTAAAGATGCCTTAGATAAAATCAGAGCTAAAGCTATGTTCTTATGTTGTTATCATATTTACCAAAGGGGGGGAGGGGTCAAGTGCTGTTAATCTTCATGCAAAATCACCAGTGAAACCATACGAATGAACAGACAGTTTTCAGTCACATCTGTATCACAATAGTCATTGTTACTGGCACTGAGGCAACAGTTCCAGGTTATGTTATAATTACTTGTTCAAAAGGATGTGGCAAACGTTTGAATTTAATACAGCGATATTTAATTTTTTAGTTTATTTGATTTATTTGAAGCTTAAGTAATCAGTAGAAAAATTGTATTGAACGACTGCCTGTATTTGAGAGGGTTTGTTGCAGTTCCCTTCAGCTTCTCAGTGTCTGTTAACTCATTGTTTTTGTTTTCCGGCCCATTACTCAATGGTTTGGTTGAACAGCTCTCATCAGTGTTGTTTCCAAATGTATTCAGACCCACAGTGCACTACAGGGCATTGCATTTCATTCACTTGTGAGGTTGGGGGGACTTTGGAAAGCTGAACCCCAACATCTAACATTAGTCTATGATGTCCTGCTGAGCCCATCAAATCTTTTCTGCTGGGGGAAGACCAAAAGACTTGGGCCCTGGGAGATGGACTTCACCACTGGAATCATCACCAGGTCCTGAAGATAATGACTGATACCATGTGCAGAGCTGTCAACCAGAGCAAGTACCTCTGGTCTGAAAGAGAGGCCGCTGCATTTGGTTAGGCCAGAGGTCGTGCTGCAGTCAGTCATCCAGACAGGTGGTAGTTGTTGAGCTCACAGTCAGGTTGTGGTCATGCTAGAGAGAAAAAGGTGCACGAGAAGAATGTTTCCAGCTATCAGGGCTTGGTTGAGGATTGCTGCTAAAGGGGGGTGGACACAGCGGGTCTACAGAGGGTTTCCTGCGCAGTCCCTCTGCAAGGCCCTCAGTCAATTTGGAATCACTGGCCAAAGGAAGAACGCCACCAGAACAGCAGTGAGTGTCAAGACGGCTGTGGATCAAACATCAACTCAGGGTTTGATCAGTCCTGACTGGGCAGAGGTGTCTTACACCTGGCATACATCACTGACATGTCTGAGTGCATCGCAAGATTCATCTGCAATCCTTTTGCCTACTGTCAGTCACATAAACCCCCAGGAACAAATCTGTTTGAGAGCTTGAATGTCAGTCAGTTTCAATGAGCTCAACCTAAAGTTCAATCAACACCTCTTAGAATAAAATTCAACAAAAAACTGATTATTATTATTATTGCCGTTTGTCATGGGAAGATTTATTGCAGGACTGTTGCAGAATACTACATTGGATAAAACTAGTTTTGCTGATGTGACTGAACACTTTGCTTGTAATCATGTCCCAGCGTCAAAGAATAAATCAAAGAGTGAAAGAAAATGCAAAAGGAGCAGAGCAGAGGAATATAAGTACCTCAAAGCTTATTGTTCTGTTAAATAAAGTGTGTGTTGTAGTGTGTAATGTAGTTTCTCTCATGGCGCGCTGGAAACAAGTTTCTCTCTCCTTGCCTTGATTTGTATTGATGCGGCTTCCCCTGGCCAATCAACTGCACTTTAAAGCTGCTGAAACACAAGCTGGTAAACAATTTCCCCAAGAGTTTCTCTAAGTTTTGTGACATTTGAATGGGAAGCATAGAAATTAATTCAATTTACTGTCCCAAAGAGCAACACTCCGTAAGTAAAGAAATGCTGAAAAACATTGTGAAAGAAAAGGCAGCCAAATGTCTCTTCAGTGAGGGGAAATCCCAGACTAGTTTTCTCTGCTTGTGCTGATCGTGACTCTGACTCTGGAGATGAGGAGACAACAAATATGTATAATTATCAAGTTGCCTTAATTGGATAATTGGAAATGATCAAATCATGGGGAAAACATTGAGGCTTGCGTATGCCTGCATTTTGAGAATGTAAACAAACAAAATGTAAACAGAACTGCATTCTCACATTATCTCTTTAAAACAAACTATTTCCAAACCAACTCTGGTTCACACACACAAAGGATGTATTTTCTACAACCTATATTTTGGCTCCACTCTTTTTGCACTACTGTATGTCAGGTTATTTTGGGTAAATAGAGCAGTGTCTTCTGGGTAACTGTTGGCTCTCCCACTGGGTGACAACATGACAGCAGGTACTGTAAATGAGAGCGCAATGTAGGTCATGACTTTCATCTGCAGGCCTTTGCTAGATTAGTTGAAAAAGCAGATTTTATTCTTCAAAAACAGGTGGCTTTCTTTGTTGTGCTGGAAAATATGCATGAGATTGAGAGTATTATAAGGTGCTAGTACACAGTCTCAGTTGTGCTGTTTTAAGTAGCTAAATCCAAGAACCTTGACCCTAATTGTTTGATTGTTCAAGACAGAAATATACTGTACTAATAATTCCCTATATCGGGCTAATCTTTCAGTCTGTTCTACCACTGGAAAAGGCAAATCAAAATAACATCAAAAAATGATTTTTCAAACTTCAGGTTCTCCCCATGAAACCAAAAGTTTTTGACAATACCTTATCAGAATCAGTTATTGTAAAACAGTCCAACCACAGTGAAAGAGCAGCAGAAAATGAAAGCACACATCAAAGCCGCGCTAATACATGGGTGGCAGCAGCTTAAAAAGATGAAGTGGAGCAGAGTGTACTACGGCGACGCTGATGGTCAGGGTGCTGCTAAGTAAATCAGTCAATGACAGAAAAAGGTTGTACGGTTTACTATGTCCTCTATGATGACGAACCCTGTTCAGGGTTTAATAATGTGCTGCATCTTCAGGTCAGGAAAGGAGGACACAGAAAAGGAGATATTTATTCTATGTTTTCCCTACTAATATGCTACCAAATTATGGCTTATGGAAATGTAGTTTTCCAATGTTTGTTTGTCCTACTAGTGAATGCCTAAAACTCAACTAATAATGAACTTCAAGGGCCAATATTTTGAGTCCAGAACCTATGAGCATTACAAGTAAAGGTGCTTTTGAAATAAACTTAAATCATCTAACCTGAAAATAACCCTAAATCAAATCAGTCATTTGTTGTGACCAGTTCTTCTGTAGGTGCAGTTTTCAAAGTGTTTGACAGGCAGATTGAGTCAAGCATCTTGGAGAACTTGCCACAGTATTGTTATATCTGTGGATTCTGTGTCTTATGCCTCTTCATGTGATACCAGACTGACTCCATGATGTTGAAATCAGGGCTCTGTGAGGCCCAGACCATCTGTTGCAGGACTTCTTGCTCTACTTGTCTCTGAGGATAGTTTTTTATGGCTCACGGTGCTGCATGATGCATATGAATCTAAATGTCTAAAGAGCACAAAATATTTGCACGGTGTTGTAAATCGGCATCTCTTTAAAATATAAAGACAAAAGAAGATGTGTCACTGAAGCATGTACTGAGCCTAGCACTTTACAGCTGAAAAACGTCAGTGCTTTCTGTTGGACAACCAATCTAATGACTTAATTACCTTTAAACATGTTTGGAATTTCTATACTGTCACTTCTTGTTAAATAAAATCGGTCAGAACCTACTAGTAAAGCTGAGTAGGTGTAATTAAACCCATTCTTTGTGGGAGACGGAAACAGAGGCATGTAAAATAACGAGCAATTCTTAGTATTGGTTTTTCGCTGTTGACATACGAGGTATGATCACGCATTATCAGTCTAGCTGTAAATAATTAAATTATGTCAAGTGTTCTGTCAGCTTTAGCAATTAACAGATGATGCCCGTTTTTAGCCTGGCAACCGTTTTTAAAACCTTAAAAGCTGTCAGCCTTTAAATAGAAAAATAAAGTCAAGCTGTGGAGCAGCTGTATCTCAGTTGGTGGAGCAGGTTGTTTGTTAATTACACGGTTGGTTCTTGAAGTTCTGAGCTCCTTCTGTCTGTGTGCTGTTTTGTCCCGAACACAACACTGAACTCATAATTGTCCTAATGTATTTTCATGGGGGGAAAAAAAACAATAACAAAGGCATCTGCCAAACAAATGCAATGTTTGCTGTGTGTGACTCCATGTGTGGCTTCTATACTGCGCTGCTCGGGGAAAGTTTGCTGCATGTGTGTGGGTTCATGGCAAAGCACAAAACCAGCCTGAGAAACAAAATGAGTTTTTGATGACTTCTCTTTAGCACACTCACCCACACACATCATCTCTCTCCATCTGTCTCCCTCTCACTCTCTCTGTTTACACGACATTGTGCTTTCATGATGAAGAAACCCACAGTTTTGAATTGTTACTGGCCAAAGCGCCAGCAGCAGAATAGAGCACACAGGTTGAACAGCTGTTTATGTGGTCAGTTATAACACTGTACATGTGATTAAAAGCTGGCTTCTGAGAGTTTTGCGGCAGCTGCATCATGTGACATAATTCCCACGATCCCTCAGTTTTAATACTGGAGAGGGCAGTTGTAATGTTGGTGATGGGCCTCACGAAGTTGAGAAGGAAATGGCAGCACTAATTGGAAGGGACAATAGTGTTATTCTCCTGTGAGAGGGGCATCATGAGGATGTGATATTGATGTTCAGTTTCTATAATAATACTAACAGCTGACATACGACTGGCATATTCTTTACTTTTTATGCATGTGAAGACTGTTGCTGTCATCTTCCCTGAACCTCCTTTTCTGTAGACTTTCTCTCACCCTGTTTTTCTTTTTTATTCCCTCCCCCCTCCTGCTCCTTCCTCCCTCCCTCGCTCCCTCCTCCTCTCAATCTCCATCCAAGTGGTGTTTGGAGCTGCTTACTCATGTCCAGTCACTTCCCAACATGCCTTGCCTCTCACGCAGACACTCACTTCCTGCTCCTCTCTTGACATATCTTCATATCTCCGTTTTTGCGTTTTGTGACGACAGGACAAGAATGAGGTCTTCGTCTTCTTAGCAACCCGTCCCTGTTAAAGATGGTTCAGCAAAGGTAAAAAACCATATATATATACACACACACACACACTCTCCACGCTGCTTTCACATTCCTTCACAAGAATCCAACCAGCCGGTACTCTCATAACTGAAAGCAGATGGTGAAAGTTTGACTGTGTGCCTTGTTATGCCTAGAACTCTGTGGTTGGTGGGGATGTTTCTGTGGTACTTGGGCAAAGTGATTTTTTTTTTTTTTTTTTTTTCTCTTTTTAAAAGAAGGGGGGGCTGCTGTGATTGGTTGGGAAGCAGCTTTAGGGGCAGGGGCCAGAAGCTTTTAATTTGGTATTGTGGTGTGCAGCTGCTGTGTGTTTCACAGTTGATCCCCTGTGGTGACAGGGACCATATCGTCCTGTATTCTGTAGTACGAGTCTTGACGTTGTGTTAAGACTTAAACCTACAGACTAAGTCAATGTTATATGATTGTTTAACTACATATCGGTTGCTTTTAACTACATATTGGTTGGCTGAGAAGTTTGTTTTAAGCCAATGCTAACGGCATGGCTCAGATCCGACCACTCATTGTCTCCAGAGGATGAAGCGTTCTGACCTAAATTAATCCAGACTACACTCGTCCTCTATAGCACCATCATGAGGTTGATAATCTTTGGTTTTTAGTAAATTTCTCAAGATTGCCCTGAAAGTTTTTAGAAAGACTCATGATTCCCAGAGGACAAATCCTAATCACATGGATGTTCTATGTCTGATATCTCAGTATTCACAAGGTGGATTGGCACAGTTGAAATGAAAGTTGACATTTGTGGTTTTGAGGGGAAGTTTAGGACTTGTGGTTCTCAGCATGAATTAAAAAGACTTTAGTGATCCTGACTTTCTCTGTAGCGCCATCATTAGATAGATGAAATGGATATGACTGTATCTGCTAAGCTAATGCTATTCACATCAGCCTCAGAATTAGCCTACTTTGTGTTTAGTGTTTAATTAGCAAATGTTTACATGCTATCAATACTCATGTGCTCAGGCAAAGTATTGTAAACATGTTAAATATCAAATTAATATAGTCACTGTGCTCATGTTAGCATGCTGCTATTTACATGTTAGCATTTAGCTCAAAGGATTGGTGTGAGGTCAAAACTGTTATCACAGCTGTAGAGTCTAAAGTTTAGACCATGGTTTATAGAGCTAAAAAGATTTTGGTTTATTAATTGACAGTAATGACAGTTGTCGTTTGGACTGCTTTTTTCAAAATAATATTATTACAGTATTATTAAAAACAGTCCAGCAGAGATACCAGTGTAGCTGTCTACAGTTGTTCTTCTTAACTGTTGAAGGGAGGATGTTGTGTTATTTTCAGACACAATATTCTTTCAAACTGTAGTGATATTTGTCACAAATAATCACTATGGGAGCAGAGGAAACATGGTGTCACATCCTAACATCCTTCCTCATGAAGTGCAGCAGCATACCTGGAAACGTGCCGTGGCAGAGAACTGGATTATGATAGATGTTTTTTGTTTTTTGTTTTTTTCTCGTTCCACGTCATCTCATATTATCCGTTTAAAAGTACTACACTCCCTCCCTTCACAGCGTTGTCAAAGAAAGCATGTCTTGTTTTTAACAGAATCAGTCTTTCCAGCAATGTCCTCCAAGGGAAACAACAAATTAGTTCCTTTCTGGCGGAAAAAGTGGGCATCTTCCAGATTTCCATATTGCCAATGTGAGTGTTGGAAGTGATCTCTAAAGCTGCCTGCAGGCTATTTTCAACCCAAATTATATATATATTTTCATCAAAACAAGCAATGTGATTGCTGCAGACTTTGCTTTCTTATTAATATTAAATATTTAAAAAGTTATGTGTTTCATCCAGAAATGAAACCAGCACATACAGAAATCATGTCTGATATACACAACTACAAATCTTTTTATTACCCTATTCAGTCAGGAAAGTTCACACCCAGTTGCTGTTCGCCTTCTGATGTCAAAAAAATGTGTCTGTAATGAGAGTGATGTCAGGGGGCCTGCAGGAATCTTCTGTGGGTGTCTGAAGTATTCCAGAAGTAATTTGACAGCTCGGTCCGAAGTCCAGAGTGCGGCAGGCAACTCTCTGAGCCAAAGTCAAACTAGATGTGTCTCTTTCTCCCCTTGCCTGAATCATCTGACTTTGCCTGTTATTGTTCTCTTTCCTGCATGCCTGTCATAGCTGCTGTCTAGCCATGCAGTGGGAAAGGGAGAGGGAGAGAGAGCAATGCACTGCAATCACAAGTCATAACATTGCATCTGTGCTATTTTATGAACCAACTTTGTATGTTTTTGTGCATGATGATATCTTTTTCTGGCTCTTCAGGTCCTCTGTGATTATTTCTCCTCCTGTGGTTATGGTTGCACCCAGTAAGCAGTCAGGAATGTCTTCCATCTCCTGCCTATGACATGGTTTACGTATGATCCGGTCACCAAGATGGCCTCCATGGTTGCCAATGGAAACCGAGATGGGCAGTCTCTGGTCTTGAAAGGGGTGGATCCAGAGACCTGCATGATTGTTTTCAAGAACCACTGGGCTCAGGTAAACCCCAGCACACGTCTGTACTTAATGCACATACATGAAAATAGTATCAATTTTCCAATTTAGACCTTTTAATTTTAGTGCATTTTAGAAGACTTTTATGGTATAATTATCCGGTATTTCACAAGAAAAGAAAAAAATGGCACCTTTTGTGTATTAATTTCTTTTTTCATATCCAGTTAATTGTTGAGTTACTCCTTTATTTCTCTCACAACTACTTCAAGGAATTCAGGTCACGAACACCAGGATTTAAAAGGTTGCATCAAACCTTAAGCAGTAAAAGCTATGAATGCAAGGTTGTTAACATTGTACTGCAGATCCTGACAGTAGAAACTGACTGGCTAACTACAGTCCCTATAAACTTCAGTGTGGTCATGGCCGGTGGAATCTTGGCAGCATGAAGCCGCCCGTCTTAGACTTTTGGCTCTTTGCAGCAGCTTGTGTCCCTGTTGACCCCTGTGGGACCTGGCAGTCTGCTTGTCCTACTCCTCCCACACTGAGATGAACAAACGTTGTGTTTACTGACCTACAGTAAGAGTGACACTGGCTGGGCATTGAGGGGATAGAAATGTGCTGGTAACTGTCGATGGCATTTATGTCAGCATTAGCGGCTGTCAGTGTGGGGTCTGACCCTCTAGTCGGGGAGCAGGCTCGGTGGTGTTCACAGCTAAATTCCACTGTGTTTTTATTACACTCAACACAGGACAGGTTTGTAGGGATTAGCTGTGTTATTTGGTTGGAAGCTGTGAGGTGTAATGCACATGTGCAGACTTTACTATAAGCCTTTGTTGAGCTATACTTCAAGTCTCACTAAAAATGTGTTTTACTTGGCTCTCTGAGCTTCACTGTGCAGTGATATATGTGACACTTAAGGCTGTTTTCACATTTGTCTGCTGAAGAGGGAAAGTTTCTCTGTACTCACTTTAAATCAGTTTAACACGTAAGTCTACAAGCATTTGTGACATCACCACTACATATTAAACCACTCATGGTCCAAAAGTTACAAAAGTGTGATGATGTTGAAATTTGAAGCCCCCAGTGCACTAACACTGGTTATTGACTGTTTCATGAAGTAGGAGACTTCTTGAATATTTCCATGTCATAGATTCTGGATTTTTCTAGAAGAGCGAAGAAATCGTTTTAAGAATTTTAACAAGCTAGTTGATGTATTGGGACAGTTGTAATCACAAAAACAGAAGGCAGCTTCCCTCTGTGAATAGAAAAAGGAGAACTCCCTGGAAACACAGATTCACTCCTGCAGAGTCTTATTTCCATGCTTAGTTAATCTGCAGCCTGATAAGAGTCCACTTGACTTTGGTTTCAGAAAGAAAACCTTGAAATCTGAGAAACATGTTGTAAGTAATATTGGCTCTGTAGCAGACACTCCTGCCTGCTTCAGAGTTGAAAGATTAGGTTTATGTTCATTTGCTGTGTCTTATCTGGTGCTTCCCAGGCCTCACAGAGCTTGTGGTTTTTGTTGTGACATGCAGTGATCTGTCCATTGCTACAGACAGTGTAGTGTGGGTAGACTCATTCCATTCATGGCTAATGCCACGTGACTCCTAATAGAATAGCCAGTTTTATGAATGTGGTTCTGTTTAGAGACATATAGTGTTAATGTTGAAACTCTCCCATCTAGTGTACATTTCAGAACAACTCAACTTTAGTTATCAGACATGAGTAGATGGAGGCAGATAAAACAGTTAAAGGTGTTTCAGTGTTATTATTATTATTATTATTATTATTATAGTGTTAAGAAAGTTTGAGAAGTCTCTGCTCTTTCATTTTCTTTAGATAATTAAATATGAAATGGTCCAATATAAAGCTGCTGAAGTGTATTATCCTAGTGCTGCAGAAGCACAGCAATGTGATGCTACCCTCAGCTTGATATTATTTGGTCTTAAGTCACATTTACCATCTTACCAACCTCCTATAACTCACCCTACTGTTGTGTCAACACACATTATTCACCTGGGTGCCTTTTATAGAGCTGCTTCTGGTCCTAAAAAATCAAAGCCTAGACCTTTTGATGTTTATCCAGCCTGAGCCATGTACGTGGTCACATTTTCAAAGCTGAAGCCCGCTGACATTTCGTATATGACCCATATTCTGATTAATGATGCAGACTATCTGACTATATGTCAGCACTGTCAGAGCTATACTGAACTAAAGTAAACATTCACTCCAGCACACCAGCAGCTGCTTTGGAAATAATACACATGCTCTATATGCATCATGGTTTAATAAACCTTGACTGTGTGTACAGCTGACTATGACAGTGTCAGCTTTATGTCAGTGCACAGCCCAAGACAACGTTCATATGTTTAGTAAGTAAAATCCTTGTTTGTTTGTCAGACCTGGCCCCTGCCTGTCACTTCAGTTATAGCTGGAGATCTTGAACTGGACTCCCTGTGTTTCAGGCCTCTGGGTCAGGCCCCATTGGGCTCAGGCAGGGATTACAATGTCCGCTCTCATGTTTCCATCAGCCATGCCCAGTTCTCTTGTGCACAGCTAGTTATTGTCATGGCAGCAGCAGCAGGCTGGGGACACTGCCTTCATTATTGTGACTCTGGTTTCTATGAACAGGACACACAAGGGAGGGAGTGGATACACAAAGGACTGTTTCTCTCTGTCCTACCAAACTGAGTTTATTTGTACTGTGCTGCTGGTTTATTGACACCTCATATTTGTTTACACTTAACCAGTCAGAAACAAGGAACTTATTTTACCTGCAATCCATCAGCTTACATTTTAATATTTACATTAAATAATCATAGTGCAGCACATGTTATGGTAATAAAAAGGATTTAGTTTTTTCATATGTGATGATAAATGTGTCTCTAATGAGATGCTATCGCTGCAGTGTTCGCAGCAGTGTTTCTTATATACAAGGTTTTTGTGTGTGTGACCTACTAACAAAGATTCAATACCCTACTAACAGATTTTTGTTTTTTATTTATTTTTTTAAAAGAAATGCAGTAAGAAGAAAAATTAGATGTTGCATTCAAACGCAGCAATATAAACTGTAAAAATGACTGTGTTGCATGTTAAGTTCAGCACAGAATCCAACCTTTACACAAGGGTCGACCTCCCTCACAACAGCTTGACAATAGCAATAACACCTTCTAAAGTTTAAATATTTTGCTTTGTCTTTTTCTGTATAGGTGTAGTTGTGATTTATCAAAAGCATGAGAACTGTTCTTGCATGAAAATCAAATATATAGTTATGATGTGTTCATTTTAAGTAGTAATTGTGTCTACTGTAGGTGGTGAAGATCTTAGAAAAGCATGATCCCCTGCGCAGCAGTTCCACCCTTCCCTCCCTGAGCGTCATCAACCTCAACGCTGGCTCTAGCGGCGGCCCTCGTTTTGGTCCCATCCCCGGAGATGAGGCGAGTGCGGTGCAGAACTACGTGGAACACATGCTGTTCCTGCTGATGGAAGAGGACAGTGGTCAGGCCGGCGCTATGGGCCCCATCCTGGAGTTTGTGGTGATGGAGAATGTGATGGAGCGACTCTTCGTTTGGAGCCTCCGCAGGGAGTTCACAGATGACATGAAACTGGAGCAGCTGAAGATGTACGAGATGCTGGTGGGGCAGGCACACCAGCCTCTGCTGCATCACAAACCCATCCTGCGGCCGCTCATGATGCTGCTGTCGTCCTGTTCAGGCACAGCGGCGCCTGCGGTTGAAGCTGAGCTGGTGTTGCTGCTCAACCAACTGTGTTGTGTTCTGGCGAAGGACCCTTCAATTCTGGAGCTGTTTTTCCACACAAGTGAGGATCAGGGAGCCACCAACTTCCTCATCTTCTCCCTCCTCATCCCCTTCATCCACAGGGAAGGCACAGTAGGGCAGCAGGCCAGAGATGCTCTGCTGCTCATTATGTCGTTGTCTGCTGAGAACGAGCGAGTGGCCAAACACATCGCAGAGAACACCTACTTCTGCCCGGTCAGTCCTGAATGATTAATTACTTTCCCTTCTGTCTTTATCTTGCTCACAGTCATTAGGTCGTTTTTAGTCTCTCCCCAGACTCACTCCCTCTCTTTTTGTAAAAAGGAATTGTTCTGTCTTTAATAATCAAAGTCAGTCAGTGGCACCTCTATTATTCCTTGACCCTTGGTGTCAAAGACAGGACAAAATACGCAGAAGAATTCAAGGACCCACTCAAAAACAAGGTTAAAAACATCTTTGGCAATGAATGTTACAAATGTCTGGCATTCCTAAGATTGTAGCACAGTTCTAAGATAATCCCATGTAAATAATGCCATTTACCCGTAGCTGCAGACAGCGCAGTGAAAAGTGGCTTTTGATGCACTGCCAGTTGAATAACAGGAGTCTATATTTAATTGGTTCCACTGGCAGGCAACAAGGATAATCCTATAGAGGATGTATACATCAATGCAACACTAATGATGCACTCATTTTACAGCTAAATTAGACTGAGCTGCTATAGGCTCTGCTGTTGTTTGAAATCTTACGGACTTTATGAAGAAAAGGCAGAAATCATACTTACCATTTGTAATGTGGAACGTGCATTGACATTAATGCATTAATTAGTGACCTTATTACCATATCATAGTTAATATTGCAGGAGTGTTATAGGCAGTAAAACACTTTGCTGCTCAAATATTTATAACGCTCTTGGAGATGACCTTACGGAGGCATAAATCCTTACGTATGCTGCCTTACTGTGTGAGGCTGCTGCAGTGCTGTGCTTACGAGGGCATTATGTTATCAAAACATGGCAATGAAGAAATGATTTACAATAGCATGTTTCTTAGTAGTGAGTAATAAAACACTGTTATAAATCTATTGTATGAAGCCAAAGGTAAAACTGACAGCAGAGAAGTTGTGCATACATCATTCACGACAAACTGCCTCATTAATGTTTAATGAAGCCAATGATATTCTCTCTATAATCACTTTACTGCAGCTCATTCTTCATGAGACGACATATGTCAAATGATATTTTTGTTTGCAACAGGACTTCATAGTGTAGTTTTATAGAATATGCTCTGTAATAACTGCTTGATTAATAAAACAGATAATTAAAACTAAGACTCTACAGCCAGAAAAAGGTAACAGGATCATCACCACAATGCAATGGTGAAATTTACCAATAATCTACACTAATCCCAAATTAGCTTCAGAATCAGTCGTCTTTTTGCCAAGTAGGTTTTCATGTATGAGGAATTTACATTTGGTGTTTTTGTGTACAGCAAGTCAGGTATCTTAAATATAATGTAACATTTTTCCAATTAAATATTTACAATAAAAATGTGAAAAATTATAAAAATTCAAAAGTAACACAACTGTGCAATGGGAAGATGAGTTTAGAAGCCAGTTACCTTAGTAATGTAACACTTGATACTTAATACTGACGCCTCTCTCACCTCAGGTGCTGGCCACAGGGCTGAGCGGACTGTACTCATCTCTCCCCACCAAGTTGGAGGTTCCCAATGAAGACTGGCACTGCCTCCGCAAAGAGGACTGGCTCCAGATGCCGCCTCTCGTCCAGTTTCTGAATTCACTGGAATTCTGCAATGCCGTCATTCAGGTGAACGTGTGTGACGAGCTCGTGCACATAAAGCTCTGCCACACGAGAAATGCATTCACACATGGTTCATGGGTGCAGCCTTCTGCTTGAGAGCATTCCTGACTGACATGCGACTTAATACTGACTGTTCCCAGGTGGCCCACCCTGATATAAGAGACCAGCTGGTTAGTTACATCTACAACGGATTCCTTGTGCCTGTCCTTGCACCAGCTCTTCACAAGGTTGGCACTCCCTTTGTTTTTCCTTTTCACCTGCATTTAATGCCACATCTGGACAAATATAGAGTATATTCCATATTCCATTTATCTTCTCCTCAGTAACTTAACTTGCTGGAGGAGGTGGTTTGTAAAAAGACATACTGATGGAAAATCATGTCCCGTATCATAATACAAGTTGTATTCTGGAAGGGACTTTAAATGGGTAGCAATATATTTAGGAAATAAGAAATACCCTGTTATGGGTGGAAAGAAAATTACATGCTGTTTATAGGCACCTGCAACTAAAGAAATAGTTTGACTTATTTCTTAAGAAATAAGCCTTGTTAAACAAATGTGATACAACATAAATCAGTGCTACAGTAGTTAGCCAAGCTCATCATTTCCCCCTATTTGTAATCTTTGTGCTAAACTAAGATATTCGCCTCCTGCTTCATAGTCGATGTACAGACACTGACTCTAGTGCAAAATGTCCAACTATTCAGCTAAATTCATTAACCAGAGCTTGCAAAATTTAAATCAGGACCACACAATGAGAAATAAAAAGTCTAAACATTGAGGTCAACTCAATAGTTAAATAAAAATCTACTTAAAAAAATACTTAACATTGATCTATTTCATTTTATATGTGCAGAGCTGAAGAATTTGACAATACAAATTAATACAAACATGTCAACATCTGGAGATATACTGTAGACGTGTTGGAAGAGTCCTCTCTGGCATAATGATTTTATTTGTTCTGGATGTTGACCTTACACACTCACAAACACTTATTTCTCACTAATGATTCCTTATCTTATGTGTAGCTGACCCTAGAGGAGGTGATGACCACCACGGCGTACCTCGACCTCTTCCTGAGAAGTGTTTCAGAGCCAGCCCTGCTGCAGACTTTCCTCTCCTTCATCCTCCTCCACCAGCACGAGAGTGTCCACATCTTAGATACTCTGGTCAGCCGCATCAACACCCCCTTTCAGGTAACCCTGCAGGACAAAAGACCGATGTCTATTTTCTTTCTCTTTTGAAGTCACACACGTTGCACTTAGCTCGAGCATGACTCATGTTTGATAACTTCAGAGCAGGTTTCTTAGACTATGAAATGACCCCGGGGAGTGTGGGACTCGTGGCGAAACTTAAATGTCATTGCAAACCTGGGAGATTGTTTCCATGGTGATGCTCAGTTGCAGTAACTTACCAAAGCAAAGGCAACTGATATCAGCATATTTTGGTAGAACTCGATCATTAACATGAATAAATGTCTTCTTTACATTACTGTTTGACTGTGTAAGTGGTTTGCAGAGTTCCCTCCAATTTTTGCAACCTTATGCTCGGTGAAAAATAATAAACACGTTTGCGTTTCACATTTATTACACTGAACCAAGTAAAACAATTTTCCACCAGTTTACCTTTGTGGCAAGTTTCCTCTTCTTAGGTCATGTTACTCCTGTTTTCTAGCTTCGTGGTTGAGATGTCAGTTTCTAGAGGTGACGTGTATTCGACTCAAAGGGAAACTTGATAAACAGAATTTCCTGTAATTGTTAAACCCATAGTATGTTTGTTTTTTAATCAGTATTAATTAGTCTTGACCTTCTCTTCTCTGTGGATGATAATGTATGTCATTTCAGCAATATTCATGGTCCCCATAGGATGAATCTTAATGACTATGTGATCTCCTGACTCTTTCTCCAGCTAAAAACTAAAAACTCCTTCCCAACAGCTGTCGTTTATGTTTCCTGCTACTTAGCAAATGTGAGCGAGCTAATCAAATACCGCCAAACCAATAACGTCCTCCTCACCAATGGTAGGCTAGGTAGTGTTTGCCTCAGATAAGCTAATGTTAGCATGCTAAGTGTACGTTATACCTGGTAAATATCAGCATAGTTAGTGTGAGCATGTTAGCATGCTGACATTAGCATTTGGCTAGTATAGCTCTACAGAGACACTAGCATGGCTGGAGACTTGTAGTCTTGTTATTCTACTGTCACATTTGATGCTAATAACCGTTAACACAGGGGCTCTTCTTAATTATTTACTTTTTTTTTTTTTCCCAAGGTGTATAAGTTTTTAGAGGTGGTGTGCATTCGACTTACTTGTCCAAAAACTAGTCCATTAAAATTTCAAGAGAAATCTTCAGATTTTTTTTTTTTTTTTTTAAATCTTTTGTCCAACCAATAGTCTAACACTGAAATATTTAGTCTGCAGTCATTTCAAATATTTATATTTTTACTCTTGCTCAACAATTTACTTATAATTTCAGCAGCTGTATGCAAAAATTCTCAGTCTTTATCTGTATGTTTTATTGTGTCTCCAGTTGGGTACTGTGTCGCTTGCACTCTTCCGCACTCTCATTGGTTTATACTGTGAAGATGTGATGCTGCAGCTCATATTGAGGTGAGTGGCTCACACGCCTTATCCCAGTTATAAACCTTGCTATATCTAATTGGTTTATATGATGAGATTTTACCCACTACCTCCCACCATGTAGACTTTTTTTTTTTTTTGTTTTTTGTTTTTACCAGCTGTCTGCCTACTACCCCCTGTCTCCTCTCCCTCCTACGACCACCCGTTGGTTTTCCTAACAGGATTCATTCCCATCTGCCTCCCCAGGTACCTGATCCCCTGTAATCACATGATGTTGAGTCAGAGACGTGTGGTGAAGGAGAGGGACTGCTACTCGGTGTCAGCAGCCAAGATCCTGGCATTAACACCGTCCTGCTGCTCACCCGATCACAGCCCCCCGCCCCTCCGACAGCTGGACTCCATCCTCTTTTCCAAGGGTGCAGAGACTGCCAACAACACAGACACCAGAGGTAAGAGGGACAGGCCATGAAAGGAACATGTGGTTTACTACAGCCTGGCCTATCTGACTTATTTTGTGTTGCTGCTGTGTTCTCTGTCACCAGTTAACAATGTATGATGATATTTTTACAGACATGATGCCCATATTTATACAAATAAGACCCAAATTATAATAAACAAGAATTATCCTCCTAGGAGTGAATGGTACAGCTAATGATTGAAAGGCTCCACAGCTGGAGCCTGGAAGTTTCAGTAAAGCCCTTTGAGAAGCCTGAATACTTTTCAACATTTCTGTTCTCACTGTGTCACAGATTAGTCAAAATGAATTGAAATATTTGTAATCAGCTTTTATGGATGTTTTTGCTGCTTTCAAATCAGCTGAAGGATGAATTCATCCAGCAAATGTTCCTATTCATAACACCATATGAGTGAGTGGGTGTTTGAAGCTCAGTAATAGTGGTGTGCAGTCAAAAGACACTGGAAATGGAAACTGGAAAGTCATTCGCTGTGAGAGTTAAAAAGCCTAAACAAAATAATAATTATAAAAAGTATCATTTCTTTTTATCATTATATTTCCAAAATATGTTGAATTTTCTGGTTTTTAGTATAATGCACTACAAGGTGTTGATCTGGATATAAGTGGGACATAAACTTTTAACAGGAATGATGATGTGTATTTTATCAGATAGTGAGATCTACTGTTTTGCTGTATTACATCATTTCGCCCCCTGCAGTTACATGTCAAACTCATTAGTTCTGCTCTGTGTGAGTGCTGCAGTCAGGAGCTGCATGCTGGCTTTTATCAACATTTCCTATCTGTTTTACCCAGAGGAAAAAGAGAGCTTCTCAGAAGTGGCTGATGATAATTCCTGCACCATTGGGTCAGAAATCTACCTGGACGTCAGTTACCTTCATTACCTGTACGATGCCCATCTGAGCATCAATGGCTGCATTCAGGCCTGCCAGGTGTGGTCAGCCCCATATGATGGCGAGGACCCTCCTCCTGAGAAATACCAGCCTGGTGTCATTGAGGAGCATGGAGTAAAGACTCGACAAACCCAGATGGTACTCAAGAGAGTTCCCCAGCTGCTGGTACCACAACCTCGACCCTGCCCACCGCCGAACACAGAGCCGCCCTCCCTCAACCAGCTGGAGCTGGAGTGGGACGATAGTTATGATGCATGCCCGGTCCAGACTGCAGAGACTCCAGTGGAGAGTAAACCTCCACAGCCATCGCCTGCTGAGCCTCCACAGCATATCCAGGAGATGAGAAGAACAGCCATCATGCTGGTTAAAGGGTCATACATTGAGGAAAATGAGTTCCAGGATGACGTCATGGTGTATGATCTTGTCGCCAAGAAAGACGCTCGAGATGTGGAGCGTGGGAAGCACAAACCCAACAGGTCAGAATCAGAAGAGGCCTCACCAGGCTCAGCAGAGGTTTCCCTGAAAAATGGACTAAGTATAACACTTCCATCTGCTGTGATGGCTGATAAAGGCAATAATAGCTTAGACACAAAGACCAAAGTCCAAAAAGATTGTAATTCAAACCTCCAAAACACAACTGCTGCTGAGTTGGGCGATGACCTTTTGGCCCAGTATGAGGAGCTCATTCGTACGTTGGACACGCAAGCAGTTGGAAAGCTGGTTAAAGCTGATGGAGAGTTAAAGAAGCCTGTGGAGGAGGGGGAGGAAGAGGAGGAGATGGATTTCACCACCTTCTCCGCTGAAACACCAGAACCAGAGAAACTGCATTCACCGTTTGGGACCAAGTTTCGTGGCGGAAGTAGTAGAAGCTATTCAGTGCCTTTTACTGGTAAGTTAAGCTTCATTATTCAACAAGAATTACATTTGGACAGCACAATGAAAAGGTTGTTTTATAACTACTCTTTCTGCAGGTCCATTTGTCAGTGTGTTGTTGTCTCGTCTGGAGAATATGCTCTCCAACTCTATTTATGTCAACCTGTTGTTGACTGGCATCCTGGCTCAGCTGGCGGCCTACCCTCAGCCTCTCCTGCGCTCATTCCTCCTCAACACCAACTTGGTCTTTCAGCCAACTGTTCGCTCCCTCTACCAGGTTAGAAAAACACGTTATGTGTGGGCAGGAGTGTGCCTTTCATTTGCTCTCTTTCCCCTGAGGCTTGTGTATGATCAAGTAAACAAAACGAAGAAAAAGAGCAAAACATCTGGGTTTTGTACTATCTTTGAAAGATGTTGAAACACGCAGACGTGACATTGAAAATAGGAATACAAAGAACTGTTTGAAACCTGAGCACTCTTAAGATTAAGTGAAGACGTCTTTCTCCTGTTTTTTTCATGTTTGACTGAACAAGAGATCTGTGATTAAGACAATCAGACAATCAGACTGCAGCACTTAGATTTCAAGGTTGTTCTCATTAGTTTGGCTTTAATTACACAAGTGTAAATATTGCAGACCTGAATGTAATTCTCAGGCATTCTCTATGGGTCTTTCTCAGGTACTAGCCACCGTGAAGAACCAGATAGAAGAGCTGGCTGCTACCAGAAAGGACTTCCCAGAGATGATCACTGCTGCTCAGCACTGGCTGCTGGCCAGGGAGACTTTGTACATGGCAGCAGGTGACTTTACACTCATGCAAGATATGCTCAGATTATATAATCACACATAAAACAAACAGAAGTGCTCATGTAGAAAACTCATGGTAAGAAGGATGGTTTTCAGGGCTTGTGACTGAAAATATTCCTTTTGACATCATAGACATTTTAGTTGTCATGTAGTTGGAAATCCTGTATGAGCTACACTATGTTAATCATCCATCAAGCTGACACAGATTTAGTTCTTTACTCAGATTCTCAACAAATTAGAAAAACAGATGAAATCAGAACCAGATATCAAATAAATAATAGTTCAAATTTTCTGACCACTGGCTGGCTTAAGATGACATTATATTTTTGCTAAATGTTAAGGAGGATGTCTCCAACAACAACTGATGATTAGAAAACAAACACTGCACTGTTGTCGAGCTCCTCAATCTCACTAATTTGTCAAAAATGGTTCCAAACAATATCTGCATTCGTGATGGGTTTGTGTTTTGTATTCTGTTTTGATTGTTGTGTGTCTTTGCAGTTGAGCAGCCATCTCAGCTAAGCCCCAGAGTTTTAGGCCGGTTTGTGAACTAGATTCCCTCTGGTTTCATAGATGTATAAGGTTGTTGGTTGAAACATGAGAGGAGACTAAATGGGAATTTTAAAAGGAATTTTGTTTCTTTGCTCTCTTGTCCATGTTCACTTTGTTTATTTATTTATTTATTTATTTATTTATTTTTTTGGTACAGTAAAAGGAGATCCTACTTTTTGGGTCAAATTATTTATAAATCATTAACAGGAACATATTATGTTTACATCCAACCATATGTGTGGAATAGAGAATAACCGTAAGCAAACAGTTTTTATTTTCATTTTGGCATTGTAACTTTATTTAATCCTCATCTTCTCAGACAAAAACAGCAGCAGTGGCTCCACGCCCGGCGAGGCAGGGAGGATGTTGAAGAGTTCGCCGCCACCAAAACCCAAAGCCATCTCTCTGGATCGGACTGAAGTCTTCGCTACCGTCCTCTTCACGGAGTTCCTCAAAGAACTGGCTGCAATAGCACAAGAGCACTCCATCTTATCTTACATTCCTATGGAAGAGTAACAGTGTCCCAGTTTGCCTCTGTGATGAGTCCAGTGCAACTCTGAAAGATTTAAAAGGACTCTTTTATAGTGTTTTTTTTGTTTTTTTTTCCCCCGCAGGCACTACTTGATAATGAAACCTCTTGGATTCAGTGATTTATACAACTATTATTTTAAAATGGTAGAGTATTTATTTTCTGAGCAAAGACAATCACTCATGTGCTTTTTAATATCTTCTTTCTAGTTGTGTAAAGTGTTGGGCAGCTGAGTAGGAGGTCCAAACTTTGAGCTGCAAAATTTTGACCTGTTTGCTGAAGCCTGCACCAGCTGATAATACTCATAAAGGCAAACTCCAGGTCCACCAACCAAAGACTGTAGAAACATGGTCCTCACAAAAACCAGCATTTCTTTCTTCTTTCAATCATAAGTTCTTGTCTGATCTGCCCTTGTTGTGAATGTCTCCTACAAACAGCTCCAGCCTGGCGTCTGATGCTCAGCGTGGTCTAGTCTCTGGAGCGACGCTGCCTCTCTGCCATAAGATTACACACATCTGAATTAGCGGTATGACAATGTAATTTGATTGTCACTGTTGTGACAGTCAACTAACGTCATCACGGAAACACATCTTGACTCCTCTGTTACACAACTTAGTGTTTTAGTAAAACAAGTCACTTTACGTTTAAGTGGTGTTTCCATAGTCATCCTGTGTTAGATGTTTTTTTTTAGTTAAGTCACGATGGTACCTCAGGAGTCTTTAAATGCATGCTATCTTCTGTTCTCAAAAAGCCTTTGGGTGAAGCAGTTTTCCCATAATGCACTAGTTTGTCTCATTAATGGGCTCCACCTTCTCTGAACCATAGCACCAAAACCAGGATTGTTCTTGCTATATTTAATTTGCCTTACTTTAGCGATGCTTTATAATGTACATATTGTAAGAAAACACTATGCAAATCAAGGATATTTTGGGTGTAATTAAGTTTGGAATATTTTCAGAATGGGATGGGGTATTTAAGCTTTTTTTGAGAGTTTCTATTGCCATATTTTTTTTTCAACAAGGTTACACGAGAGGCTTCTTAGTTATGGTTTGTATTCACTTTCTTTTATGTAGGGATTGTGTTGTTTTTAGTTGTGATGAGAAGTCTGATATATCACTGTTGGGAGAGTCGTAGTTACAACCATCTCAGACTACTACTATAGTTATGGAGGGGAACCTGTTGCAAATGGCCTTTTATTTGAGTCCTCGTGGTTCTTAAAATGGGATATAATACAA
This sequence comes from Rachycentron canadum, assembly GCA_038496675.1. Classification (NCBI taxonomy): domain Eukaryota; kingdom Metazoa; phylum Chordata; class Actinopteri; order Carangiformes; family Rachycentridae; genus Rachycentron; species Rachycentron canadum. Next base: position 8,080,291 of record CM076650.1, on the reverse strand, counting down.
AAGATGTATTTCGTTACAAACCCTTTCTCTATTAATTGAATTCACCAGGACAGGAATCATTTTAAATTAGTGCCTAAATTATGATTTTTAGTTCACATTATTGCCTGATTTCAAATGGATTAACAGAGGAGTAACGCAGTTTTTTTTTTTTTTTTTTTTACGGTGAAATGTTTTTACTTGAAGCTGTCTGTTGATAAAGTGTAAAGAAAGGCCTTAGGGACTGAAGATGTGCAACATACAGTATATTGTTTATACATGCGTCTGTTTGCTTTTGGGAAAAGTCTATGAGCAAAAGAAATCATTCACCATCTCTGTCCATACACAACTGAATGTAGAGATGCAGTTAATATGATATGGACATTTAAAAAAAATTTGAATTACATTTCTTAAGAAAATTTGTGGCGACACACCACTTTAAGTATATCCTATAATTTAGAAAGAAAAATAAGACAGATGATTCAAACTGGTTATTTATTATACATTATTAATTTTGCAGATCCAGACCCCGAGTACATCTAACAAAACAAAACACTTTTCTACACAAGTTGTAGAAAAAAAAAAAGAGTAGTTGTATTGTGATGTACATGAAATTGATCAAAGTCATCACCTTTTATAATTCATCTAATGAGATCAAAAATTATGTTGAAGTCAAATTTTTAAATCTGGATTAAATCTTCAGTTTCTATTTAATGCTATGCAGTTAGTGAACTATGCAGCAGGATCTTTCTGTGATTTTTTTTTTTTTTTTTTTTTTTTTTTTTATATATATAAAATAACTCAAGTGGCTTAGAAATGTCTATTTGTATCAGTCAAAGCCATTTTCAGACCTGGTGAACGAGTCTTTCTCTGTGGTAAATGAATGTTGCAGAGCACTTTATCAGCCTTCAATGCGGTGCCACTTTGCACTGTCGACACTTGCCCTTCAACCATCACAGGTTCAGTCTGTGTAACACACTCGGCACTGCAGAACAGTTACTGTTTTTGCAGCATTGTGGCATGAAAACGGGTATCATAACCAAGGTTATAGACCAGTTTCTGTCTCAGTAGGTTCAAAAGATTCATCCTCTCTGATATCATTTGGCCTCAGTTTTGTGTCAGCGGTTGTGATCAGGTTGTTGTTTGTTGCTGACACACAAAGGCCAGCCTCTTTCAATAAAGACAACTTCTGGTAAATGAAACTGAATGCACTTCATGTGTTGACTTTTCCCACCTCTCTTTAAACTTAAAAAATGCAGTGTTTTCAAAGAAAAAAACCCAGCTGCTTTGCCTGACAGGTTTTCGCCTGACACCATCAATATATTCTTATCTTTTTGCCAGAGGGGGTCTGTGGCTGTTTGTTCTGCAGCTATTGATGTCCTCATTTAATTCAGATTTCCTTTACAAACAGCCCTTCCCTCAGAGAGATTTTGTTCAAAACAAAGTCTTGTCCTCAGAGGAGCTTACCGCCTCCATTTACATGCAATGATTGACATACTGCAGAGATGAAGCAACCTGTATTGGAGAACCTTTTGCGAGATAAACATCTTTTTGCAAAGTAAATTGCACCATTTTATGCCAGTGCATGCTAACAAGTTCTTACATGGGTCAAAAGAAAAAGAAAAAAAGGAATGAAGCTAAATTTTGGACACTGGAGGCTTTCATTTCCTATCTTCCAACTTCAACTGCTGTGAAGTAGACCAACCAGGGACCGCAAGCAGCTGCCATCTCTGCTCACTAGAGACTGTGGATGCAGAAATGAAAAAGCTTTGAGACTGAGGTGTGTGTTACAACAGCTGTAGGGGCTGTCTCTCTCTGTTGAAGCTGGCCACAAAACGGCACTGAATGAGTCCAGTAGTGTGAGACTCCTTCGCTTATGAAACTAGTCGTATGTGGAAAAAGTAATTTTCTGATCTCTGCAGGGGAATAGTTCGATAATAGTTAGGGAATAAATTTATTTTAAAAATAAGACTTGCCTGAAATCTGTGGATTTGACCAAACTGTAGTTAACGTATGATGATATTAAACAGCCACATGGGTACCATTATTAGTTATTGATTTCAAATAATGTTAAATATACAACAATCACAAAGAAGAAATGCAGATAAGAGGAGCAACGTTTTTAGGCATTGAGACAATTTAACATTAAATTGATATTGTGCAAAGGATCTGCAGCTTGATATCAGTGAGCATTGACATTGAATGCAGCACAGTACAGGAAGTATTACAGGACAAATAACATGTGACTCAACCACAAGAGGGAGCTCACTGATCACTTTCATGCCTGGATGTTTGAGATGGGCAGGATCTCTGCTGCCTCTTGATATGAGAGCATCTGATTTGTCAGCGGTTTCAAGCATCAAAAACGACCATAATAGAAACAATTCATTAAGAATTATCACCTCTTTTCTTCATGTCAGGACTATTCCATTTATTTTCACATTATATTGTTTATTGTTAATGAAGTTGCATCATTGTCAGGCAAGTTTTACTTTTTTCATCAAATCTCACCACCTGGTCAACATATCAAATCTCTCTCTCTCTCTCTCTCTATATCTATATAGAGATATATATATATCATTTTGGAATTCATATATCCTATTTTTGACAATATTAACCAAATACTGATATGACAGTGACAGACTGATCATTTGAAAAGCTTTATTATTTTTAGACACATAAATACAGACAATAAAGGCAGTTGCATTGTACAGTATTTACATAATATCAACCTTCCAGGTTGGAGTGAGGGTGGAAGCTTCATTTTAAAGCTTGACCATCAACTGTTTTTTATCAACCCCTAAAGGACAAGGTACCATGTGTTACCATGGAGATCTACATCATCAGTCTATGATATGGCTTCATGAAGTCTTCTCTTGTAAAATTTCCCTCACCAGAACAGGGTCAGCTCTACCTTTGGTCTCCTTCTGAACCAGGCCCATCAGTTTGTTCAGAACTTTCTTGTTCCCATTTCTGATTGCGTGAACCTACAGAGAGGCACAGAAAACACAAAACATCTCAAACAACCAAAAACCAAACAAACAACATGATTGCCAGTGAGAATTCGCATGTGAGCCCTCGCCTCATCAGGATGCGAATCCACCACCGTCTGGCAGATGCTGTGCAGCTGTGCAGTGTCACTAACAAGCCCCAAGTCCTGCTCTTGGATGATCTGTAGGGCTGGCTTTCCTGATGACCTCCACATCTCCTGGAACACCTGGGAGTGGAGAGAAACCAGTAACCAGACGCAGGTGATATCTAGAAAACAAATGAGGACTAGCTGGGGTTGTGTGTAGTGAGTGACAGACAGAAGGGGATAATTGCACGGTCTGTGCAGCTGACTGACCTGCTTGGCAACCGAAGAGGAGATGTGTCCCGTTTCCTGGAGGTCCAGCAGCTCAGCCAAGGCAGGGGGAGAGATTGGGCTGAAATCAGATGAAGGGGTAATTTAATTACATTTTAATGGACTGAAGAATTAGTGATATAAATGGAGGAGAAGGAGAGAGAAAGAGTGGGAGTGTCAGATAGAAAGGACGCAACAGTCAATCAACATTTGTGATTTGACTGTAATGTGTTTGTCTACCCTATGTCTGCTTGTTTATTCCTCAGGCTTCCAGACAAACAGAATCAAAAAGCCTGTTAGAATATATTAAGTGGAGAATGAGTTTTATTCAGCACACTGCAGGCAAGACAGTCCATCTCCGCTAAACCTCCTCCAAACGTGGTAAAGACACTGAAAAAATAGATGAGAAGTATCCATCTTTACAAACACAACTCAGTTTGACCAGGGGTGAATGTGTAAAATAGAGCAATGATTCCCAACCCAGGACACTTGTGCCTCAGGGGATACTTCTGCAGTTGCCAGGGAACAGGTTGTACATGGAAAGCTCAATTAATTTGACTAGAAATTTTTATTTCATTAGGGTAAACAATCAATTATAGGGTATCAAATTGGTGTGATGCTAATATTAAAAAGCTGGATACTTGACTCAACATATGGATAAATAATTGACTTTGTTATGATAACTATTGAAACGGTTAAATATGATAACAGGGTAAGTGGTGATGATAAGTGGATAAGAGGTTGATGCAATATTATAAATTATGTTTTGAAATAATTAACCCAAAGTAATAGAAAATAGCTAAAGTTAGCTAGGTAGTTAAAAGTGACCAAACAGCTTAAGTGGTTTATGTTAGCTAAAGGTAACGAATTAACAATTGAAATAGTTACAGGTAAAGGTCACATTATTGGTAATAAAACAAATGAATATAGAAAGTATGAATAACCAGTGAAAACAGTTAAAAGTATCACCTTCTACCACTCATGTAAACTGCTGCCATCTGGTTGTACAAATACAAATTTGACTGCAATCTGTACATGTTGTCACTTGTACACCCACTTCTGTAGAATAAACAGTTTAAATTTTGGCAATGCCTAGTTCATAATCCTACCATAAGAGCATACTTGGGTGGTTAAGAGGTACTGGTAACTTATCTGGCTGTGGACACAAGTCAGACCCCCCCCCCCCCAAAAAAAAAAAAAGTCATAATCTTAGTTTTTTCAAATTTTCTCAATTTTTGCATGGTATTAATAAGGGCCTAGAGAGATATTTCACTATCCTGTCATCATCCTGTCAGCATCCTGCAGCAAATCTGTCACCTCATGGGCAGCTGCCAGCGACTTTTCTGAAGAGGGAAGTAATGGAAGAGGGACTATTCTCAGGTGGTAGAAAGGCCTGGACAAGCTCTTAATGACAAGTCTGGAGTTTCAGCTTTCTGGGCAATATAATACCCAGCCTCATATTTCTTTTATCCCTCTGAAGAGCTTGCACCCAGAACTTAAAATTTAGGAAGGTAATTTGGGTCATAATTTAGACAGAACTCTTCAAGACCTTTTACTTGGTACCAAAACCTCCTGGCTCTAAGCACTCAAAATGTTTCTCTAAGCACTTATGTGAGCGAGTTTGCACTTGTGTTGTCTACCGTGCCTGCAGCTTTTGAAAGCCCTGCCGGCCACTCTTTGTTTTTCTTTAACTCTCCTCCTTTCAAATGCAGCAAACGCAACATTATGCATAAATCAACACCAGCTACTTTGTGGTTCACTCAAACACAAATGTTTCGCATCTGTCTGGGAGCAGTAGATAAAGAGAAGCTCCCAGCATCTGTGCTGACGTCAGCCCATTATTTGTTTCAGTTTTATTTGCTCTGTAATGAGTCAGACCCTTTACTCTAAGAAGTTATTATAAGTTACTAAATTTATAATCTTAGTTAGACTTGAGAATCTGAAACAATGTTTCTAAAGTTGTAATGACCTTCAATCTGAATACAGTACAAATACAACTCAGGTGCATCTGACCACCAATACTCCCACAGCTGCAGTCTCTATTTAGCTGTCATTTCAAGAAAATTGCTAAAATGAAATAAATGGAAATGAGTATTGAGTGTGAGATTTAGCCACACAGTAGGAGACTTGTTTGTTTTTTTAAGATTGTAGCAAGATTGGCATCTTCATATTTTTTTAAGTGGGACAGGTACCGTGACACATCTCTTTGCCTTAAAATATCCAAAAAAAAACAAAAAAAAAAACTTTATTCAATTTCAAGTATTTTGAAACATTTACAAAATCCAACATGTTCCAGCTAAGAGGCCTTCAGCAAAGAGAAACATTTCCAAAAAAGTATTGAATCTGCTAATATAATTGGATTTGTCCACACAGGCTTTTCTCCGATAAGCTGTCAGGACTGTCGCAGGTGTTTTGTCACTGACAGACGTGACGAATTAGGGAATATCAGATGATTTATGAGCTCACACATGTAGCTGTTGTATGGTATGTGATGGCCTAATCAGTATTTGTGAACACTAAGAATCTAATAATCCTTGATGTCAATCAAATGAGAAAATAGTGTGGGATGGTTAATGAAAGAAAAACTGAATTGCTTTATCTGAGGTTGATGTGCTATCATTTTCAACTCAGAACCTGTAGCCTGTATATAAAGACATTGTTCTGAACACTATACAGCACAAGTAAAAGCTGTTTTTGTGGCAAAAACTCATTAATCCAAAGCAAACCTTCTTCTTGAGGAATAGAGAGGAAATGTAGCTGTTCTTGGCTCAGAGGTGGACGCCACTATATTTATATCTATAATTTCTACATTTCAGGTGAGTTTGTTATTATGATTCTTGCTGTCCTGCAACTTTTACTTTCATTTAGAGCAGTAAGGAGTCACTGGTGCTTCAATATGACACAAGCTACAATGGATATAATATTTAACACAATGGGAGACCTCAGTCCTCCGTATAATCATCTATAGATATGAAGCACAGCAACAGTAGGTAGATGACATTTTTTAGATGACATTGAGTCATTTTTGCTCTCATTAGCTGCTTCCTTCACACTACATGATCAACAACTCACTCACACTTGTGTGGGCATCAGTTGACTTTGGTTATGTCCGGTCATTATAACTACTACTCTTGTTTTATAACTGCACAGCAAGCACAAGCAGCAGATAAAAAGGATGAGAGCAGGGGCAGCAATGGAGGTTAAGGCCAGTAAAATGTTTGATAAAACTTACAACTTTGTGGACTGTAGCTTTGATTTAACCATTCTTGCTGCTGGTATTTTTCTGAGAACTCCCTTAAAGAGTAACACTTCTTACACCAACTCTAACTGTAGAACAATCTGCTATTAACAGTCCATTCACAGAAGTGTCTCAAACTTAAGTTTAGCCATGAACTACAGGATATGAAGCTGAACTACTGATACTAGATACACTTAATCACTTCTAGGTGACACATCATTTTGACACGAACTCTCAGTTTTTCACTTGAGTTAAACCCTTGAAGCACTAGGTTGTGACACTTGACACAGACTGCATCTGTAAAGTGAATAGTTTTCCTTTAAAAAAAAAAAAGTGGTTATTCTCAGGCCTTTCATTACACACAATGAAGAAATGACAGGGAATGAGGGAGAGAGAGAGAGAGAAAGAGAGACATGCAATAAGGGTCCCAAGCTAGAACTGCACCAGCAATGTTGCAGTTCATGGTCACCATCTAAACCCTTGTTTTACTTCTCACAAGAAAAAAGCAAACGTTTGAGTAAGTTCAGAGAAAAGTATCTGATGACCTCCTGACTCGAAAGTTGAAAGCAGCTACAATAAAGCCTTCTTCCCATGTGTACTATTATTTGTACATGTTCCATTCCTCCTCCTGCCACAGCTCAGAAATCACTGACATTTTCAGATACAGCATGCAAAAAGTACAACGTGAGAGAGTCAGTCACAAGGAACTCAGAGAGGAGGGGTCATGTTCTGGGGCACCGACATCTAAGACCTGAGCATTGGTAGCAGAATGGAAGTACATTCATGAGCTAATTTGGCAACAAAAAAAAAAAAAAAAGATCTAATCTGCTCAACAAACAATATGCATTACATTAATATTATAAGAGCAACATGAAGGGATTTGCCTCACCTCTGGCTCACTTTCATGTCTTGCTGCTTGAGGTGACCCAATAGCTCATTTGCTACCCAGCCAATCACCTTCCTTGGCTCCTTCTTGGTTGCTTTCATCAACGCCTCAAAGTACTCCACCAGTCCATCCTCATTCTGCAACAAAACGCCAGGAACATTTACATGCACACTATCTAATTAGGATCAAATAAGCCCAGCAGAGGCTATCGGTATTCAGCTGCCCTCTGGATTTAAGCAGACCTGCATCCACGCTGACTCTGCTTGGGCTTGATCAGATGGCAATTAAAAGAAGTATGTGGAAAAACAGATTTATTGAGGGAATCAACTCCTCTCTCACTGGTTGGTTTCAGCCACTTATAAACTCACCACCAGGGTGAAGCTGTGCTCAGGCAGGATGCCGTATGTTTGAACCAGCCTGTCTCTTTTGACACTGGGTAGTTCTGGCAGCTCTTCTCTTATCTTCTGCACCACCACGGCCTGGCATGCATCAGTGCCAGTGGGCAGCGATGCGTTATCCTCATACACAATCAGAGGGGGCAGGTTAGGCTCTGGCATGAACCTGAAGGGAGGGAGGGTGGTGGTAGAAATGGGAGGGAGGGAAGGAGAGGTAGAGGGAGGGAGGGGGAGAATGCTTTATCAGCAGCACAGATAAGCTTGGAGAAGTGGAGGTTGGCTTGTGATGAGATACTAATAGTCCTTTTGACACCACACTTGTCACATTTCACTTGCACCCCTAATCATTTGACTCCATCAGCCTTACACCTGTCCATCTATCACTCCTGGATGCAAACACACAAACACACACACACAAACACAAAGACCTACGCTCCAGACCTTGAGTGACATCCATTCATTTCTATCCATCTAACAGCCACTCAGACGCCCTCATCTTCATTCAGTCCCGACCGGGGACAAGATCATCTTCTGATATCATAACTTTGTGTCAATAAACATAAACTCCTGGGACAAACACTGATGAAAGAGCAGACAGCCTGTAAACTCACACTCACCTGTAGTCCTGAAGACCCTCCTTGTCCCTCATGGGGATAGTCTCTCTAGAAGAAAACATGCCATTGTCAATATTGTGATATTTAAAAACATGAAAGACTACACAACATTTTAAACTGCTTCTAACTGACACTATGGGAAATTTTAATGGGCATTTTTTGATATTTTGTAAATGAGCTGAGGAGATAATCGGTAGTCGATCCCCCACCACTGAAAACTGTAAAGTGGTACAACTGCAAAAAATAAATAAGTAATTAAAATAGAGCAATAAAAACAAGAGTGGGAACATATGTGTAGTGATGCCTATCAGTCTGCTTGCTTGTCTGCAAACTCAGATCTGAAGCCACCTTGGGAGTGGGAAGAAAGAGCCAATCATAGGCCATCACGCACTATTTAACACGCTTCACCATGTACCTCGGACATGCAAGGCCTCCTGGGAAGAAGGCAGAGCACCAGAAGATGATTAAGGCCTCAGCTGTGTGGGAGCTGGCTCATTCTGTGAGCTCATAAGCCTGTGACTAGCACATAGCTCACGGATAACACAGGGCGACGGCGGCATCCAAATGGCTCTATCTATCATCATTACCATGATGGTTCCTTCTTAGCAAAGATCGAGACTAATGAACCAGGCAGAGATCCCAGTCAGAGGGTGCTGTACTGGCTAAAACTTGGCATCACAGCCCTGTTCTTTCGTCCTCTTACCCTGATTTGGAGTCGTATGCCCGGGTCTCATTTTGCACTGCTCCCCCTCTCTGCAGGACACTGATCTGTCTCTGAATCTCAAAGTCTGGTGACATAAGAAACAACATGAAGATAAACACAGAACTTAATCCAACTAACAATGTAACACACAAACACAATTCTGTAGTAAATGCCAAACATCTGCTCCTATACATTGGCAATCCTCGGGTCTCTGAGTACCGCCACATTATAACCGTGATAAATGATGTTTTTCTCCATGACTTTTAAATACCAATTCAGCAGTGAAGTAAATGTGATTCAACTTTATTGACAAATTACTCAAGCACAGCACAACGGTCTGTTAAACCATGCTTAAATACCTGCATATCAAAATGCAGAAATTTTCTGGCTGTGGCTCTTTGTTGGCTTTTTAACTGAAGCTCAATCAACAGCGAGTGAAGTTAGATTTGACACAAAATCTATGCTTTTTTAAGTGAACAGCTGCGGGAAGCCAATTCGCCATCACACGCTGCTATCACACAGCTAATTGTTTGTGAATGGTTTTCAGTCCCAAACTTATGCTTCACAAGTCTCTGTCAATATTAACTATGCTTCCTATCTTCATTTCTATTCAGTCCAGCTCTTGTTTTCATTTCAACAAATACTCATCTTAATTTTAAGTATGGAAATAATTATAACATAATAATAATATGCATTTTGTTACACCTAACATACAAAATGAGTGAAAAAAGTGTTTATGCATGTGTTCCACATTGGCTCCTTTGCATATTTGTTTCCACTGTTAGAATAAGTATTTCAATCACTTTATTGCAAATTAATTTAAAATTGAAAGAAAGTAAGTATTATTTTCAAAAGTCAAAGTATTCATAATGATAACACGATGGCCCCTGTCAGAGTTTAAATTATATTATCAGATCATTACTAGTGATGCAAAAATGTGCATATAAGCATTTAACTGTTGTAGATGGTCAAGATATGGCTAATTTTAAGTATTTTATATACTGCTGTGTAGTTTGATATATAATAATGCACCATCTTGTATAATCTCATCATGTGTTTTGTATGTATCTTAATTTGCAAAATAACTGATCAATCAAATCAAAACTTTCAATAAATGTAGTAGCATAAAAATAACACATTTTTCCTTCTAATTGTAGTAAAAGAGTAAAACTATGATGTAGCGTGAAGGAAATAAGCAACTAGTACAAAGAACCTGCTGTTTTGCAGGAGGTTATCTGCCAAGCAACTAGTGGAGACACCACGTAGTTAATGGTCATAGTCACAACACCAATCATTATGAGGGACGCTGGTAGTTCACTTTGCAAAGACCTGGATGAGCTTATTCCCCCATATTTCCATTCTATACGAGAAGACATGTACAGTGGCAACAATCTTCTCATTCACCCTTGATGAGAAAGCAAAAAAACATATTTCACAAAATGTCAAGCCTTTCCTTTAAGCACTGAGTGTTTCTTGCCTTTTACGACCAGTTTGAGAAACATAATCTCACACAAACAACCTAAGTCATTTTTTCGGGTGACAAAACTCACAAACATCAACTCACAAAAAGTATTTACTTTCAGAAGAAGTGTGTGAGCAAAATTAACAACAAGTTAGGATCTATACCAATAGAACAGCCTTGAAGCAACTTCAGCAAATGTTACACTCTTATCCCCCGAACCTTTTATGCTACGTACCTATAGCCCTGGCCAGGTATCGGATGCTGTTGATGTTCTTTACCTCGGTCCTGACGCCCAGGGGCTCGCCTGGTCTGTGGACAGACACGTTGGCATCTACTCTCAGCTGGCCCTCTGAGGAGACAGAGGTAAAAAGATGCACTCTGAGATGGAAAGACGTTGGGTTTAGATTTAGAGCAGCTCAGAAACAGAGAGAGAGAAAGAGAGAGAGAGGCATGCAGAGAGAAAGGGACAGAGAGTGATTTCCATACCAGACATGTTGCCTTGACAGGTGCCCAGGGCTTGCAGGATGAGCTGAAGCTCTCTGACAGCTGCAGCAGCCTCCTCTCCACTGCTCATGTCTGGCTCCATCACCAGCTCCATTAGACCTACACCTGATGGATATGAAGACAGGTGTGTTTTACATCTCTAAGGTACCTATACCATGGAGCTTTGTGACTTTGTCTGACTTTTTGTCTTTAAAAGAAAATATACAGTTTAAGGTTAGATAATGTCACTTTATTTTTTAGAAAACTTACTCAAACTGTAGTAAATAGTACATTTGTTGGGGACTATTTTCACTTGTGGATTAAGTCTTTTTTGCAGCAGAATGTCATATGTCTGACTGAAAAACAAAACAAAACAAAAAACAGTGGCTTTGTTTGTGGAAACAGCCCATCAATGTACTGCAATTCTGAGGCTCATTTATGTGATTTCAATAGTTTTTGGAGAATAATGACATCCAAGGCACAATGGAATAAGCTACACCAGGTTTTAGCTACACAGACATTACACATTAGAAGGATGAGTTTGTGGCTGCTCTTAGTCTTCTCATGGGATTTGTTGACAATAAGAAAATAACAGCAGCCACACTGTTTAATCTTCAGTAACCGGTGTTACCTGCTCTGTTGAGGTCTATGAGTGTCTGGCTGCGGACGTCATCGTGGAGACTCTTGCCACTGTCCTGTTCCAGCTGAATCTGTTTGATGTTAACCGTTTTTCTGATCACTTGGCTTGTCCTTTTTCCTCCAAGGAGGCTGTAAGTCAGTATGCCATCTACAGCAATGGGCCGCCGCTGCTGAGTGATCTGGTATCCAGCCTGATACGAGAAAATACAGCACAATGAAAGTCTGGGGAGCAAGGCTGTGTAGTAAATAGAGGATCCAAAACTCAAAAACATCTTGTTGCTCTTCTTAACTGTCTCTCAGCAAGAAATTGAAACTTTTATCGAGTCCTTGCAGTGCCAGCAGCTCACCTTACTATCTGATTAAAAGACACAGGGTCTGCTGAGAATAGGACTATTTACCCACTTTTACTCCCCGTCAACTTAGGAAAGAAAACAGTCCCATGATTTTTAAACATTAAAAAGGTAACATGATGCTGCACTAATAACTGTAAAAATGGCCTACCAGTACACAGTCAGGAATAACTATACAACGCCCTCCTTTATCCTGTTTCATAAAATACATCAATATTACCTCTGATATCCTTTCTGTTTACTGTATAGAATTAGAGTGGCTATTTAAACGTTTTCTCTGCTGCTGAAATTGTTTTTGCTTTTGCTGGGAGGGGGTGGTGGTCATGGTCCCTTCACAAGAGCTCCAGTCATCGCTTTATGTACAAGAAAAGAGGTTATAATACGTCCTCTGAGTGGCGCTACAGTCGCTCATTAACAGAAAATAATAAGACAGGGGTAGCCAGTGTGCCACTTCAGGAGAAGAAAAGACGCAACAGAGTTAACATTGGCATTGCTTTCCACCCCTGGGGACTGGTCTTGGTGAGTAAAAGAAAGTTTGATGCTGAACCTGTGAACAGCTGTTAATGGTACCAAACACTATATATCTGTTGTATGATATATGACCTAAAATATAAATTAGGATAAGTGATCAGATGAACATTGAGAACAATGTTGAATGCATTTCCTTTCAAACATTGACTTTTGCTATATTAACATGTTAATTACAGTGTTAAGCAAACTGAGCAGTTGTCTAATTGGTTGGTTGAATTCTGTTGGTTATCAACAGTTTATAGGTCAGTAAGATTCATAATGTCATAAATACATTCATTCAGTTTATCAACCATTGAGTTCATTATTTGAAGCAATTAAATGGAAAACTCTTTCATCTTGTGCAACCAAAATATTCTTTTCAATTGGAAATTGAATACCTCGAATTATGTCTCCCGCAATCGCTCAGTTAAATCCCAGCACTGCAGCGGAATAATACTGATGATGAGTCTGTAGTCAGTGTCGTGGGTCCATGAAAAGGTGAAGCAGGAAGCATCAATCAAACCCAGCACTGGCTAATTGGCTGGGCCTTCATTATAATGCAGAGGGAGTGCTGCCATTTCACCCAAGGTTTCTACTCACAAAAGCATAAGGATAAATATTTTATCTGCCTCTCTATTCCTGAAAGAATCTGCTGGCCTGAGTATTAATTGCCCACGTTACTATGGCAACCACATCACAGGAACTAAACATTAATCATACTTATGCTAAAGAGAGCGAGGATGTGGGAGAAGAGATTGGGGGGCTGTTAGTCACTGGCTTTCTGTACAGTCTGCCTGATCGACACAATCAATCACGTCCGCACCTCCTCCTGGCTGAGAAAAAACAAAACAAAAAAAAAACCAAAGTGTTGAAGATTTTCTTTTTCAATTTCTGCTCTTCTTGGTGGATTCAATCTTTAAATCTGCTGGATTTTGTGAATACTGTTGCAGCTTATCAGAAATCGCCTGTTTCTTACTTAATCTTTTCATGAGTTTTGTATCTGCCGTTGTAAATGTGGTCTCTATTGACTGAAGCACGAACATGCCATTCTGTACATTCAGCAGCATGTACAAGTTAAGATGATTTGCACTTCCCGCATAATAAATCAGCTATTTCCAGCTACATAATGAAAGATGGCGAAGGTGAGTTTGTTGTTAATAAGATCCTAGTACACACATTAAGGTTTTCCATTTACACCCTGACTGCAGGTTGAGCCCCAATGAGCAGAACATCTTTTTATATTCAGTTACAGATGTCTGCTCTCACACTATACATACAGCATCAGGCACACATAGACACATGTCATGCACACAAAGCCATTTCTGTGTTGTGAGCCGCTGAGTCATTTTCTGACTCATTTCAAAGTCACTAAACAAACAAGCCTCAGTCGGTCGTTTCGCTCATTGCGCCTGCACACTCAAGTTCTCCTCAGCTAACCATTGTCACACACACATTCATTGCGCTCATTAAACACATGTCAAAGCTTCAATAGTCAGGCCATGTCTGTTTATTTAGGAACTTAATATCTCAAGGAAATTGTAATTATTTGCTTTTGTTGGTAGATTAGTGTGGAGCTGCTGAGGCATGTTATTAAAGGGCTGTTATATATGTGCCTTGCCTGCCATTTCATTTCAAAGAAGGAATGCTGTTTGGACAGCAGCATTAATCATTTAATGAGCAACTGTGGTGTTTTACAAAATGCAATCAGGGATTTCTAGTGGAACATATCAATAATGTAAAATGCAATTTACAAATGTATTTTTCAAGGGTGGGATAATTTATCCCGTGGTCCTGCTGCTGCTTTGGTTTTACGAGCACAGATTACATTGAAACTTTAGGTCAAATGTGAAAAATATCCCATCATCTGCATAATTAAAGCCACTCTGACTTCATCTTATCAAGCCGTTTCACACATCACTCTTTTGAGACAGCTGATGACACTTGAGCAAACTAAATAAATAATTATTTTCAAAAAGCGGCAGCAGGTATTGTGCACAGTGAATTTAAAACACAAATAAAGGTCTCAGGCTCAAGCTGCTGACAATGGTTTTTGTGAAATCTCATAGGAAAACAAAGACTGTAATCGGGTATTATCGTCCCTGCTGTGTGTGTCTACTGTTGAGAATGAATCCAAAAGAGGTGATGCAATCTTCAGTAAACACACAAGAGAGCAAGAAGAACCGAACAGTAATCCTTGCGCTTTCTGGAGGGGATTTTACTGGAATTTCAAGATACATGGAATTTCTGGGGAGATAATGTATCCCTACCATGGTGATTAAAATATGTGCTGCTGCCACTTTGTGATAACCAGGAAGTTGGTTAAATATTGAATGGGGAAAAACTATCTATCGAGATCTACAGAAAACGGCTTTACATCAAGGCTTATCATTAATATTTTCACAATGGGCTCTAGTAAGCTCAGAACTTAATCAGAAGAATCAAAGAAAGTCATAATTCATTTTAATACAGTAAGAGAAAGTGTAATAAAAATACTTGCTGAAACTAATATTCAATATGTTACTGCCACTTTGGGTAGTTTGAATGAAATAAAACCAAAGGGAAGGAAAAAATGTCTAAATTTTTCAATTCATAATTACCTCATCATTACCTTGCCCAAAGCTGTGTTAACATAATTTCTTACCAGGGTGAGACAGACCCTGAAAATTCAAATTGCTAAATTCTCACACACCTTTGTTCTGAGAAGTTCTGGATTTATTACAAAAGGTCTCTGTAGGGCAAGTCACTGTAGAGTTCCCGTGACATTTTGCCTTTTCCATCTAAGCCTTAAAATGTCACTCATAATGGCAGTAAAATCACCCTGGGGCTCTGAGGGCTAGTGAAACCTTGCCATGCGAACACTTCATTAGAGGAAAGTGAAAAGTGAACATCACTTGCGCGAGACTGTTAAATGGAAATATCAGAGTTAAAGAGGAGGGTTTTGGATACCTCGACCACCACCTTATTGGACTGCTATTTGGCTCATATGGTATCCTGTTTGACATTTAACACCACACGCACATGTCATGACCACTGGATTGGTATGTAACTTCTCAAATACCACGTTGGCAAACTTGACTGATCTACAACCTTGATTCTTTGACAGCAGTAAGTTTTAAAAGAGGAATTTACTGGGGGAAAAAAAGATTGTGAACAAAACAGCTTTTAAGTTAGTTTTACAAATTACTTACTTACATATCCAGCAGTTACAGAGAAACATTATTAGTTATTTGTGTGTGTTCTCAGCTGTTTGATGAATTTAAGTCCAAGATTTGCTCGCGTTTAACTCTATTTCTGTCCTGCAACTCCTGGGGGAAATATCTGTCTCTTTAGCTGCGTAATGTTCTCCTGTGTTCACCATATAGTCTGTAATTTTGTCTCGCCTGTTTGATGCCGGGCAGGTAGTGTACAGTAGGTTTTTAGAACGCCATACAAAGTCGGCAGCTAGCTGGTGGACATAATCAAACATTAGCAGCTAAAGAGCCAGATATTTCCCTCAGGAGTTGGTGGAAATCAAAACAGACCTTGAAGGAGAGAAAGTATTAGACTTTCATTCATCAGGTGGACACAAACAAGACTACAAATCAATGCTAAAAAATTATTATAGGTAACTACTGAAGACCAGAGTCATCTTAACAATTCATTTGAATTAACTATTTAGTTTTCATGTTTCCCAATTAGTTTAAAAACCCCATAATCAAACTACCGCCATGTGTTAACACTAACAGTTTTCAGTATTTCAATAATTATTCAATGATGATTCAATTATGTGAACTATGAATAAATGAAAGTTATCCCCAGATTATCGACGAAGGCATGCAGGGGAAGAAATGAAATGTGGATGATAGAAGTGTGCTGAAGGAAATGAGCTGGTGAATGAAAAAAAAAAAAAAAAACACTGGTCATTTTCTTTAACAGCTTTCAGTATCACTCGTCTGAATGTATGGCAAAAAGCATTTTTGCTGCTTCAGCAGGACATGCTCGCTATTTAAATTAAAGCTTGTGCCTGGTAGAGTTCAGGGAGAGTGTTGTGATGGAGAAGCTGGAGGCAGATGAGGACAACTCATGTCAAAGCTATAACGTCAAAGCAATAACGCTGTATGATTCACATGGCAATAGCCTCTGTTCTCTGCTGTTTGTCTGATAGGGCCCTACTAAACCCATGATGTTGCACAGAAAGTAACAAACAGGGAGTGAAAAACTCACAGGGAGATCAGCGTAGAAGTAATGTTTCCTGTCAAAAAATGACTTCCTGTTTATCGTGCAGTTGAGAGCCAGTCCTGTCATCACTGCTGCCTCAACACATCGTCTGTTCAGGACCTGGAGACACATAGGGACATTACCTGATCATCTGCCAAGAAGGGAATTAAAAAAAACAACAGCTTATCTTTGTCTGCATTAAGCTTAACATCACTTACAGGTAATGTGCCAGGTAAGGATCCATCAAAGAACGACACCAGGGAGTTTGGAGGAGAAGAGAAGTGAACTGGTGAGCCAGAAAACAGCTTGGTGTTGGAGTTTATCTGGGCATGGATCTCCAAACCGACCACACCAACCAGCTGCTGGGGGTCTCTGAGGCAGAGAGGAGCAACACATGGTACAGAAATAACCATAAAAAAAACTACTATTCAGTCTGAGGATAAGAAAATCAGCTGGAAAATGAGCTGTGCACCTGGCAAAGAAAAATACTTGCCTCTGCCTGGCTGAAAGGTATCTATTAAAATGACGACACTTCAAACAGAAGCTCTGTGTTGACCGCCTCTGCATACCAACTCTCAACAGTATGTAGTGTGCTCACGCTGGAAAATAAGTATACTGAAAAAGGTTGGTATGCAGACCAAAAAAAAAAAGCTTGGCTTTTAACCATGGTTTTGATTATCCCAGAATGCAATGCACAGAGGAAATGGAGATGGGACTCACAGCTGTAAACCAATAATATTAAAAAAAAACAAAAAACAAAAGCACAACGCCAGATGTGATTGCAATACTCTGAATTCACAGTTTACTTAGTATGCAGTGGCATACTTGAAACCTTTTTTTATTTATAAGAAAAATGATTTCTTTTATATTAAAGGAAAAAATTATACATCACGTATACAAGTACTCTTGAGTATGAAAGTGAGCAATCATTTGGTCTTAGGTCAAAGTCTACCCCCCTTTCAAAAGATCTTTCCCATGGCAGTGCCCTGTGTGATTAGGCACTGCAGAGATGACTGGTTGGGTTTAGACCTAAAACTTAATTTGGAATTAAGTATTGATGAAGACAACATTTTGGTCTTAAGGCCAGGTCTGGCTTCAGGATAAAGTCAGGTACCAGCGTATTTGCACACAAAATCAGTTTGCTTTTCATTGAGTGCAGCTCAACAACAGTTTAATGTCTTCAGTGGAGTTGGAAGGAGCTGTCTGAAGAACTAACCCTCGCATTTTAATCAGAGTCACGGTCACCTTAAGCGTGTCTAGATAAACTTGTGAGAAGGCCACAAGACAAATTAGCCATTCCTCCCCCATTTGTATTCCAATGCTGGAATAACATGACCACTTGTTTGCTGCGAGGAGTATAAATCATTTGATCACAGAATGACAGTTTTAAAACTAGATTTGGACCATGGGACCCTTTTCAAAACATTGTCTAGCTTTAAGGATTTCTCATTTCTCGCTTTGTATTGTGCTTTAGTAATGCATCTCTTTTACCTTAACAAAGTTACATTCAATTATATTATCAAAAATCAATTAATTAACCCAATAGTGAAATGTGGGCTTTTAGGGTTTCAGGGAAGAAGTTGGGCTTAGAAAACCACAAATATATAATTAAACTACAGTTCGTCCGACTGGTATTACCCTAGATGGTTGAACCTATCTAGGACATTTGTCAGACAGAATATCGAAAGGAGTATGGCATTAAAACCCTTGGGAATATTTTATTTAGAAATTTAATTGGCAAAAAAGTTTTAAGGCAGCTGGCCAATTCTCTTGATTTGAGTTGTTTTGACTACTGTATCTTGGTTTGAGTGTCTGGGAGTGTCTGGAATAAACACAACAGATCTCTCAGAAATTACTGTCTTAGTTTTGAACCCAAGTGCACACAACAACTTGGCTGGTTACTTATAGAGCCATACAACAGCAACTCAGTGGGGTTTAGAATATTTGTAACAACAGAGCAACTGAGTATCTGAAAGGCCACTTTCATAAGGTTGGGGTAACTAACTCCCCTAGAGATTAGAGCCATTGTAGCTGACTTGTGCTTGCTAGGTTTCAGTGCAAAAGATCATGGGGATTTTGTGCATTTAGATTTGGTGTAGCATGAAACTGAAAGTGACCAGCTCTGTTTTGGAAAGAAAGTTAAAGGAGGACTGTCATTGGTCATCCTGGATCACAGGTCTCATAAAGCTGATTATCATATGGCTGAGTTAGCTCTGGGTTTACCTCTGGACAAAAGCATGTTCATATAGAGGAGGGAGTGTTGTTAATGAGAAGTGCCACTGTCAGAGCCATGAATAAAGTACTTAATATGGCATGAAATGGAACTGCAATGTTCCTCTGACTGAAATGTAAACAGAACCATCACATAACTAGAATATAATAAGAAGCTGTAGAAATACAATAAGTCATTTCCAAATATTAAAGTAAGGTTAAGGATATAATGTAAGGAACTGTAAGACTTATTATATGGGTCTTCAGTATACAGTAAGTGTTTTCAGGAGATGGCAAGGATGAGATTAGGGGACCTGACTGACATGTTTTGTTTTTATAGCCACTGAAAATATTCAACATATGGTTCATTTTCCTGATAAAATAAAACAGAGGGTTAAGTTTTTCTCAAGTTATCATCACAAAGTGTCCTCGTGTTATTCTGAGAAGCAGTGATGGTATAAATATATCAACACTGTCAGGAAACAAATGCAGCTATAATAATTATTATGTATGTATGGCAAACCATCCCTCTTTTGGTCAAAGGCTATGAGTCAAAACCAGAGTGACAATGGAAAACCAGCTTCCGAGCCCAGTCAAAAGAGAGCTGGATAAGCCACTGCTCTTGTCAATGATAAAGACCCCTGAGGTCATCTCCCTCAGTGTCAGTTGTTCGCATCATCTGCGGCTCCAATTTAATCTCTTTGATAAAAAAAAAAAAAAGTCTATTGCAGGTGCTCCAATTGTGAGTAGACTCACAACTGGGGTACTCCTAAAGTCAAATCAGAGGGGGTGACAGACTTCAACCGACAGTGTAAATCAGTAACTGTACTGTAACAACAGCCCTTTAACCGAACTATGACTTTACTGAGTGACACTTTTATACACAGCTTCTTTCTCTTCTAGTTAGCAAGTGGCCACAGTGTAAATATGAGGTATCTTGATATATACAAATATGTTTTGTTGTCATTTAAAGGGGACTTTTTATGCAAATTTTCAGATCTATAATTTTATTATGAGGCACCACTAGAGTAGCTTTTTCATGATTTGCAGTCCATATTTAGCTTAAACTGTCTATTATGCAAACCCTCAGTTGAGCCCTGAGTGAAACAGGCAATGCTAGCTTTAGCCTCCTTAATAGTCTGCCTTAAAACAACTTTCCTCTGATTCCAGAGGCTAGTTGAAAAACTAAGAAAATAGTATGAAAATAGAGCATGAGTATGGACAGCATGAACATCCACAGAATCAAAGGATTACAACAGGACATCCCTGCTCTGTAAACATTACACCCATTCTCCGCTCATTGTGTAACATGATACCACAGTCTTCTAATGACAATCCGTATATAAACTTTTTTCTATATATGCCTGTTGACAGTATGTGTGGGATATGCGCTAGAATGTTCACTAAAGTGGAAAACGCCTGCTATCAGGAAATACCAAAGCCAATGCTGCGACTACAACATTATCCACCTGATGACAAATGACTGTATGTAAAGTAAATCTGCACTGTCTACACCATATACAAAGTGAATTTGGATTTGCACTCAAATAACAGCGCATTCTGGACATTGACAGGCTAAATCTAACCAAATTCTTACCAACCTCTGCGTTTTATTTGAGGGCAAAAAGACTGTATATAAAAATGGATGTAGACACCGGGGCTGAAAAGTGAAGCCAATGCTGAAGTGCCTTAAACCTACTTTTTATCTAATGACCATCAGGGAGCAACTCCACTGGTTGCAAAAAACTCTATACAAGTTGATACAAAAAAAAAAAAAACCCCAACATTGTTTACAAACTTAAGGCTTCAAAACATGGATGTATTATCAGATCTAATCATAAATAAATTGTAATTTTTTTCTAATAATACATCCATGCTTGAAGCCTTGAGTTTGTAAAATGGCCTTTACCATGTTGGTCTTTTGAAACCAGAAGATACCATATTTGGAGGAGAAGGTGGACGTGAAGAGGACCATAATTTAAAAACTTTGTGTTTAAGTCATTAGGAAAACTTTTACTGAGACAGTAAATCAAGTGAGAAGTAGGGACATTTCCTCATTGACTTTTTTTTGCAACCAGAGGAGTCGCCCCGTGATAGCCATTAAATAAAATGCAGGTTTAAGGCTCCTCAGCATTGGCTTCACTTTTCTGCCCTCAAGTCACCATCCATTTTTATGTACAGTCTATGGTTTCAACTTGGTGCCAAACTGTCTGGTAGGCGAGCATAGTGCCGATGAGTTACATAATGACATAGATAAGTAATGGAAGAAAAGCCTGTAATATAAGAGGAAATTCAGGAGCAGTGTTAACAATTCCCTATAACTATACTTTCAGCTTTGAAACTCAACAGACCTTTTACATATCAATATACCATATTGTGGCAAGCTTGCATGGAAACCTGGAAAACCTGCATCCCCATGTAACACACAACTACAGTTTATACATACAAGTTTAGCACTGAAAGCTGAACAAAGAGCTCAGACCTTTAGTAGATGTCATTAATCAATACAGTATCACAGTCTCAGTCATGGTGGCAGATTACTAACTACAAATACTGACCACACTAACACAGCTACCTCACATAATAAATAATATTAACAAAACATGAATAACATTAATCCTGAAAACAGCATGAATAAAACAACATCCAGACCATGGATGCTGAAGACTCCCATAAGTCTTTGCTCTTGAAAGTGACAGCACAGTCACTACAATATTAAAGCACAATATTAAATATTAAAATTAAAATAAAAAAAAAACATAAGATGGGCAGTTTAACTACTGCTTTATACAGGTGAGGAAGTCAAGTCAATGACACAAACTAATGAAACTAACAAAACAAACACGGCCTCTTACCTTTTCGCTTTCAGCTGAGGTTGACTGTGACATCGTGAGGCTGTTGTACCTATTCGTCTAATTACACACGAGGCCTTTGGACACAATATCGATATTTGTTTATTAATATTATGAAGCAGCTCACTTGCTGCAACAGCGGTGGCCGCCATGTTGTGTTTTAACGCGTCCAGGAAACACGAAGTGGGAGTTGTAGTCTTTTAAAGTGACATTTAATATGAGCGTCGACGGCGCCGGTTGTCATGGTAAAACTACAAGGCCCAGTATTGCGTAGCTTCCTGTCCTCTCCCATAAAATAACGTCATTTCCGGAGTGCGTAAGAACTGGCGGGATTTTCCACATGGTACTCGAGGATCAGGTTGTTGACAAACCTTGAAAGCTTGTTTTTTTTTTTGGAAACCTCCTGATAAAACTCACACACCATGATGGCTACAAATGGAAACGACGCCCGACGTGAACTGAAAGGTGACGCGTCGTCGGTTTCTGCTAACGGGGCAGTGAAGGAGGCAACATCCGGCTCCAAGCTGCAGAACGGAGGCTCGGTTCGCCCGGGTGGTTTCACCTTCAGCCCGGAGCCCTCCTTTGAGGATGTTCGGCGGATGCAAGCGCAGTTCACGGACGAGCGGGACTGGAACAAGTTCCACCAGCCCCGCAACCTGCTTCTGGCCATGGTCGGGGAGGTGGGCGAGGTGGCGGAGCTCTTCCAGTGGCGCGGCGAGGTTGCCGAGGGCCTGCCGGACTGGACCGAGTCGGAGCGGGAGAACCTGGCACACGAACTCAGCGACGTGTTGATCTACCTGGTGGAGCTCGCCGAGAAGTGTCACGTCGACCTTCCCCAAGCGGTGCTCCGTAAAATGGCACTAAACCGACTGAAATACCCCGCGAGCAAGGTGCACGGATCGGCCAAAAAGTACACGGAATACAAGGACTGAGTGTGGGCGACGGGGGGGGCAGATGGTGATCTGTCTGGACGGGGACAGCTGGAGCTGCTGTTCACTTCACTAACAACATGCTGCAAGTTATCCATGGCCTACTGCTACTGATCATTGTATCCCTTGGTTCAATGGCTTTTATCTGTTTTCCCCGGGTTGACTTATTTCCCAAAGGGTGCTCTTAACGTTTGTGAATTTTCTGTGACGCACATTTGTTAGCCTAGTTGTCTGCACATGCAAAGCCACATTCAGCAGGCAAAGGCACTTTAGGAAAATGCTGGCTTTTATTGAATTCAACTTTTAAATCCCGTTTTATTTTTTAAATCTTGCCCATTTGAGGCACTACATACCATTTGTAGAGAAAGTATTACAATTGTGCACTGTTTGTTGGAGTTATTAGAAAGAAAATACTTCACACTGATCATTTTAGAAAATATTTACCTTGTCTTCTTTATTGGCATGTGACAGTGGATGAAGTTGGAAAGGAGGAACTGAGGCAGGTGATTATTTCCCTGACCCTTGCTGACATGAAAAAAAAGAGCAGTAAAAATTGTGTGGGTTTTTTTTTTTTTTTTTAGTTATTTTTTATTTTCCCATCAGGGTTGGATCTTCTTATAATCATTCTCGTTCACATTACTACTGTCACAGTTTTTCCGGTTAAAGTAAAAGTTGCTTTAAATCATTCCTGTGTACCTTTTTCATTCATTTATCAACTAAGTGTAAACAAGCCCCACTCACTTGTCAGTAGAGGTGTGTGTGTGTGTGTTAGGGCCGCACAATTATTTGAAATCAGAATATGTCCCAGTGCAGTATATAAATCACAAGAGCTCCTTTAGGTAAAGGTAAAATGTGTCACAACATTATGTAGTGATACAACCATAAGTATTGTGTTTTTAAAAACTTTTCTCCAGATGTAAAGAAACATGTTTGTTTGAGCCCAACAACAATCACATCATTTTAAAAAATTGCCCTAAATGAAGTGCAAGAATAACTGAAATTGCAATCACAGCAATGCTCTTCCCACGTGTTCCTACCTACCTTTTAGATTAGTCTTTCAGCAAAGATTTGAAGTGCATGAAACATTGGTGTTTGTATAAGAGAGGGGCATTTAGTGCAAGAACAGAGATGAAGACATCTGTCATATTTCTCATTTAACTTTAAAAATTGTTTTAAGACAAAACATTGCCCTCAGCTGTGCATCCTGGTATTCACCCAGGCATTAGTCATCCACAGGCTGCAACTGAAAACAGTCATGTATCACTAAAATGTTGCCCTGTGCGAGTTCAGTTGCACTTCAAAGTAAACAGCTTTCTACTTAAGCAGATGTGACATGGCATGTCGCATTAAGGATGAGCAATTGTCCACTTCTCCTGATGCGCATCCAAAAACTGGAATATGCAATTCCCCCCCCCCCTCCTCTGGCACTGTAATGTGTAAATCCATCATTTTAATTTTGAGCTCTATGGAATGAAGATTTACAGCAAAAAGAAAGGCCATGTGTTTTCAGACTTGATCAAATGAAGTGGAATAAACATAGAGCTCCTAAATATTTTTGTCAGGATCATAAAACTTAAGCTCCAACATCATTCCCTACATACTTTGCAATTCTTGCTCTGCATCTTAAAGTAAAATAATTTTCAGTTGTAGTTCATCCAAATCATCAGCCCTTCCTGACTGTCTGTGCACAGTGAACATCACAAAACAGCATGCATTATTTTAAATGGGAATTCGTGACATTTATAGATGCTACCCCGATATTTAGTGTTTAGATGTGTACCAGCCAGGTATCAGGTTGCACTTACAGCTTTCTCAGGAGAGTAAAATGTAGAAATGTTCAGCGTATATTGCTGTTCGTCTTGCAGTCTTCTGTAGCACTGCTTCTCTGAGAAAATATTAGTTAAGAACTCTTCATTTTAAAAAACCTTCATGCATTTTTTTCGACAGACCATATTATGATTTAGCCTCAAGCCTCTCTAAAGCTGTTCCTGAACCCAGCTCTACACTAAGTGAGATAGTCAAACCTGTATTACACATTTTATTTTTATTTTTCTTTGTAGAAATTCTCACATTTGTTTGCCATTATCCCACGCAAATGAATGTCACTTGAAGTGACTTTGGACACAATCTTCCTCATACATGGGGACCAATCCCAGCTGACACTGGGTGAGGGTGGGGTACGTCCTGGACTAATTTACAAATGCAAAGTTAAATTCATCAACAATGAAACACTCACTTGCTCATGTTTACTCAGGGGTTTTGTTGTTAGCAAACACTTAATCATAGAATCAGTGTTTGATCACACAGTTACTTGTATCACATAGATTCTGAGCAGTTCATTACACATGTAGCAGTGTCAAAGCCTTCTATATGAACAATAATTAAATTTTGTAAAATATGTGACATAACTAAGTTAGCATGCATTGCTTGATTTAACACGAGTGACAGAAAATCAAAAGAAGGATATAAACTGCAGAGTGAGGTTGTGAAGTCATTTTTCTTTTATAAAACCTGTCTTCTGGTTCCTCAAGGCTGCAATGATGGAGATGCTCACAGAAATCCTCAAGACTTAAAGCACACTTAAGAATTAATATATAATTGTGGTTTGGAATGACTGCTGATAAGCGTCCTTCATGTACACTCTTCCTGCACTTTCACTGATATCATTTTTTATAGCTGAAGTGGACAAATGGCTTGGTAATGCTACAAATATATCAAAGTTCTCTGAGACCAGGAACCATCTCACAAATTTCATGGTAAATTGTCTGTTTGCTGGCAGAGTTTTTATGTTGGACGAATTTAAACCACAACAAAACAACAAAAAGGATCTTGAACTGCAAAGTGCATCTCTAATAGCTTTT
This sequence comes from Rachycentron canadum, assembly GCA_038496675.1. Taxonomy (NCBI): domain Eukaryota; kingdom Metazoa; phylum Chordata; class Actinopteri; order Carangiformes; family Rachycentridae; genus Rachycentron; species Rachycentron canadum. Next base: position 8,054,642 of record CM076650.1, on the reverse strand, counting down.
TCAGGGTGCATTCATTAATATGTTGCATTTGTTCACTTCATCACTTGAAATGGGAAATAAATGTACACCTGATACTTGAAGCTTATACTTCATCAACAGTGTTAGCTGAAAGCAGTTTCCCCTCATGTCATTATGTTTTCATGTTTTGAGAAAGAAGTTCGACCACTCCCATGGTGCCCCTCTTTGTCTGAAGATGGCGCTGAGGGCATAATTACATTTAAGACTTTTGATGAGTTTAAATCTTACATGTTCTTCTACTTTTTAATGGTCAGCCCTGCAGATATGATCAGGGATGTTAATGTGGGTTTTAAAAAGGTGTAGGACATTTAGCTTTTCATTCTCACACAGATAAGCTCTCAAAGAGACATACTTGAGTTAGTGTATTTATATTTGTGTAGAACAGCTTTGGTTTTTTCCTCTTTCTTTTTGGCCACTTCCCTCTTCTTTTCACTATCTGAATCTCACACACATAGTCACTCTTTTATCCCTGTCATAGAGACAGCAGTGGGAGCTGTCAGATCTCACACAGTGGGGTTACCCAGCAGCAGGGGTTCACATCACATCACATCCCACACATACACATTTACATGCACACAGAAACACACACAGACCACAGGCCTTTTTTTTCTCTTTTGGACCATTGCTAATGGTGAGGCATAATTTCTTCCCTGTTGTGTGGTTCTGTCAGAGACAGTCACATCTTAAATACCCCAGACTGATCCATTCTGAACATGAACTACTTGGCAATGTTCTTCCTTTTGATGAACCCTACAGCTCAGCCAATACAGCAATGTAAGTCAAATTCCCTGCCAACAATTTAACATTTATATGAGAGTCTCCATGGTTTACAACCAATTCACTGATGGAATTTGCCAAATAAACAATGACTTTATTGTGACCTAATACATGAAAAATAAAAATACATTCTAATACCTTTGCCACCTGCAGTTTGTGATCACAACTAACAACAGCTTTACATTGTAGTTTTGTTGTCCTTAATCCAAACTAAGCTGTGAGTTTCTGTAGTACCTATAATTGCTATTTTGACATGTTACAGCAGGAAATACACAGGTGAGATCAATAACAAAGCCAAACTCCACTTGTTGTGTGTGCTTGTTGCAGGGCACTGGTGTTGTTGGCTGACTGACACAGGTCAGTGGAAGGAAGGCATCGTTAATGTTATTGGATCCACCTATGCCTTTTCTTATCTGCTGTGGAAAAAGCCATTTTCTCTCTTCTTCTCTTTGATTGCTTTATTGAACCAGAGGCATTTCAGACACAATGGAGTGATAGTCCTCAGCTTGACCATATCGAGCAGTTAGACACGAATGTGTAATGTACAAATAGCCTATAAATAACACAAACTACTAACTAAAAAAGCAGCAGAAGAGAGAAACACAATTAAAACAGCATTTAAAGTATAATCATAATTGAAAGTGTAATTGTAAATACTAAATTCTGGGATCCTTTACCATAGAAAAGTTTACATTTCATGATCAAATAGGAGGAACCAAACCAAAATCACTTAATGCGTCTTTTTCAAAGAAGCCATATTGACATGTCACAGTGGGAAAGGCACAGGTGTAAACTGTAAACTTAATGGTGGCCAAATTATATTTAGTTGCTCTAGTTTCAGGATTGTGGTAATGTTAATGTTGTCTCATTGTCACACTGTTACACATATTACAGTCTGAGACCTCTGCAAAATGAAGCTTCTTTTTTTTTTTTTAATGCCGCACAATCAATGAACTGGCCATGGATTGGTGGCAAGGGCACAAAAACAACAGGATGAAGGACCAGCCACAAACTGGGGGGAGACCAGATGCGGCACAGGTGGGTGAGGTAGCTGTCAGATGTCTGAGTTAGTCAGCTCCATGTGGCTGTTACTATCATGCGATTCGTAAAAAAACACTGGAACCATACACATTATAAAAATGGATGTAGACTCCAGGTTTGAAAAGTAAAGCCAAAGCGGAAGTGCCTTAAACTTTGTATATAATAATCATCACTGGTTGCAAAAACAAGCCAAGTTGTATTGATGTCTGTAGGAAAATGGACCTACTTCCCACTAGATTAATTACCTCAGAAAATGTTTTCCTAATGAGATTATGTTTGCAGTCACTAGTTTCAAGTGTTCTTCAATACTACATGATGTTCATTTTCTAAAAATTAGGATGCATTAGGACGTGTCTACAACGTGATTGACAGACTGTACCACACACAGCAATCAGGCTTTACAGAGCATGCTACTGAAACTATAAGTGTATAATGAAACTAAAAGTAACTGTAATGATTATTAGATTATCAAAACAGTTGCTGGTTAATTTTTGTTTATTGATTAGGTGACTAATCAAGCTCTGCAGCATAATAATATAATGTTATAATAAGATAATAAAAACACAAAACTGTTTCAGCCTCTTTCTATTCCAAATAAACCTGGTATCAACATGACATCTCCTTGCTAAATTTTTACAACCTGAGCCAAGAATCAATATATGAATTAATAATATTTCAATTAATATCATATGAACAATATATTACTATATATGGTATATAAAAAGCCACAATATATCAACAAATCAATATAAATATAACAAAATAAATATGCATATTGATGTTTTCCACAACTATTTATATTCTAATACAAAAATATTTATTTCGTATTTTTTCATTATTATTAATGTCATTATTATTATTTATATATATATATTTTTTACAAAATGAGCAACATTTTTTTATGCATGAGGAAATAGAGGTTACTTTCTGAAAATTGAATGCTTAGGTCTGTGACTTAAATGTTAGGGGGAGGCACAAACATGGACTAGACTGTTAAGTTGTTGCGTGCCTGAAAATGTTGGCTGTGAAAGTGCTGCTGCTGGCAATTCATGGCTATTTCACAGATGTTATGTTTGATGCTTGTGATGGCTGATAATTTCTGCTCTCATGTTGTTGCCACCTATTATATGCAATATATTTTGATATTAGACTGCTATGGGATGACCCCCCCCCCACACACACACAGAAAAAAAGAAAGTTGATGGTGCTGTTTTTGCAGAGCTGGCTCACTGAAAATTGGGTCTCAAGTGAATTATGTTATTGTATAATGGCTTGATACAATGTAATTTATTGCATAATGGCTTTAGAAATGTTAACATGAATGCGCAGCCCATTTTCCTGTGATAATGACATTAAGGGAAACTCAACATGGCTATTGTTCACAGAATAGGCAGGCACTTTAAACATTTGGTATTTGCATTAGCAGAATAGTTGAACCCAGATTCATTAGGGTATGTTAGAGCTTGCTTTATTATCATTTATATACAAATTAAATAAAAACAGTCACAGTACCTATTCTGTGGTTTACACTGCTGACACGCCACACAGCTGCCAACCCAAGAATCTCTTAATACTAATTCATGGTTATCCACTGTTTTACATAACAATTCACAAGTAAGAGATCTGTCTGCCTTCTTAAAGCTATAAAGTGTCGTGAAATTATATGTGCAAATATAGTTACTGCAGCATATGTGACATGGCTAAGGTTGCTGTTACACAGAAGGTGGATAAGTGGATTCAGACGCATCGGTATCAGTTCAGTAGTTGGCTTTGTCCCCTCGTGGTCTGAAGTGCATTGTTGGAGAAAGACCATAAGTCAGCCCGAGCCTACCCAACTCATATTGCTGCAAATATTGCCTCAACACTGCTGATGCTCAACCAGTTTTTTACGAGCCCCACCTCCACCCCAGCATCCACCTGTAGACAGTGATTCTCCTGTGGAGGTGTTTATCATTGTCACTGCCCAATCTTGTCGGTGCTGAGCTTTGTGTTTGCTTGCAGGGAAGGACTGAGGTCAGTCTCTAGACACCAAATACTCTGTGTACTACTCTGTATCCATTTAATAACAGTGTCCTTCGATTGAGAAGGTGGCTGACTCGTTGCTTGTTTGCAGTCTGCTATTGCATTAGTCTGCATTAGTGCTTTAAGAAGTTTTATTTTTGAGTTGACTCATTTGCTCCACATCTCTTTTACTGACTGGTGTTTTTTTATGCAGTGTTTTGTATCGAATGCTCTTGCCTATTGTTATCTGTCATCTATTGTTCTGTCTGCTTCATGTGCACTTTTATGCAAACAAATTGCCTTCCTGGGACAAATAATACTGAAAGTGAACTGAACTGAACTCAGCCAAAACAAATTAATAAATGAGTGTTAAGTACAGGCCATTCTCCAAATATGCTATTTAGGGAAGCTGAATAATTGCATGAATGAGTATTTTTTTTTGTTGCTTTGCAGCAAATTGTGATATTGCAGATTCTTTAAATATGAAATCTAGAACGTCCTGCACAGTGTTGCTCCCTCTAGCAATGAGAAAATAGCTGAAAATTACTTCAGATGATGACTTCAGAGATGGCAGAGTTGTTGTGGAAGGGTCTTTGAAAGACTGCTGTTTATTTGAACTAAGCATAGCAAAGCTAGGAAAATGGGACAGCTACTGAAGTGTGAAACTGAAGGGCTAATGCTGTTGATTTCAATGTGTGATTGTACAAACTTGGTGTGAAAAGCAGTGCTGCCAATGTGCTGCTTTAACTTACTTTACTGGCCATTGTTAACCAGGACAAGTGCAGTCTCACAAGCTGTTCCACATTTCTCAGTAGCAGAAAATGGAGATTATCTATAGCTACAAAATAGCCCACTACCTTGTTTCTCTATTTTCCATATCCTATCACACAGAAAGTTAATGTTAATTAAAAAATGCTTATATGATGAACTCCATTCCCAGATTCTCATTGAGGAAGAGTACTTAATCTTGCAGTCCTGCTTTAGCTGTATGTAACTGGTGCTTACAATAAGTAATGGTTAATTTATCATGTAAATATTCCCACTATATTTGCTTGGTGAAAGGGTATTGTATAATGAAGAACGCAGAGAAGCCCATTTGAATCCTTAAAAAAATCCACGCCTAATGTATGAGGCTGGGGTTGTCTAAAGGATGTGTTTTTTATTTATTTATTTATTTTTTTATAAATAATGGTTTCACCCACTATTTCATCCAGAGCAACTAATATTCTGATGAAACATTACAGTTTTCATTGAATTTGTGAAATTATGAAAAGCTACAAGTTAAATACACATCTTTACTGCATGTTAATGACATAGTGAAGTCTAACACCAGTTTCTGTTGTGGCTTTTGTTGCAATACAAAGACAGTACAGATGGCTGGACAATGGATTTATTAACAATATAATTTATTAACAAGAATTTTTAGATGAAAAAAAACCTTTGTTGACATTGCATGCAGTAAATTCCACAACAACTAAATGCAGTTTGGCATCTAACCATACAGTGTAAACAGTGACAAAAGAGCCTACATAGATGTATAAAGAGAAACTAATGTACAGACTGCAGTGGTAGAAAAGATGTATGATAACTGTGATATAATAAACACACAAAACAATGTAAAACAAGAAAATATTATATCAGTATTTAACTATGATATGCAGAGTATAACAAGCACTAATAAACACAGTGTAAAAAAGTAGTTTTGAAATAAGTTTAGTTGAATATGATGAGAGTTAAATACAATACCAATTAAATATAGATAGCCCAGTCCAGTAACAGTTGTGCAAAAGAGAGGCAGACATAATCAATCCAAGGCAAGGCAAGGCAAGGCAATTTTATTTGTATAGCCCATTTTTACAAACAGTTTGTCTCAAAGACAAGACAAGAGACTTATTGTGTATGTGCAAGAGATTGTAGTTGTCTTATGTGTATGTGCATATGTTAAATGGAGATTTAGTTTTATATTATTTCTGATAATAATATATTTTTATATGACTTTTTTCACTGATAAATAGTGAAATGTCTTTTCCTTGGTAATTTGTCTCTGGTTAACACCAGTAAGCATGAATTTATGACAGCTCAGTGGAATTTAGCACTTTAACACTGTTACCTGATGGTTGCCTGATTTTTACATCAGTGGGGGAATAAAGTACAGTCACAAATTCATCACAACAAGGAAATATTGTCTATAAAAATGATTGTTGTTCTCTATAGCTGGGCCAAGAATTCCCTAAGTGTTCACCAACGTAGTGAAGCTATATTTCTACTGACAGACACATTCACATCTACGCTCCCTTTGATACCCTCCTATCTCTCTTTGTGTCAGTGAGATCTGGTGCAAAAAGGGATGAGTATATCAGAGTATAGACATAAAGTGCAGTTGAGCAGTGAGCTAGAGCATAGCAGACTTAAATAATCATTCAGCAATGCACCTTATGTTTCTAAAAACTGCATTTTTGTTTAATGAATATTATGCCAAAGCCTAGGAAGAAGATGATGAATTGGAGTAGGATTGCATTAAACTACAGTGTTGCACTTCAGGGCTGCAACTAATGACCATTTTAATCAAGTGTTCATTTATTTTCATTCATTCTTTTTCATTGATTAATCTGCAGATTATTTTCTCAATTAATGGATTAATCACTGTAAAGTGAAAAAAATGGTGAATAAAGGTCTGTTGCAATATCCTGCAGCACAAGGTGATGTCACTAACACTCAAAAACCACATCTAACCTCAAGAAAAGCAGCACAGTGTCATGAGTCAAGTCAAGTCAACTTTATTTGTAAAGCACATTTAAACAGATCATTGAGCTGCACAAAGAACAATTAAAATAAATTAAAGTAAAACAGGTATATAAAATAGGCACAAGGGAATCAAGGTAAATATACTATATAAAGAAACACAGAAACACAAAACAAGAAAACAAAAAGGAGCAAGTACACAATATAGACATAGAAGGTTAGCAAGGTAAAAGGGTCTAAAATGTCTTTATTCCAAATATTGAATTGAATGTTCTTTCTTTCCATCAACTAATCTTTACAATCTTTACCAAAGTGGAATAATATCTGCAAAAAGATTTGAAGCATGTATTGCAGAGCTACAGCATTATGTTGCATTAGATTGCACAGGTATTGTGTCCGACCATTGCATATTTGACATTGTGCTTTGCAGCAGGAGCTGTGTTGTATGGAACCACAACAGTGAAACACATGTGACAGATGTATTTGGCAAATGGTTAATAACGGAATGATCAAAGTGTGACAGAGCAGGCACAGGTCCCATTCACATAATGGCCACAGGGAACCAAGGGCAACAAAGCTAATATGTGACAGTGAGAGGCAGGAGGATTGTCTTTTGATTTAGCTGTGCAGCATTAAAATGATTCATACTTAGCTGCACATGCTGCACAGGTAAAAGTACACAATTTTTCATGCTGAATAATGGACATAAAATCGTATTCAGTGTTAAAAGATATTTAAAGGCTAATGACAGTGATATTGGGATACAAAGGTTTGTGCTCTTGAATCCAAGCTTTTCAAAAGGTCGGATGCTTGTGTAGCCACATGTGCAAATAATTTAATACACTTTAATGCTCTAACTTAGATGCATATATTGTTGACATATAATCATGTGATGGGCAATTTTTTGTTCTCTACAGTTGGGATAATATATATTTCTCTAGGTCAATGATAAGTTGATCTGAACAATAAGGAAAATGTACAGTACCACCACAGCACCCCTCAAATTGCCCAAATTTCTGTATAACTGTATATGTCTGACAATAGTGTCAGGACAGATTTGGCTTGACATGCATCCTTTGAATTGGAAGTCGACCACCGTCTACTATCACCCTATTCCCGATTTCCTGGCGTGTCCCAATCCCTGCGTGCTTGGCTCAACTGCTCCTGGAGGGGCTGTGTAGGAGTGATAGACAGTAGTGACAGTCTAAATCAACCGTAGAAACTGATCAAAGTACTGCATTGTTGGACTGAAATTGGACTTGGGCTCACTGTGGCAAGCTCAATATAAGGCAAGTTTCTGTCCTGTCTGGTCTCATTTCGAGCTCTGTGCTTTGAATGATTCATCATACGGAGTGTGGAAATGATGAGGGAAAAGTTCAAATAGAGAGTGACAAATTCTTGGTTGAGATGTTTCTACTGGAGGGGGCTAAGAGGTGGTGTTGTTCAAATGCAGATCTTAAGTCTTTGAACACTCTATGCTCGCCGTTTCTGTTCTGAGTAGATTTCCCACTTTTTGTCCTTCGGTTTTTCTTTTTCCCTGCCTTGCATGAATTGGAAATCAGCAGCAGGCTTTTTTTTTCACAGGACTTTAGTTGGAATGAATGTCATACTAGTGCAATATAACGGTACGCAATCATTTGTATAAACCAGATGTGAAGCAAAAGAGACCATGGAATTTATGTTAAGTAGTTTCACAAAATTGTACAATGCTCTTGTACAATGTCCTCTGTTTCTAAGGACTGGAGATACAAGATACTCTCTGAATGGCATCCAAGGCTATCTTTATTCAAAGAGACTGTTGCTATGTAGGACTGTTGCTATGGAGAAGTCTTTTACCCTCTCATTGTGATGGACAGCTGTAGCCTCACCACAGGGAGGAGCCCTTTCTCTCTTCTTCCTGCGTGATGTTTCCTGAGGAGTTCAACCTGGGGGTTGATCCCGTGTCTTCACAATGATAAAAATAAAACAGTGACTCACTCACACTGACAAAGCAGGAAGCCAAGTGACCAAAGTGTACAAGTTTTCATTAGTGCAGCAGATCAAATCCCAGAGTTTATAGACCTTTTGAAAACCTCGAGGCATGCATGATGTTCATAGAATTTGAAGTATGCTTTAGAAACTGATGATGTTATACCTGATTGCTGTGGATAATTGTGTAGTTCCTGGGCTATTGCATAAGAGGTATGTCAGAAATGCTAAAAATATGGGAGAAAAATTGTTTATTTCATTTGTAAAGTAACAAATGGTTGGATGGCTGGTTAACAGCCTGTGCTGTCAAACTGTTTCAACATCCAAGGCAGTTGCAGCATTGCACCATATTAAAATTTACTGGGAGTATAATGATTAAGAAGATTGATACTGTTAGATGTTACAAGAGAGTCACTGGAATATGTTTGTTCTACATGGACAGCCTGGTTAAAGAGAAATCTTACTTTAATCATGTTTTTTTTTTTTTTTATTATGACAGGAGAGGTGGGATTTATTAGTAACAGGGATTATAAGTGCATGTCTGAAGGAAAAACTTACCAGGAGGAGATAATTGTGTCTCAGTTTTCTCTCTGTTACTGTTTTATTGTATTTACTAAATCAACCTTATGGCTGCTGTTATAAAAATGAATGCAGTGCTGGTACAATTCGATTTGTGGGGAATTTGAATTTGATTCTATAAAAGTGTTTGACTTGCACTGTATTTTACCTCGAGAAACACTTTATTGTGAGCTCACTGTGTATGGACACGGTGGCTGCATAACATCACAAGTCTGTCAAGCTATCATGTGATAGCCAATGTTGAGTGAAAACTATATCATGCTCAAATAGCAACCTTGACTCAGAAGTTATGTTTATATGCTTCTTATATGTTTTCCTATACTTGTTTGAGGGAGATATTATCTCTTTGTAATTGCTCACCATGAATTGGTTGAGGTTAGGGAAAGATTCAGATTTTGGTTAAATGTTAGTATATTAATGAGTCTCATGCTTCAAGTCACTTTTGATTTGACTTGCATATTCAACAAATTCTGTGAGTGACTGAACACAATTGTATGTGAATGTATATGCCACTGTTAATTATTATATAAATGTAATTTTGAGGAGTCAAAATACCAAGTTAAGGAGAATTTTGAGAGTAACTTTTGGATTGGATTAGATATGATATTTATTACAGAAAGAATAAATTAGTCAGTGACTTGAAAATGTGTCATTAAAATTTTGTCTTCACATACTAAATGCTCCTCAAATAGTAAATGTATGTGTATGTTCAATCTGATATCCTAAATGCCCCATCTTTCACCACATGCAAAAAGTAAAAGACTTCCTGGACACAAGAGCAGACATTGTATAATGAGGCAGGTGTGCTGAGCCCTCCATAGAGACCCAAAATCAGAGAACATCCTGGTCTTCAAACCTGTGGAGAACAGCCTGCTGTTGCACTTGGACTCTGCTGCTGCGCTCAAAGATCAGGTCTGCAAGGACATATTCAGCATCCCAGAGTGCCTACCTGCGGCAGCTGTTTTGACAGAGGGCCAATGCTGAGCTGTGCCAGCTGTTGGGAATACTGCTGTACCCTTCAGGATTGAAACCACACCCAACTGCCAGTCTACATGACAAGCCAGCCACCGAGAATATTCAGAACCAGCCATTGATGCAAATTCCCACCGCTGCACTTGTTTTGTCACAATCTGATGCTCAGTGAAAGAGAATATTTAAGATTAAAACTTCTGAGGCTTGTTTAGTAGATTTAATTGGCATATACATGTATGCCTGTTGTGAAGATGTTTCTTTTTTTTTTTACTTTGCACCTTGTTTCCGTTAGTAGTAGAGTTTGCAGTTAGCCCCTGCTGTGAGGATGTGTGAATTCATGATTACTCTTGGAGCAGCAGCTGTGGGCTGATGCTTTGTATGAATACCACCCGTGTGTGTTTCACTGAACAGGGTCAGAATACAGATGAGTCCTGGTTAGACCCTCCCCATTAGTTCCCTGGCAATAATGTGTGTTCCCCTGTCGTAAAAGCCACCCTAGCTATGGGTGTTCAGTCCCTGGCTCCATTTGTCTTTCAGACCGCTTTCTCTTGTTTTCTTTTTTGGTCATTACACAATTGCCTCTTTTGCTCTTTACCCTCCTCCAGTTACTCCCCCTATCTCTGTGTCGTCCCCCAGCTCCCTCTTCTCTAGCCCTGCTACTTGTCTAACCCTTGAGGAGCTTCCTTACTTTGGCCTGTAACAGGGGTCATCAGCTCTCCCTCTGTGTTTCTACTGGCAGGCTATCACTCAGCACCACCACAGAGGAAAAAAGACAACTACTAATACCTCCCACCAACACAATAGCCCACACTAGGCACACAAAAACACCACTAGAAGTTGTATTGGAACAATGAACTTTAAATAGAGCATGCTCACTTGAGATGACTGGAACATGGTAGTGCTACCAAACAATATTGTGCTTGGAGAGGGACTATAAAAGCTTGTTATAACTGGCTCAGTTGTGCCATACTCCAGAGTCAAGTGCCAGCTCGCTTATCACCCACAAGTGTACATAAGCTCTTCCAGGACGAAGTTAGCATTGTTTCTCACTTTGTGTGGTAACTTTTTTTAACGTGGTGCATATTTACAGCAAGCGGATAAAAGGTAGTTCTTCATAATGTTAATTTACAAGTAATTTCTTTCTATAAACAAAATAAACATCATAATCCAATTCATGTAATACACTTGCATTTTATAAATTTATTCAAATGTGTGAAAAAGTAGCTCAACACACTGAGTGGTTGTACTGAAACAAACTTAGTTTCTGGCTAATGTTAACTAATGTCATCAAATCTGAGCTAGACTGAGTTGTGTAACTGACATTACCAATATCAATTTGTAACTTTTCTCTTGCACCACTGTTATGTCACATTTTACCATTTACTGCCCAGACCATGAGTATTTGGAGAGATGCACATTTTTAGTTCTTTAGACTTTGAGCTTCACCACATGCAATTTGAAATTAAAGTGCCTTGTTCCAACTTTAATTTGAGTCAGTTTATGTCAATATAGTCAGTTTGTGTCGGGGATATAGCTCTTTCAACACATTTCCCCAAATTGCAAAGGTTCAAAAGTCATTAATCACTTGGTTATTAAATGGTCCTTGAGCAGCTGTGTTTCATACCAACATTAAATCATACACAAAAAATCTCAGATGTGCCTCAGACTGTGAGTAGAGAGTTATATTTAGATTGAGGCAGAGTTGTCTGTCAATATGAGGAGGCAAAATCAACAGTTGGGTACTTTCTGAAATTTGTATGGGAAAACTTGAAAATGGCAAACAACCTGCTAGACTGAGGAGCAAATGTCTTGAGGATAAGCAGAAAATTATTTGCATGGTGAAGAAAACAAATGCTCAACAGGATTTAGACCTGTTTGTCAATGATCAAACGAAGACTTTGTGACCATAACCGCAAAGGATTCACTACAAGATAAAAAAAACAACAACTGGGCTACATTTAACAAAACACACACACACAAATGCTTAGATCTCTTGAACAAAGTTCTGTGGACTGATGAAAAAACTGATTACAAAAATCAACCTCCGTCAAAATCATGGAAAGAGGAAAGTGTGGAGAAATAGAGGAACAACTCATGATCCAAAGCCACCACCTCATCTGTCAAACTTGGCTGTGGTTCTGTTGTGGTGTAGACATGTATATGGCTGCCAATGGAACTGGCACACTGGCATTTTTTTGATCATTTCCTTGCTGACAGAAGCAACAGGATGAATTCAGGAGTTTGCAGGAGCATTCTGCTCCACTCAGATTCAACCAAATACATATAAAATCGACATTTCATCATTCAGCGATACTATAACACAGGGCCAATGCAACCAAGGAGCTTTTCAGGCTGAAGCGGTGGAATATCCCTGAGTGGCTGAGTGAGTCGATCTCAATCCAAGTCTGAGTGAGCAGCATTCCACTTGATGAAGTCCAGACTTCACAATAAGCAACAGCTGAAGGAGGCTGCAGTGAAGCTCTGGGAAAGCATCACCAGGGAGGATGTGTGCTGATGATGATGATGATGATGATGATGCTTCAAAGACTTCAGACAGTCATCGACTGCAACAGGCTTTAGACAAGATATTAAATATGATGATCTTATACATATGCATTTGTACAATTACTTTTGACCCCTCAAACGCTGGGCACTATGTGTTAAAAGGTCTACATGTCCCATACAGTTCTTTCTGTATTGATGGAAACAGTGACTTGGCACTGAGAGAGTCTGGAGAGCAAAAAATGTGTAACTGTCCAATACTTAGTGTCTGGACTTTACCATTATCCCACCGTTATCCCATTATTGTCACTTGTGGCCAAAGTGGCAAAATAAACAGACCAAAAAAGCTTTTAGGACCATGCATACCCGTGATAGACCTACACTGTTAAGTTTCATTATTTTGCCTTAATAGATCAGCACTGTATGGGTGTGTGTAGACTAGCTTTGTTGCACCTGTGAAGGCAGGACTAATTGGACTCTAATCATTCTCATTAGTGCATCCCTGGTCTAACTGATGACCTTGCATCATTTCCATCATAGATCCTTTCAACTTGACCAGAGGTCTAATCATAATCATTTCAACTGTAAGTAGCTATATGCAGCAATGTTACACCAACCGACTCGTACTACTATAGATTTCATTCAAGAGAGTTTGCTACCTTTATTAACTGTTTAATAAATGCTTTGCAAGATAATATTGGAGGTTTTTGTATTGTCATGTCTGTAGACTTGCATTACGGTGTGTTTATGAAGCACACACTCTACACTTACACAGAAGGTGTTGATGTTTAATTATATTTTATTTTAGAAAATGAGGCAGACAGTAAAACTATAGCAGTGACCATCTCCACCTCCCATTGGTTTAAAAGACTACATTAATTTGTCTTGAAGCGTCGGCCCTAGAGTCTGGCAGAGCATCTGAGAAACCCAGTCATCTTGATCACTATTCAAAAATGGCAGCTCACAGAATATGTGGTTCATGAGGTATCTGGCTATGCCTTGCTACAGATCATGGTGAGGCAGAGTACTCAAAACACACCAAGTGAGAACCTGCAATATACATGGAGCATAGTCATTATTAATCCCGTGGATATCTATGATGGGTATCTGCAGCACATCATACCCCCTGCCGTGTAAAGTGGATGAATTACAGGGGCTGATGGAATATATATTTAGTATGATTACTGGAGCTAAATCATGAAAGTGTAAGACAAATCATGACAGGTGCACATTACAGTCCATAAGGATTTGATGATATTGTAATCATCTCCACTGTAAATTACCACTGATGTACTGCACAAGATGGTGTCCCTATGCAATATAATCTAAATCTAAATCTGACTTTTTAGTTTCACATTTAAGGGTTAGACTAAACCAAACCATTTTTTTTAAAATTTTAACTTATTGCAAATTTGTTCCCCTGCCCTTGTTTTTTTTTACTGCATTCCCACTTTCTCAACATATTATGAGACTCATATCCTGACTGAGTAGCTGGATCTTCAAAACAGTTTGTCTTCATCGAAGAACCCTATTGCTCATTAGTGATTTCCTGTCTGGCAATAAGATGTTTGAAGTTTACGATCAGCGATTTGGTTGTGGGGGAAAGGGATCAAGGAAAGATACTGATTTGAAGTGTTGGAACATGCTGCTCAATGCACTTTGTTATTGATTCTTCAAGTCTCTGGATTTTACTGGAGGGATGATAGTCCCTTTATGTGGTGTTTTGATGATGATAGTGGAGAGTGCTGTCTAAACTGTCGGTCCAAAATCTTCTATGACCCCTCGTGCCCTATGGATTGGGACGTTAGCATTCTGGGTGAGACCCCTCCCATCAGGATAGAGCTGTGTCATCATACTATAAACACAATCACCCATAACAACTTTACATTGTTTTTCAGTGACCCTTCCTTCTAAGGGGACAAGTGGACACAAACCATGCCTGAAAAATGCCCCTCCAAAGCACAACAGAGCCACTGGACCCCCCCCCCCCCAGTGTAGCGGTCAAGCTTTCAGACCTGCAGCATTCTCTGTGTACAACTCACATGCACTCGCCCACTTATGGAGAATATGGTGGAGGATGACTAATCTGACCCCTTGTTAGTGATGAGTAGTTTTTGGACAAACAAAAATCTGTTCTTGCTGACACAGTCCGATTGCATCCTGTATTAACATCAGTCAGCTGAGGAAGTGGCTCCAATGTTTTTTCCTTAAATATCAAACAAATGATGAGCACCTTTATCATCAAGTGTTCACCGTCTACCACAATTTCCAATTAATGATGTCTTTCCCATAGATTTAAATGCAGGTGTCACTTTCAGTCACTGTTCCTATTGAAACACAAGCCAGTTGAGCATCTTTGATCTGTTCCCCAACAATGAGTGAGCCTGCTTTCAAAGTCACTTACATCTTTTCTCTTGTCTTGATACAAAATCCGAGTCAACTGGGCCTCTGCATCATTTTCATGACTGAACATTAACTGCTTAATCGACCATGCAGTGCACCTGTGTGGAAATCTGCATTTTTTTTGTGTTTCTCCACTCATTTATTCAGGTATTTCCTTTGTTACCCATCAGTATGCCTCTTTTTCTGTCACACAAGCATAAATAAGTTTATGTCCAATCCATCTGAATGGCAAGCTTTATTGTCTATTAATGGGTTCTGCCTAGAACCCGCCCCCTGTCCTCCTCCCTTCATCTTCCCTCTTAACTTCACTCAATACCAGTATGGGAGGGGGCGGGATGTTGGCCAAAGCAAAGGGCCCCGCATTTCTATAGGTGGGGATAAATCAGCCCTCATCATGCCCTTAAATCACCATAGTTTAATAGACTTGGTCTGAGTTAGTATGTTTTGGACCACTGGGACCAGTAGTAAGCCCCCCAGGAGTAGAGAGAGGAATCTGGGCCAGCCCTCCAGGCCAGCTCCAAATGATCAAGTCCAGGAGTCCACAATAGAGATCTCAGCCTCCAGGGCAGTCTCACTGGAGAGCTGCCCAAGAGATGGCTAATTATTAAACACAGGCATCTACACATTGACATCCCTCTCGCATTCTGCCTCATGTCCTGATAATTCATTTTCTGTTGCTGTGTGTAAGTGGAAAATGACAGAGATTGCAGCAGAAGAATGGAGGAAAAGTGGGGAAAAAAAGTGAATGAAGGAAATAAGCAAAAGAATGAAGGTAGTTATAGAAGTGCTGTGATAAGTGTGTGCATTAATGAATAAAATGACAAGATGAGAGTGCAAAGCAGAGAGAGATGGTCGAAAGCCTGTTTTCTGGCAGGACCACTTAGGGAGTGCTAGGGGCGAAGGCCCCCTATTCAGGACATGCCACCAAGTGGTTTGTTCCCACAGCTAAACACAGACACAGCCAGGGGCACCACTGAGGCAGAAGAGAGGAGTCTTTTCTCTCCCTGAAAAGAAAATGTCCTCCAGAACAGGAGTGCCTTAATTTCTTCTCTCATTACTCTGTTCATTTTTCTCTCTTACAAGCTCCTGTTTGAACTGTAACCATGGCTGCTTGTCCAACACCTATGAAAAACAATGTTTTCAAGAGGCCATTTTGAGGCTTTTTCATCCCATAAGGAAATAAGAACTACTGTACACGGCTAGTGCTACAGTGATTTGCCACCACTCTTCTGCTGTGGATATTTAGACTTTTGGTACAGATTTTTCATATTGCTCAGGCAGTCATTGATTTTTGAGGCTGACACCAATATCAATAGTTGACTGATCAGATGATGATATATCATCCAATCGGTATATTCTTCATAAATGGATTACAGGAACATTTCTGATGCATGATCATTACGTAATTTTTTAAGAATTGTGACCCAGGTACATGCTAAGCAAAACATTTTACAAGTGAATATTACTATTATACTATTATTTCAATCTCCATTAACTTCTGTTTCACCTCAGCTGTTTTTCTTGGAGTTCATATAAAGATATACACAATGAAACTACACTACATCAACACTACTTGCACAGAACACACAGTTACATAATGGAAATGGCAAAACAACTTCATATCAGCCTTAACTTGAGGGGACAGACACACACACCCACACACTCTGAGAAAACAAATACAGTAACAATCACTACTCTCCTTCTGAAAAAGGCAAATATGATTTAGCTTGATCTGAGGACTATGTTCCTGAGATGCCTTCTCAGTATTTTAAGATTTGCAGTGGTGACACTGTAAATGGCCTCAAGCCTGTCTTTCCATTTTATTTCTGTTGTGACATTTCCCTGTACAGAGTGACATTTCATGTTCCACGTACAGTACGTTAATATTGGTGGATATATTGGCCCAGCTAATTTATCGACCTACCCATTTTACCCAGTGGTATTTTTCTCATGACTGCTCCACCCTGTTGGGCAGCATGGGTCAAGCTAATAGTGTTTTTCTGTTTGTTGTAAAGACATGTAGGAATGTGTCTCCTGTGTGTCTGATCTACCAGACTTAAGGTATTTAGAGGCTGTTGGTCAATTAACATATTATAATATATCTTTAATTAAGAGAAACATTTACAAACAGCTTTCCTGTGGCATTGATGTGTATGAATAAATATATATACCTGGATAAATATAGAGGTCTAATCTATCTAGCCCTTTCATTTCCTGTTACATAAATATGTATAGCTGAGAATGAGTGCAGTAAACAAAGCAATATAAAAATATGATATTGTGAAGGGGAAACCAGGGATAGAGAGAACTTATCTAAGAAAAGGAAAAAACAATGTAAGAAGGAGAGAGTGGGGAATGTGAGGGAACATTCACAGTCTCATGGAGTTTAGGTTGTCATCAAATGTCCTGTCAGTCTGTCAAAGTAGTGAGCTGGTGTGGACTGGAGCCGCAATTTCACAGAAATCATTTTTGAACTCCCTGGGGCCAAATATCTGTTCTCCAATTGTTACATTCTGTTGAAAAACTCCCCAGGACACCTGAGTGATTTCTAAAAGCCCAAGTTCCACATACTTTTCTTCAGTTTTAAAATGTCTGTGCAGATGTACAGTAGGTGCTCCACATCACACAGTGGGGAAGAACGCAAGCAGCAGACTGCTGTCTCGCTCAGACTCAACTTTTTTGGATTCTGTAAAATATTATGATAAACTCAGGTTCTGTCTTGTAAATTCCCGTCCTTGTTGTCCTTGTCAGTGTTCTGTAGAAAACCACACTGTCCGTGAACTGTTGGCCTTTACAATGTCTCATTTAAAGGTTTCACTTTTGGCGTTGTGGATAAAATCCAGTTGAAATGGAAATGAAAGAGGTGCTGTGGTGTATCTCTAATACGAGACATAAAGGAAAATGTTAATATTAACTTTGCATTTAAATTGGCTTAAGTTAGACACAAATTATGATTGTTTGGTCAGTCATAGTTTTGATTTGGGCATCACAACCGATGAGTTCGAGTCAGTTCCAGTCTGTGACAACCTGGTGTTGGCACCTGGGAAATAAAGTCATACTCTTCTCCCTTCAGTGAGCTAAGCTCTCTTTCCAATAATGGTTGAAGATGGCACTCCACCTATGAAGTTTTCGCCGGCAGCAATATTAAAAGTGTTAGAACAATATCAACAAATTCAATGACAGTGATTACAAATAAGGATGGGCGGCAAGAACCAGTTCTTCAAGTTGGTAAATTCATTAAGCTCTGTGTCCACTGAATGCATCATCAAACTTTTCTTTTATAATCTCTCTTAGAGGCTTAAGATTTAGTTTGGCAATATAGGCCTCCACACAGAGAAACATATATTTGTTGAATGGTGATATAAAGGTCTCTCTCTTACCTTGACTCTCCTCTGCCTTTATACTCTATATCTATATATTATACAGTTGTGTTCCTCATTCACGTGCCTTTTCTGTGCATATTGCAAAGTAAGTTAACGAGACAAACAGTTTGGGCTGATTTGGATTTTCTCTTTTTGCACAGCAGCAGTAAAACTTTGTGCTATAGAGACATCTCAAACCAGTTAACCTTTTGTCCAGGGCATTGTCCTCCGTTTGAGGAGCATCTGATATTTGCTCCTCTCTGATGTTGAAGACTGAAGAAATTGTGACTGTTTGGTGAAAATATTTATGTATGAGGTGTCTTGTTTTTGTAAGTTTCAGTAATCTTCATGTCTCTTATGCGCTTAAGGCAAAACAAGGTGGATGTTAACTTGCGCTGCTTTTTACTCAAGCTCATGAGCTCTGCAAGATCAGCCACATTTCTTGCACTGTGTTTGTTTATAAATGTGTTGGCAGCTGTTTTTGTCAGTGTGGTGGGATGTCCTATATTATGCACACTCCAAAGAATGTGCATCACTTAGGTTAAGTATGTTGGTGCTATGACACGACAGCATTTCCAAAGCATGTGTGGTTCACGTTCATGTTCGTTGTCTGTATGTCTGAGAATGTGTGAGAGCTGCCATTACTAACAAGGCCATAACATTTCTATTTATCAGAGATAGGAGGAGCTTGACCTTGGTAGTTTCTGCCTTGGGTGGTTTATGATTAGAAATGGGCGATATTGTGACCCCCCCCCCACTCTGTAGGTCAGCCGCTATGAGAGATTGGACCTGTGTTCTGATACTGACTGTCACTGTTTAAGATCTCATGCTGTTTTCCAAAGGGACTCAGTGGAATGGAAAGAATAGATCGAAGCAGCAGGAAGAGATGAGAAGTGGGCTATAGTACTAAAGTTGTTACTGAACTATTGGACAGATGAATTTTGTGGGTCTTCTGGTGTGTGTTACGAGAAATGCCTTATGGTCTTTTAAGTATATAAATATTAGTCAGCTGATACGGTTCGTCTGTCTGCAGCGTCGTGATTTTAAAAGTGTGATGTTGTAGTCATTTGTGTGATGAGTACTTGTGATTGACCTCAGCTAATATCACTTACTTGGATGCATTTGTGCCTATTCTCCTTTTCACATGTCTATTGACTTTACAGTCACTTGTCCTATGGAATATCACAGTACCTGATCACTAAAACGATAAGTAAACAGATTTGATCCATTTTATTTGTTTTTAGCCAAATCCCAAAGTGGAATGAAGCTAATTAATTAAACCAAATATGTTTGACTAATTAAACAATGATGAAAATCAGCACACCCTTCACTGGTTTGTTTCATTCTTTTAATATGGATGACAGATTCGATGCTCCTGGGCAGAGGTGACACCAGCCTTGCACCAAATCTATGGAGAGATGTTCTGACATTCTTCAGATGTATTTTTTTTTTTTTAGCTACTCTTTGCTGGAGGGGGTTTGTTTTTTACCTTCTGCTTTAAAATACTCCAAAGGTTTTCTGTTGGATTCAAGTCAGGGGACAGACTGGGCCAGGTCATAGCTTTCACCTTTCTCTTCTTTTAAAAACTCTTTGTTTTTGCAGTGTCCTTAGGATCATTGTCATGTTGAAAATTCCTCTCCTGAAACTGGGAGTCAACTTTTCATTCACTATTTGGGTTCACATGTTGGTTCATAGTGTTGTCAGTTATTTTCCATTTCCAATAGTTAATTTAAAAAAAAAAAAAAAATTGCTGTTGGAAATTCCAAATACGTGTAATTTTTAGTAGACGGGGTTGGTTAATGAAGAAGACCTTGTGTTTTTGTGCCAGCAGCAAGAATTTCACTGTGTTACAGGCTAAATCTCTTTAACTATTAACCAAGTTTTTCTTCATTTCACAGTACCTATGTGCATTTGATGAGGGCAAGTTGCATATTATACAAGCCTATACTACACAAGAAATGTATCCTATAAGATATACTTCAGTTGTGTATATTAATTCTCATCTTATGGTATTTTTCAAACTGAGAACTCTCTCCCTCTCTCCCTCTGCCTCTCTCACACCACTTCTGTGTCTCTTTCCTCTTTTTTCTCATGTTCCAAGACAGTAATTAGTACAGAATCACATTGGCGCCAGAACACAAAACCACTAAAACATGGAATCTGTGGCTTTGGGGGCAGCTGCCTCTTCAACAGCAAGCATATGGCAGACACCTTTTTTTTCTTTCTTTTTTTTTTCTGGACTGCAACACACTGATTCAGAGATTGACCCCCTCCCTCACTGTGCTCTTCACAAAATTAGATCATGTTTGGATTCATCACCATAACTATTAGCTTTTATTTACAGATTCACATTGGGACCAAATATTCTGAAACCTTCATCTGGCAGGTTTCAAGAGTTTCACTGATGTAAGAGGCAAGAGTTCTGATATAATGTGATTTTTGAGAAAATGTGGACACACGTAGAAACACAAACACACACATATACACACTTTGGTTTGTGCATTCTCCTTGGCCCCAGCGACAGGGCAGTGTTAATGAGTGGAGGCAGTGTTCGAGCTGAGCTCTGTGCCATATGGACCTACCATAGGAGTGGCACTAATCCTACTGACTAATTTATATCAGAGAGACATGTAAGCTCACACTTGCACACATACCAAGATTTTACAAATATAAAATAAAAGTCACGATGTGTAGCTATGAAGGTGCTTAAAGATGCTATGTGGAAAATTTCTCGGCCACTGAAATTGGTTTCTTGCTGGGAGGTTGGGAGCGGGTGGTAGTGATGGTCGCTTGCCAAGAGCTTCAGCCATCATTGTGTTTACAGGACTAGAGGTTAGAATACATCTCTGGTATTAAGCCTGCTGGTAGTGAAAATTTTTTTTGAGGTGCTCTTACTTTGTGTTTCCATCTAATGCTATTTTATAATTCCACTTCTCCACATTTCAGAGAAAAATATTACAATTCCTACGGCTCTAGTTTTGTTCAACAGATTTAGTTATTTACTTTTGATGAAAATGTTTTCTGACATTTCAGATGTCTATCAGTTGTTTACTGCTCCAGCTCCGCCTCTAAACTCCTCATCAGGTTTCATGTCAATAAATGTTCAAAAGATCCAACATCTCACCAAAAATCAAAGATTAGAGGGAGAGATTTGTGCTTGGGAACTTTGTAGTTCAATGACAATAACATGCTGCTGCTTACACACTGATGCTAATATGGTGTCATTAAAAAAAAAAAAATCACACTTTTAGTTTAATATATTTTCTATTTTCTGCTAATATTTTCATGTACTTTTACTTATATCAAGTATTTATCATGCATGACTTTTACTTGTAATAGATTATTTATTTGTACTTGACATATTGGTACTTTTACTAAAGGAAAGGATATGAGTTATTATTATATATTATTTCACTTGCATATTTGTGAATTGTGCTTTGTGCCATAAATTTGATGCAGTTTTGTACAGAGACAACATCCTGGCTCAGTAAAAATCAGCATTCTTAATTTTTGCAGTTTTGGTTTGGACAATATTAAATCAAAGCAAATGTCGCTTATCCTTGAGATGTAGAGACTCTGTTCTGGATAAATGATTATAAAGATTCTTGCAGAATATTTTAATTTTTATGTCTGCAGTTGGGTTTCTAGTACACCCCCTCCTTTCTTCTTTCTTCTCCTTCCCAGTTTCTCTGTCAAAGACTTAAAGGCCTGGCAGGCGGCAGGTTTCCCCTTAGCGGAAGCCAATCTCACACACTCCAAACACTTGTTCACACTGAGTCTTTGTGTGACTTGCTCAGCTTGACATCAACAGACCTTAATGTGTTGGTGTCATTGTGATCTAACTCAGTATAAACATACAGTATGTGGAAAAGAGATGCTTTACATATTCCAAATTTGGATGTTGGCAGAAGAGATATAATATCAATGTCATAAGTAGGACACAGCCATTTAAAAAAAAAAGATTTATCAATCAGTCACTATTACACTGAACCAATTACAGAAACAAACAACATCAATGACAAAAATAGAAAGAGATACAAAGACAAATTAAAGGGAGGCACTACTCTCTTTTTACAAGCTTCGACCTATTCTTTTCAGACCAGCTGAACACAACCCATCTCTTCTCGTATTCAGTCACCGTGTTGTTCATGGCTCTCTGCTTTAGTCAATTTTTCCATTGTATATAGTCCCTCTATAATGTTCAACCACTGTCCTGATCTTGAAGGATCACATTTGATGTATCCTCATGTTCCCTTTTTACATGCAAGAGAGATAATGATTATTTTTCCCATATGTTTTTGTGTATGAAATGACCCAAAATTTACATTGTGCAAATGTACATTGAAAGCAGGCGACTTAATTACTATAACTGATCCATCCACTGTAATGAAATGACAATGTTTGTCTCAAAGTTAAAATGTCAACTGAGTTTTCTGCCATGCCAATGGATTACCATTAGCTCCTGGCATTTTATGTGCTTTGATTCTTTTGTTTATTTTTTCTTCTGCTATCTCCTGGGCTGTTTTTTATTCTGCTTTGCTCTTACAGATGGTAAACTGAAGGATGTTCAAAAATTCAAAAAAAGTGATACAGCTGCTGACTCAGGGGTTAAGCATATAACTTTGTGTAGTATGTTTCAAAGGAATTTTTTATGTTTTTCAATTTATGATGCATTTTCTTGGTCTGGAGGTCTTTCACTTTATGTATAAATCTCTTTTGCTTCTGATTACTCTTCACACTAGTCATTTCTTTAGATTTAGATTTATTTTTAGATTATTTAGAGCTTGTTTTTTAATATAGATGCTTATTTAAGACATCGAAAATGTCCGGAAACATTTGGTGCATAGGGATGCACCAAATGTTTCTGGAGATTTTTAGATTTCAGTCAAGTTCTTAATTTGCTTTTCTTCTTCCTTTTTCTTCTGAATATTTTGAGTTTGCTATTCACAAGAAGCATCTGCTGATGTGAACCATGCCTCACAAAAAAAAAAAGCTCAGAGCTCTCAGAAGACCTAGAACCAAGAATTGTTTATATAAAGCTGGAAATGGTTACACAATAATCCCAAAGAGTTTCAATATCCATCAGTCTACAGTTAGACAATTCATCTATCGATGATTGAATGAGGTAAAGAAGAGCTGTAGAGTAACAGCAAAAGATCTGAAGGTATCACTTGAACTGCGTAACATCTCTGTTAATTATTCTATTATCTGCAAAACAATGGACACGCAGGACACAATGGAGTAAGCTGCTGCTCTCCAAAAAAAACAAAAAACATTACTGTGCACCTGAAGTTTGCTAAAGAAAGGGAAAATGTTTTGTGGAACTGTTCAGGAAGAACATGCAGCACTAGATATGGTGTAAAAAGGGCACTGGATACAAAGTATGAAAACATTATACTTATATAATCGCAACAGTGAAGTCCAATGCTTTGAACCTTGGGGCTGGACAGCTCGCCATCATCAAGAGGATAATGACTTCCCAAGTTCTTCAAGGAATCCTGCAGGAAAAGGCTTGTCTGTCCGCCAACGGAAGCTCAGTAGAAGTTTGATGATGCAGCAGGACAATGAACCTGAACATTCAAGTAAATCCACATCAGAAAGAAAAAGCCTTTTGAAGTGGCTCAGTCAGAGCCCAGACCTTAACCCAATTGAGATACTGAGAAATAACCTCAAGAGAGCTGTAGCCACCAGGCATCTAAAGAACATGGCTTGGCATGGAGTTGAAGCAGTTCTGCAAAGGTGGTCAAACATCCAAAACTACATGAAGAGCTTGGTTGAGATTCAACCAGCTACTAAATCCAAGTGTTTACTTATTTTTTCCACACCCACTATGAATGTGTAATTGGTGTGATTAATTAAGACATGATAGATTATCATTGCGTGATATTAGCTTAAACGCATAGTGTTTGATGATACTCTTGACTTTGATGAAGAATGGATCCCATTTTTGCGCAATTCATGAAGAAAACCGACCCCAAAGGGTTCACATACTTTTTCTTGCCACTGTAACTTAATTAAAGCAATTGCTCTGCTTCTAGTCATAGGATTTTGTAACCTAGTCTCATTAAGGATAATTACTCTGTAGTAAAAAAATGTTTGCCTAAACATTTAAACATCCTTCGCTGGCCTCGACAAAAGACCCTCTGTCTATGAAATAAAATGAATCTTGATTCATGTCATTGTACACACTGACCTCTATCTCTAAAGTCTTCCTCAGTTCCTGTTGGACTGTTTTTATTGTCAGTACTTATCGCTCTATCTGTGTGCCTTTGTGTGTGTGTGTAGGTGTGGGTGTGTTTGCTTTTTATCACTTTTATTCTGTAAAGCAATTGGTATTATGCTGTTATATGAAAAGTGCTATAG
This sequence comes from Rachycentron canadum, assembly GCA_038496675.1. Classification (NCBI taxonomy): domain Eukaryota; kingdom Metazoa; phylum Chordata; class Actinopteri; order Carangiformes; family Rachycentridae; genus Rachycentron; species Rachycentron canadum. Next base: position 8,029,914 of record CM076650.1, on the reverse strand, counting down.
AAGTGAAGGCTGATTTAAGTATGAACTCAGCTTCTGAGGTTATAGGAGGTGCAGACTGACATCTGGTTGGTGAGATGAACACACAAAAACAAACATAAATTCCCAGATGTTTGGTCAATTTTAATGGCTCAGTAGAGCTGCTGGTGTTATCAGGTCTTCCATCCTTGCCACTATTGACAGATTGCCTGCAGTTAAAGAACGTAGATATTTTGGCCTGACTTTCAGATGTTTGCAGTCGATGTCTATCCATCTTTGGTTTTAGAGAGATTTATTTAGAACACTAACACAGATACATAAGTAACATAACACAGCAAGTTGTCAAACTGTCTCTGCTCTGCTACCTTTGTATGGTGAGAGGCAGAGGCAAAGGCACACACACACACACACACACACACACACACACAGTGCAATCAGAGGAGAGAAGAGAAACATAACCACGAATGACAGCAAAGCACAGTAGAGAGTCTCACACTGAGCTAAAGTGCACATTAGAGGTATTTGTTTTTTTTTTTTTTTTTTTTTTAATTTTCTTTTCTTCTTAGGATGCAGGGGTCCTGTTGACAGGCAGTGGTAGGGGACACACTGTGTAGACATTGTTCATTAGTGTTCATGGGGCCCACAGTGGCAAACTGAGGAATCCACAGTTTAGTTAAATGAAAACAGAGTGAAGTGCAGCACGTGCTAATGCTAATGCAATCAGCCCAAGTAAAGTTTAAAGCTGATCATTAGGGACTACTGCTGTCGCAGCTGTTGGTTGAAAACTGCTGAGCTTGAATCATACATCCATCCTGATGTAACAGGTTACACAGAGCTGGGGAAAACAATGCAACATTTCTGCAAGTCAAATTCCTGAAAACTGTAAAAATGTGCAAAACTGCTAAAGTGGAGTTGGCCCTTAGAGGTTCCTTTAATTAATTCTAATTTTCTTGTCTCTGTTTCGTATTGTCAAAACATTTTGTCACATTATACACAGCAAGACTGTATTTAAATATAAATATGTAATATAATATAAAAATAATCTAAATATAAGGGTCACCTGATGCCACGGTCCCCATTTTGAGGCTAGAAAACTCCAAAACTTCACTATTATGTTTGCATTTGATAAATTATCTATTAATGTGTTTCTAAAAACTATTGTGAGTGAACGAAACAACTACTGTAAAAGGCAGTATAGTAGTAGTACAGTATATACATTTTTGGTCCATGTGGAGCCTGGGCACAGTGGCCATTTATTTAAGTACATCGTTTTAATACTAGTCATTTTTTCTTTGCCCCAGTACAGCCTGAATTATTTGTGTATTTGTGAGACTCTGAGAATGGTCCATGATCATGTTGACATGATAGGTTCGTGCACATGCTTTAGATTTGTCAGCTGTATATTCATTCTGCAAATCTCCTTGTCCACCACATCCAAAACGTGGGGTGACATGGGAGACCTTTGAAGTACATTGAACTCATATGGGGCGACTTTTGCTTTATAACATGGGGCATCAGCATAAAGGAAGTAGCCCTAAGAAGATGGTTACACTGCCTGGTTTTGCTCAGGCTGCTGCCACTGTAGCTTTAGTTTCTGTGTGGGACCCAGTGTGGTCCTCTGCCACTGTAGCCCAGTCACTTCAAGCTTTAATGTTGTTTTCGGTGGCTATTTGAGTTATTGTCACCTTTCTGTCAGTTTAAATCGGTCTGATCATTCTCCTCTGACCACTCTCATTAACAAGATGTTTTTTTTTTTGGCCACAGAAACATTGCAAACAATCGCAGGAGATCAGAAGACTGGCCCTTACAATCATTCCACAATCAAAGTCATGGCCATCGCATTTCTTCACTCTGATGTTTGGTTGGAAAAACTTTGCCATTTCTGGATGCTTTTATGTCTTGATTTACTGCCACATGATTGGCTGATTGTATATTTGTATTAATGAGCAGGTGTACCTAATAAAGTGACTACTGAGTGTGTATATAATTACAGAGTGATATGCACAAGCCGGTTTGAGGAACTTGCCAGTTCAAGATGCTGCCTGCTCTGTTACTATACCAGACTTTAGGTCTCAGTTATTTTATAAAAGAAAAAAAAAACAAACATCTTATGAATAAAGTATTTTTTTTTGGTTACTTTGTGTTCTGAACTTATGGTGCCTCAGATATATAAAGTCAAGGTGGCATTGATTAAAGTTCTTTTATTAATTCCAGTCATGTACACCTGTTGGCCCAGCCTTCAACTGGGTATGGTGATAGTGCATGTTGTGACCCTGAATGAAGATGTAAATACCTGCATTAAATGATTTACTCACACGATTCAACCACCCTTCTCTTCACACTGACTCTAAACTATGACACATTCCTTCCTTTTTGTTCAGACAAGAGTCTCCTTCTTCTGCAGCGTCTACCTGTTTTGATTTTCCTCTATGTGTACGCACCCCGGAGGGTCTTTATTCTCAGCTCATTCCCTCTGGTAGATTGTTGGCAATCCTCACTGCATGTTAGCTATTGAGTGCTGTGTGTTCTGTGTTGTTATGCAGCACTAGCGCAGCAGGGATTGTCCCCAAGAGTACAACCATACTGCCAAGTCACACTGCATTGCCATCTCTCTTTGCTATATGCTGTATGCATGTGACACACTATGGACGACTCCATGTCTATATATCTATTCCATATTAATATTACATGTTACAGAGATGAGACACTTCAGTTCCCTTGACAGAGACTTCAGCTTCTGATTCATTTTGAAATACATTTTTGATACATTTCCAAAGGACGTCCCGATCAAGATTTTTTAGTGACTAATCTGAGTTCTTTAATTATTGATCTGATCCCATAGCTAAATATTGATTCAATTGGTATCTGAAATATTGAGATAACTACTGTTAATCTCTCACTCAGAAATTACTGAAGGTCCTGGTTTAAAAATAAGTCTGACTGTCTGAAGATGGTCAGAAAGCTTCAGAAAGCCCTCCTCCCACGCCTTCCTGACTTTTGGTAAGGGTGGAGGTCTGTGTCAGACTATTTCTCTGACTTGTTTCACAGCCAGTCCATGCTGTGATTGGTGGAGGTGAGAGTGGAGCCCACAGCTCTCTGTCTAGCTCTCTCTCTCTTTTTTTTTATTTGCTACAAAACGTGAAATGGATGTGGATATGTGTGCAGTTAAACCCACTTTTGAACCACTTTATGTCCAACCCTTTCAAGACCATAAACTGGCTGCCGTGCTGTAGCTGTGGCTCAGGAGGTAGAGCAGCTTGTTCATTAAGCGCAGGGTTGGCAGTTCGATCCTTCTCTTGTGCATGTGTCAAAGTGTTCCTGAGCAAGGGAGCGAGCCCCAAATTGCTCCAGATGGGCAGGCCAGCGCCATTTATGCCAGCTCCCTCACCGTGTGTGTGTGTGTGTGTGTGTGTGTGTGTGTGTGTGTGAGGGAAAATGAATGTGAATGACAGGCAAAACTTTTTAACTGCTTTATCTGTTCAAGGTAGAAGCACTACATCAGAATCCATTTTGACCCAAAAACAAAGTTAAATTTTCCCCTGCCATCAGGTTATGGAGAAAATTAACATTAATTAGTACCCACTGATAAAATTTGCCACTGGAAACATTTTTCGTTTTTGTCAGGAGAAACAGCTGAAAATTAGACATTGTTAGCATATATGAGTGTTACACGTAAATGATAATTAACCTTGGAGTTTTGCAAATCTTAGCATTTTGCCAACCACAGTGTCTGGACTTTCACTGGCGCGCCCAGATCATTTTTCACATTCACACATTTAAGTTTTCACATACAGGATGCTTGTTTTATTCAATTCTTTTCCAGTAATATTGTGTCTGGATTCTGCCCATCATCTGGATTAACCAACCCATCACTGTCTATGAAAGCTGCTGTTAATGAAGGCAGTACCACATACAATGAGGTCCAAAAGTCTGACATCACTTTCACAGACTTTTTGGACCACGCTATATTTCAGACCAGACAGTTTTTAGTTTTTTTCAAAAGAAGTTTGTTGCATGTCAGTGAGCAAAACATTATTAATTGTGCATGTGAAATAGCACAGAACAGATGGTCCATGGAATGCGGTAGATTCAGTTAAAATTAAATGAGGAAAAATGAGAGTTACAGAAGTAGAAAATTGAAATCAGAGATAAAGAGAATCAAGGGAGAAAGCAGATTTGAAGTGAAGTCAGATTGAGTGGCAGAGATGCTCTGGCACACAACGTATGAAACAAAGAGGATGAAAGAGAACTGGACAGAGAGAGAGAGAGGTGATGGAAGGAGTAAGATGATGTTCTTGCTGGCTGTCACACAGCCTGGCAGTGTTGCTCTGTCACAGACAGAGGCTGTGCACCCATAATTCAGTCTGATTTAGGGCTGCGATAGAGCGCTCAGGGATAATAAGCAGTATAATTTGCAGGAAGGTGTGACCAGACTGGGTAAGTAGGATACTGGTGTTTGCAGCATGTCTTGGCCTCTCCGTCTCATTCTCTTTCTCAATTCAAAGTCAGTTCAGTTCAGTTGCATTCATCTCAGTCCAGTTCATTTCACTTTTTAATGAACATTTAACATCAGTTACTCAGTTCAGTTCAAAACACTTAATTTCAGTCCAGTTCATTTCAGTTCAGTGAAGCCTGGTTCAGTTCACTTCAGTTCAGTTTAACTTGTGCGGCTCAGGATACACAATAAACTCCCACCAATAACTGAAAGACATTAAAACAAAATAAAACTTAAGTATCCCTACCGCTCCTTGGAGAAGCAGTATTAACACAAACACATACACCTGTGTATATGCAGCAATGGGTGTGTGTTTGAAAGAGGGGTGTGTCTTTTAAGTTCTGCTTTGGTTTTAATTCACCATTTCCCCAAAAAAGTAACTGTCCAATCATAGGTGCAAAATTGTAGCAAGGCACAGGAGGATTGTCAATTTCTGGATTTTTAACATTATGAAATGAAATGTAGTATGTGGGGTCATAATGAGAGCAACACTGATGTTTAAAACATTAAATGCCAAAAACATAAGCGCGTAAGAAATTAGACTTATGTTGATCTGCTTGGCGGACATGCTACTTACAGCATTCACCAATGGCACATACTCATGTATTCCCCTATTGTGTGGAGGTTTAGCCTGGAAGTTTATATCAAAGTTTAGATATAAACACAGTGGTTATGCTCTGTTCTTTATTGGTTTTGGGGATGTTTACACTTCAGCAACCCCAGCGAAACTCAAGATAGCATAGGATCCTAAAAGCAGACTCTCCTGAAACATGATAAAATAATAATCTAGAGGGTGACTCAGTGTTCCCTCTGTTTTTTTTTTAGCAACAGGCTCATCAGCATCCATTTAATACAAAAAGTACACTTGGTTTTTATTTATGTCATTCTGTATTTATTATTAAACTGTCAGTAGACATCTCGCTCTGAATGAACTTGAGAAACACTCACTTGATGTGTGGTTTGCTGTTACAGAGTGGAGCTTCTTCCCTAACAAACTATCCTTGACAAGTGCTAACGGTGTGTAGAAAACACACAAACTGACAACAGCCAAGTTTAAATTAGGTCTGACTTCAAGTTACTGACTGGATTAATATTAATTAGCTGCAGCTGATGCAATGTACTACTGGTGATATTTGTCATTTTAACCACCGATAGTGATGCTCAGCACCGGCTAAGATTAGAAGCTGCAGTGGATGTTTTCCACACTGTTTTGCAAATGATTATTAGTGTCAGACCTTAGTAAACCTGTAAATCTGTGTCTAAACTCACAGTCTGTGCTGCACCCAATGAATATTTCACTGTCACTTGGCAGTTTTCACTGGTTTGTGCAGCGGGATAGTTTGGAAAGCCGATTGAACCAAGTGAATCGACTGGCCTGCTTTGAGCTCAGCCAGAGGTCCACAGCAGGAAAATTGTATAATTACAACTTTATGACATTTCATAAGATTCTGAAACAATCACAAAGTATAAAACAGAAACAGTGAAACACTGCAGAGAGTTCAAACCTCTGCCAAGACCAGTGCCGATCAACATGCATCAGACTTCAGAAAAAAAAAAAGAAACTTCATGCATAATAACGATATGGATCTGTCCCAAAATTTAATGGGTTCTTTGCTGGCTCATGCCCCATCTTTCCACCAAGTTTAGTTCCACTTGGTTCAGTACTATTTGCTTTTCCTGACAGATAAACAGACAAAACATAACCCTGATGGCTTTCCATCACACTTTAATACTGTGGCTGGTATCATTGTGAAACAGGTATTAAATTGGAGTGTATGTGGTATTAGGTCTTAAAAAGACCTTGAATTTAACTTGGTGAACCTGCCAAATCCTGTTTCAGCCCTGTCATAGCACAAACGTTTACTTAATTAACTACAGCTATAATAAAATGTTATACTGACTGCTGTCATTCCAATGGTCAGTGGCTAGAAATGAGAAGCATGCTTTTGTCTTATCTTTGAAATCAAGGGCAAAAGAATGACTGAGAATTTTGTGCAGTGAATCTGTCCTTGTTATCTTTGTAAACTATCAAGTGTCACGTGAGAGCGGGAAGCTTGAGTAGTTAACTCATGGGATGTTATGGTAAGGAATCAGTTTATAATGGATGGACACTGCATGATTTATTTATGAAAAGTTGTTTAATAATTTCCATTCCAGCCATAAGCGAGACTAAATCCAATGATTAACATATGGTTTTTTCCACACTCCTCAGGGTTCATGTGGGCAGACGTATTTGCAGTGCAAACCTAATGAAAATCCTCAGCGTAAAGTTGACGGCTACATGACACCCCCTGATACGAGCCTAGGGAATTTTCACTATTTGCAGTCTTTTGATTATTTTGATCTTGAACAAAACGAAGAATCTTAACTAGCACTGTGCTCCTTAAGACATATTTTGGAGTAGTTTCCTCCATATTTTCTCTCCTCCGAAGCATTCACACATCATAAAGTAATTTGTTGACTCATTCCTAAACCCCCCCTCCTCCATGTGATAAACTTCCTTTGGCGTGGCCTGACTGACTATCAGCACTTGCCACAGTAATTGCCGCTCGTTCAAGGATGGGACACAGCAATAAACTTGTCAGCACATATTAAAATGTCGGACAGATGAACAGGAAGGAGCATTCTGCTTTGCTGCCCTCTCATCTTAATGACAGCCATCTCCTGCAATGGCATGTCCCCAGACAGACAACTCATTTCATCTTACCATTAATTCTGAGCAGCAGGGGTGACATTGTGTCCATCATGGCAGCTTTATGTAAAACAGAATCCTTTGTGTCGTGCTTCATAATACAGACGTCTATCCAGCTCACCCCTGATAATGTTGTTGGTGATGGTAATTTGATGCTACAGTCTTATTGAAGGTGACGCTGAGGTTTGTAATATCTGCTGCGTAACTTCCATGTTGCCATGTGTCCAAGTGATGAATGATAAATGCTGGCGAGAATGTCTTGAGAAAGTGAGATTGCGCAACAAAACAGCTGGTGGATGTTATATTTACCTCTATTTCATCTGGCCATGTCCCTTCAGGAGCACTGCTTGACTGTCCATTGAGGCTCAGGCTCTCCTGTTTTATAGATGGTTCCTTCTACCTTCACTTAACACAATATCAGTTCCTGGCCTCTGAGAATTCATTAGGGAACACCTCAATCATACAGCCGAGCTGTACCAAAGGGACAGTCAGGGAGGGAAGAATCAATTTGGAGGCATGCAGGCGCAGGTGGAATTATCAGCCTGTGTGTGAATGAAAGGCCAGCTGGCTATCAGTATATTCTGTCATGGCTGAACAAGGTGGTGGGAGGTGACTGAGCATTTTGGGGGTTGGCAGATTGAAAGCCAAGTAGACAATTTCTGTTGTGGAGTTAGGAAACAACTGCACATCAACATGGGGCGGTGGAGTCGCCTATCTCTGTCCTGCAATAAAAGGCTAAAATTGAGCTCATGGTGGAGGTGATGTAGGGTGATGGTGCACTACAGATGCGCAGCTTCACTGCTATTAGAAGGAGGTCTATCAATTATTTCAATTTAATTTCAAGATTAGCATATACATAGAAAGCCTGATTCTTTGAAAGTCGAATAAAAAAAATTAATAAACTAGAAATATTTTACATTAGGAGAGAATTAATGATGAAATTAGTTTATTATAGGTGACTGCTTTATCAGCTCACGCTGATTTAAATCCTCCCCAGAGAAATTTGTTTTACTAAAAAGGTTGAAGATTTATCCAGTTTCTAACTTGGGATGCTTCATATCAATGCTCAGTCAGGTTAAAGTTTTAATTTATTCAGTGAACTACTTTGACATTGTTGGCAAGATAATTTTTTGTCCCATCACCTTCATTCCACATGACATGATCATGGCATTGTATCATTGGCTGATTATGACCACAATGAGTTTCACATTTGTGTGTTCAAGTGAAATGTCTCAACCACTGAACAAATTGTCATTAAATTTGATATATACCACAGGGCCATGATAGCTGAATGCTTAAGGGGGCAAGTTTTCTCTGCAATTGAATGTGGTTTCTTGTCGGTGGTGGTGGTGGTTGTTGCCTGACAAGACTGAGCTTCAACCATCATTGTGCTTACAAGACAAAATATTATAATGCGCCCTGTCAGCAGTGTTATGTGTTCATGGCAGATTGGAGGCTGCAGTGAGCTGCTAAAGTGACTAGATAAGGCTAGTTATTTGGCATGTTAACTCCAATAAAAGAAACGATGTGGTTGAAACAATATATATATATATATATATATATATATATATATTGTTTCAACCACATCGTTTCTTTTATTGGAGTTAACATGCCAAATAACTAGCCTTATCTAGTCACTTTAGCAGCTCACTGCAGCCTCCAATCTGCCATGAACACATAACACTGCTGACAGGGCGCATTATAATATTTTGTCTTGTAAGCACAATGATGGTTGAAGCTCAGTCTTGTCAGGCAACAACCACCACCACCACCGACAAGAAACCACATTCAATTGCAGAGAAAACTTGCCCCCTTAAGCATTCAGCTATCATGGCCCTGTGGTATATATCAAATTTAATGACAATTTGTTCAGTGGTTGAGACATTTCACTTGAACACACAAATGTGAAACTCATTGTGGTCATAATCAGCCAATGATACAATGCCATGATCATGTCATGNTATATATATATATATATATATATATATATATATAAATAATGTTTCTGTCTGATAATAATGTTTCAGTCTGATGCTTAACTCACAGTTTTCTTGTAAACTCTTTGTTTGTTTGTTTATGCTAATGATGTCTATGTAGCAACAGGAAAACTTACAAATAGCTCCTTGATAAGACATTTGGTAGATGATCATGTTTGCCACAGGATAAATTGGTTTGGCTTTTGCTCTATAGCACCATCATCAATCAGTGTGATTTGTACAAAACTTTGGTTTATGCCCAGAAATCTGCAGATACTAATGACAAAACTAATTTGACTTATCTGTATTTTGTGTTAGCAGTTAAGCAAGCAGTTAAATTAGCAAACTAAGACAGTGAACACACTCAACACTATTCCTATTAAGAGTAGCATTGTTTCTGCATGTTAGTATTTAGTACAGATGTGCCTTAGTACAGTCTCTGCATACATGCTCAGTGTTGTTGCAGCCCATGTGTATATTCAGTAACATGTTTCTCACTATTAAATACCTAAACAGGGCTTCATAAAAGGGTCGTCTGCTTGGCTTCAAGCTGCTTTGTGCAGCCTGACATGAGGTTGCCTCAAGCAAACTGCTCAACCCTGCTACATCACAGCCTACTCTATGTGTGAGCAAACATTTCACAACAGGCCAGACTGAGTTGTAAATGTGTGATTTTATTTTTGCTTTGTGTGTAACAACTTTCTGGCTTTTCCCTCTTGCAGTCAATCAGCTCTGTCTGGAAGGTTATTTATTTCATCAGGCATATTTACTGTAGATAAACTGCTCTTTGTATCTGCAGTGTCTTATACGGTTTCATAATTGTTTATCATCTGAATAAGCAATCACATCTAGTAGATATAATGAGATGATACAGAAACCAATGACAGTGCGCTGTCATTGCTTGGTTGTAATGCTAACTGAGATTATGTAGGTCTAGCTGCATGGCATCATGGTACTCACAATATAGTGTTGGCAGTGAGTAGACGTGGTAATAGTGGTAGTAACTTATGATAAAAACTCAAGTGAGTGAAACACTTGCATTAAACATTTAACCTCAGTAAAAATGTAAAAATGTTACCAACAAAATGTACTTAAAGTTTCAAAAGAGAAATGATTTCCATTGAGTAACAGCCAAGATTTATTTAACATCCAGCAGCGACATTGCTCTTTTTAAGACCCAGCCTGAAGACAATCAATATCCACAGGAATTTATTCATAAATAATGCAAAACCTATTACTGAAGCCTTTGTATGTGTCTGCACATGTATGTATGATATGAATGTTAACAGATGCACAAAAACACAAAGGGACACATTGTCAATCCAAAACCCCACTCCCAATCTGGTGCCCGAAATTGGAAATGCACAACTCCACATATTTTATAAATGCATTGATTCATATGTTATGGCTGCACCAAGACCTTTATCCCCTTAGTGTCTTTTCTCATTACTATGAGTCTCCTCAGCAAGGGGAGGAGACAGTGCTGACTTTCTCCATCCTGCCAGGACATTGAGGGAGAATGTGTGCATGGAAATGCCACTCCCAATGAGATCTTAATGAACACACTCAATCATAATGAGATCATGGCAGCCAACACATAGATTCACAAGGAACCATTTTACTATTTGAATGAAGCACACACTATGGCATTTAAAAACTTGTATTGTCACTCAAATGATATGTGAGGTCTTTCTTTAACAATTTGCCCAGAGAGGTCACAGGGTTAGTTTAATAATGTGTGTGTAATGTGTTACTAAAGTGCCTGTATACCAGAGAGATCAGCTTTCCCAGCCTCCTGTAATTCTTCCAGTCTTCACACCTACTGTGTTTCCCTCTTGCTCTCATCATTTAAAAGGTTTGGTCTGCCGCGGAGGTTGACAGCAGGGAAGATGCATCGTTTGAAGGCCACTGGGTCTCATTCACTCCCCTCTTATGAAGCAAAAGTCATGGGCTGGGCTTGTTAGAGGTTGGGGTATAGATGTTTTCTATACCTGTATTATAAAAAATGTTCTCCCATTCAATCCCTGCTGCCTCTTATTTATTTTTTTTTTTACTCTCCCTCTTAGGAATTCAACAAGGCAGGAAAGATTGATGTTGAGGATGGCTGCAGGAGTGATTCGGATCCCTTTTACAGAGCAAATGGATAGATGCACTGTCGCACATAGTCATTTAGTATCAGACAGCCTCTTGTGCTGTTTATTGCATGTAATCAATCACATGTACTGTACAGTATGGATTCTGAATTATAAAACAAAACACTTCTCTTAAAGCATTGACGATTAGTTATAGAACAAACCCAGAAAATATTTCTTTTGCTGGTAATCACACTTTAGTGACTGTATGAGCAACCTAACCTCTCAGTGCTTAAAGCAAAGGGGGATCACTGACAGCCTATAAATGTATTATTTGTCACTTCTGTTCTGCAGGGCTCTCATTAAGTGCTTTATACAGCCACACCAATTACAGCAGACTACCCAGTTATGGGACCTACTGCTAATGAAGCAGTGTCTTATACACTGTCTGCATCACATATCAGAAAAGTTTTCATTCCCTCCCCCCATTTCTTTTCAAACTCCCTGGTTCAGTTTAATGATATTTAGAAGGGATAAAAATATCTGTCTGTTTTCAATTTGTGAGAACAAGAAAATTGCTCTTCTGGTTTGTTTTGAGATGTATTAAGACATAGACCAAATGACAAAACAACTTCTGGAGTGTAATTTATAAGGGAGCGAAGAAGGAAAAATAGTTATTGTTTATGATTAGATTTTTAGTAATTTCAAGGTACAGCATATTCCACGGCCTATGGTTTTAGATCACACTTCAGAGTCTGAGAGAAAAACTAATAAAGGCTAGCTTTATGTCCTGTGAAATTAAATTCAACTCATAGTCACATATATATTTTTTTTCATTTGTTTCGCTGCCTTCCTCACCATCCGGCCTCTTGAAACACACATATATCAAAGAGCACCTTTTGGATTTCTTTATCTGCTGTGCATATTTTGTTTTATGATATATTCAGTGGTGTGAGAAAAGGAGAAACAGGGAGCAGTTAATGTTATGGTCTGCTAGTAGTCTGTTGATTTATGGGTGCACAATGGGTCCTTGTTGGAATGCCAGGCCTGTAAGAAATTTGTTGTACCTCTGCTGTTGTGAGAGTCACTGTTAGCTTAGGTATAAAGTAATCAGATGGTTGTCTCTGTAGTCTAATAAACTGCCCCCAGTTATAACCCTTCCTCTCTCTGCCTCTCACCTAGTCTTTGGCCTCTAGCAGCAGGATGAGCTGCTGCCAGTCTGACCCTCATCTCTCCTTCGTTTAAAACCACTGCCAACCACAATGTTGCCTCACAGCAAGAAGGTCCAGGCCTCAAACCCCAGGGGGGCCCCGGGCCTTTCTGTGCAGTGTTTGCATGTTCTCTCTGTGCCCTGTGGGTATATTGGCTTCCCCCCAAAGTCCAAGGTTAAAGGTCCATCTATACGGCTTATCCATCAGGGTCACAGGGGGGCTGGAGTCAATCCCAGCTGATATAGGGTGGGGGTACACCATGGACAGGGCCAACACATGGAGACAAACAACCATTCATGCTCATGCAAACAGGCATTTTTTTTTTTACCAATTAAACTGCAAGTGCATTTGCTTGCACTGTGAGAGGAAGCTGGAGTACCTGGGGAGAACCCCTGCCCAGACCCGGGAATCGAACCCAGAACATTCTTGCCCAGTGCTAACCACCCCACCACCGTGCCACCTGCTACTTGCTCCACGTCCATAGGTGACAGCATTGCCCCTCCTCCTCTGCTCAATCCTGTTTAATCTCTTATAGTAATTTAAAGTGGTTACAATATGGTGAACTGATTGATGTGTATTCACTCGTCTGAACCATTACAGTCTCAATGTGCAGTCATCAGTTATAAACTTTACGTTACAGACATCACTGGCTGGACAACAGCTGGCCAGGAATAGACAGACTGCTCTGGTTCCAATTGGCACTGATGAAAACACAACACACGGCTGAACCTGCTAATTGTCCCCTCTAGTGCTCCTGTAATGTCTCTCAGAGACACTCTGCTGTCACTTGTCCCGTGCGGTACTGTTGAACCTCTGCGCTCTGGGATGACAGTGAGCTGGAGCATTGATATTGAGTTTTCACTAATCACTAATCGAAGCATCTCACACAGAGGCTCTGACTGTTTTTATGGGAATAACAACTCGAGGATGAGAGACAAGACAGATCTGTTTTATCAGTTTACACAGCAGCTCAGTCTCCTCTGTGTCTCTGTTTGAGTCTGTAACTGCATGTGTCCTCAGTCAGAACAGATAGGCCAACTCGACTGGCAGTGAAAAATGAGTCAATTGGCGTTTATTAGCGAGTTCACCCATGGTCAGAAAATCCCACTAATACCTACTAATTTTGGTGAAAAAGGGTGATTTAAGAAAAGTTGTGAGCTCAGCATCGAACCACAACTCTTTACTCGTCTCCAGCATTGGAAAAGTATGACACCAGTCAGGAGCTGTAGTCTAGTCTTCTTACACTGACTCAGGATCTAGTGTCACAAAGTGGCATTACAAGACAGCAGGACGGAGCCAGCCGGTGAGCATGGTAATTTAATCTCTGAAAGACAATTGATGGAGATCTTGGTCATGACACCATCACTGTGACTCCTTAACACACTGCTGACTGATCATTTTTTTAATTTATGGCCAAATTTTACACAATCTTACATGTGTGAATGTGAATGCGAATGGTTGTTTGTCTGTGTTGGCCCTGCATTGGATTGATGACTTGTCCAGGGTGCACCCTGCTGTCACTCAATGTCAGCTGGGATTGGCTCCAGCCTCACAACCACACTGTACAGACAAATGATATAGATAATGGATGACTAGATGGATGTAGCCAAGACAGGAAAATGTCTGTTTGTACTTAATGTGTGTCTGTTTGTCCTCAGTAAGGACCTGATAAGAAGCAGTCTCCTCTTTCTTCTCACTGCTGTGTTAGGTATTCACCTACTGCATCTTCATCACAGATGAAGATCATTCATTAAAACCCGACCCAGGACTTGGTTCGGGAGAGGCTTAAATTGAATTCGGTGTAGTCACAAGACTCAGCTTATCTCTGATCACATGGTGATCAGAGTGTGTGTGTGTGTGTGTGTGTGTGTGTGTGTGTGTGTGTGTGTGTGTAATCATAGCAGGAGGAAAAGCATTTTTTTGGGATGAGTGTGAACTGTGAGGAATCTGTTGCCCCTGAGCTCATTAACTGATGGAGCATCCTGATACTGCCAGAGTTGGTGTTCTCTCCCTATTTGGGTTTGTTTGGGTCGACCACTTCTTGGATCAGGTCAAAATATTTCCTGCTCTATTTTTGAGTGGTTCTGTCTGCCCTATTTGGAGAAATAAATACATGTAAGTTTTCCATAGACCCATTTCTCACTGTTTGGAAACGTTTGGACCCATTTTGAACCTTTTCATTTTACTGAAACTGATGTTGTTGTTGTGGGGGTAAAATATCAGATCATGATATATGATATATGAGCAGTGTTTTTTTATTTGTGTTAAAATCAATGCATTTAATTGATTTGCATGTCCCGTGAATTTAGTTTAGGAATTGTGACCAAGATATTTGCTTAGCAATATATTTTACTGTGAAGAACAATTTATGTAATGTCACACTCTTTATAGTTTACCATGAAACTAAGCTCATATGCTTAATTTCTCAGGAACCTGTCAGCTAACATATTCACCAGTATGATATCCTTGAGTTAATATTGGTAACATTAATATAATATTGGTTCTAGCCAATTGAGTTAAATCAGTATAGCTCTGATGATGAGTTCAAACTGCATACTAAAGAGACATATGAACTGTTTTGTGTGTAACAGGATCACAAATATTTTGGTTTTCTCCTTGATGCGACTTGACAGATTGTCAGAGAAAGTTCAAATCAAGGTGCCTTTTACCAGCAGGTGGTATAGTACAACTAAACCCATCCCATCCCACCGCTTGGTTTAGGTGCTGCATAGAGTGCAACTTTGCAATTTTGTCAGGAGTGATTATTTGCTGCCAAACATCAAAATGAAAACACAAATGAGCAAAATCTTGGGAGAGAGCGCTCCCTCTTCTTCCCCTCTCTCAGCTCTGAGCTCTGAGCTATGATCTGACGTGTAATTCCTAAGACAACATCTTGTTAAGCTGCTCCCAGAGAACAAAAACCCATGGAGTGTCTCTGCGGTGATAAGACTCAAGCGGTGATACTTTACTGTTTTTTACATCTAGCCTTTGAAGTTGACCAGATGTGATGAATAATGTATAATCTTCACTGCCTCTTCCAAAGACAATATTACCTTTGGCAAACTTCTGCCTCTGACTTCCTCCCAGAGGACAGGTGGGAGAAGTTTTACACTAGCTTTCGTGAGTAAAGCAGAATAAGGCAAACACAATTATTCTTGGAAACTCTTTCGTGTAACCCTCCTAACTGAGGATCAAAGTTTGCTATTTTAATGTGAGCAGTTTTAACCCTCCATTACTTCGGGCCTGAGCTAATCCTCAGATGCTACTCTAGAAACTTCTGATTACGCTGCTCTCACAGATACTCCACAGAAACAATCTTGGGAGCAAAGGGAACATGGTGATCAAACACATTGTCATACTTGCAGAACTAGGACATATGAGTGCTGTGAGATGAGTGCCTCATGTTATGAATTTTGTAGTATTTTACCACAGACTCGAACTTTATCCTGCAACTCCTTTCCTCCAAACCCAGAAATAAAACCTTCAAGAACTGAGCTCTGGAAAAAAGAAAAAGAAAAAAAAAGAAAAAAACCTGATTCATCCTATCTCTGCCGCGCAACTAATAATGGTTTTGCTTGGCACAGTGATGTGGAAATGTCACTCTGTCAATCAGTTTTAAAGACACAGACATGATTGAAAATCTGTTTATTTCCTAGCCTTTCCCTGTTGTTTAACATGAAGTTGCACAGCTACTCTACATGTTTCCTGTTGCATCATCACTACAATTCCCTTTATGCCGCTCTGACATTATTAATAATGAGTTTGTTTACTCGGCTCATCTAAACATCCCAGTTAACAAGCTCGTGTCTGTGATGTTGAAATTTGTTGTCCTTCATGGCTAATTCTCCTGCCTTTGATAGCTGATACCATTAGCACTGTCATTATGGCTCCTCTCAGTGTGAAGTGGGCAAGAATGTGTGTGTGTGTGTGTGTGTGTGTGTGTGCCCACTGAGGTGTGTGTGTTTGTGTGTATCGTGGTGTCTACTGCCAGTCTGGCCATGCCTGTCTGCAATTACTCCCCTCAGTGGAAACATTAAAATCTACTGCCATGGAAAAATGCCATGGCTGAGACATTCATGCCCGTACCCACGTACTACAAAGACCCTGGAGTGGGCTGGATTCACTACATATGCATGTTCCATCCATCGACTGAGAGGCAGAGCAGATGCCAAGATGGGAATTACCACTCCAGTCGGAACAAGTGGTGGAAGAATTCGGGGCGCAGTAATGCCATGACTGCGGCACTGGCTCATCGCTGCCTTGTGGGTTTTTGTATTCAGGGATGTGCCAGTTTAGAAGCCCTTCAGATAAGAAGCACATGGGAGGCACATTGAGATTAGCTTTGAGATGAATGGGCTGTAGATATTCAAATTTTGTTGTCTCTGAACCACAGAGGGCCCATTTAAAAGGCCTGATCCTGCAGAGAGAAAACCACTTTCTGTGTCAGTGAATGTGCTAACATCTTATCTGTTTGTGTTAGCTTGCTTCAATTTTGATTTTCATCTGCACTAGCTCATAAGATTTCATCAAGTTTTTTTTGTTCTATTTCTGCATTCGCTTTAAAGAGTAAAGAGGCATTAACGATTACTCTATCATTTTCTATCCATTTGAAGCTGCCATTTTTCAGTTCCAAGTGTCTCTAAGTGTAGACACATATTGATTTTCAAATGTTGTTTCTGTGTATTGCTCGAGGCTACAACTATAATGAAACACATCTGAGTGATATTTGCAACTTTGCTGCAGGTCTATTGATGTAAAAATCATCTAATGTTCCAGTTTGGTTTGTGACAAATGCCTGATGTAGCTCTTGTGTCGAGCTGAAGCAGTTAACCGACTTGATGATTGGCAGAAAGTTAAAGGTGCCCTGTGGAGTTATTCGTAAACAAAATTTCTTTTTACATTCCTTGTCTTTCACCTACACACTCAGTGCATGTCCTTGAGGCTTAACAAATATCTTGACTACATTTTCTTCATCGTGAATCACTTATAATGGCAATTTTCAATTTTTTAAAATTCTGCATTGGCTTCATATGTGTTTCATGGTTCACAGGGTGAAATGCTTCACTTCTTTTTCGTGCTGTACAGACACCAGCCGTCAATCACTGGAGTAAAACAGAAATTTGCAATGCATCCTCAGTGTGTGTAAAAAAAAAAAAAAAAAAAAAAAATGCTACTAATAGTCAAGAACTGAGGACGACTCTTAATTGTTGAAGTGAGCTGTCATAAAAAAATGGCAGTGGAAGTTGTGAAGATACAGAGTGAAAAGTATGACCAATGTCTTTCATTTGCCTCATTATTTTCTCATTGCGATTTGCTTCTATTGGTCTTATTTGACAGTAAATTGAATACTTTTGTGGTTTATCAACGAAATAACTAATCAGTGTATTAATAAAATGATGTGCAGATCAATCAGTAATGAAAATGTTTGTTACCTAATTCTTCTTAAAAGTTGTCATGTCATCCTGCATTCATTTTTACTTATCTGTCAATTTGTCTGTTTAAACAGTTTCTCAAAAAATCTGTGATAAATTGAAGTCAACATTTTATTCTGTAGCCAATATAATTTCTGAGGCTGGTTCTGGCTGTGATAGTATTTCCAGTGTTGTCTTCTTCAGCTCTTTGTAAGAGAACAGCTCAGTAAATCTATTGGCTTTAAAACAATGTGTTGAAGTCAACATACCCTTTACAGTTTCCAGTAGTCTCTGCAGAACTGAGCATCATCTTTTACACCCATTAGAATAAGATGTTACCTACATAAAGACAAGGGGACAAATTTACAACCACTTATATGATCTGTTCGTTTTCGTTGCAATCTAAAAGCCAAAGTAAAGGATTCTTGCTGGTTTATGGTTTGACAATATAACACAGGATCTTAAAAGCAGAGGGGAGCATTTAAAACGACAGTGATCGCCTGCGTGGTCTTGTGTTTGCTTTTTTCTGTGGTCATGGTGGCTACCCGTGCTCTCGAACTGTGTCCTGAACAATTTGTTGTCTTCCATATCAAAATTATACAGTCTGTCAGCCAAGTGCGGCTGCTGTGATGGTAATAGTCTCAGTTTCAATTTATGTTTTCCACAAACCTGCAGTCATGTCTTGCAGAGAAGGATGAGTCTTAGAGAGAAACAATTTATCCACCTCCAGGTGAAATTTCCACAGAGTTTCGATGTGTCACGAGTCAGAACACCTTAATTACTCCTCTGTTACAGTAATGATAACAACGTGAGTCTGATGTGTTGAGACAATAGTCAGTTTTCACTTTACTCATCAGAGTAACATATTGGATGAGGTGGTGACACAAGACACAAGAGACTGCGCAGACACACATACGCACACACATAAACACATACACTTATACAGATGCATGCAGCCATTCACAGGTGCACATCACAACATTGTCTTCAACAATTGGCCAAAGCGTTCCAGATGTTTCATTTACAGTGAAGGGCATTGCAGTTAATTATCATGTTCGCGTTGATGGGTGCAAAGCAACTTTAAATGACTCCTACATGTCACTGTTATACTGATATACTAGTATATAAATTCTGACACCCATAAGCCAAGTGAGTGAACATCTTTGTGCTGCCATTATTATTAACAAGACTCAGACAGACGCTAATAGTACAAGTCAGGCTGGTCTTTTTAAGTTGCACTGAAGTAGAGCTGCAGTTGGCTGATACAAAATTAATTGTTTATGACCTGCCTTTAAAAGCAACAGCACCAAACATTCAAGTTTTCCAACTTTGGATTGCAAAATTGATATCTCTGGGTGCTAGTCAAAAACAAGCAGCGTGGGGCTACTGGTTGGACGACATTTTCGTGCTTATCTCGGGCTTTTACTGAACATTTTTACTATGAAGCCATGATATTAACATATTAGTGAGAAATAATAATTCCCATAGATATTATCATGCATGTAGAGGTTTGTGTGAGTGAGATTTAATATGTGAATGATTAATCAATATATAATCCTATCCCTATTAATTGAATTGAATGCATTTTGTTTTTGGGAACTTGTGATATGTTTTTTAATAGAATAAACAGTTCATTGATTTATCCAACCATGATTAGTAAAGAAGTGTTTAATCTAATTAATGTAATTGGTAGTTGCAGCCTTGCTGAAGTGATTCATTCACATTTGAAAGTTATGGAAACTCGACGAGAACAGTAGAAACAAAGGGATTTCTCAGCTGGGGATAGTGTAATTAAGCATCTACTAAATGCACTAGCAGCTCTCTGATTATTTTCAGTAATGCACAGACCAAATCAAATGAGTTGGGAACCCACAAGAATCACATGCCTCGAAGCCTTTTATTCACAGGAAATGCACACCTGACCTAATATCATCTTATGTTCAACTTGTATCAACATGTTTCTCAGACGTGATATTGTTATGATTCATCAGTAGCCCTGCCCACGGAGACAAATCCTTCATTTAACACTTTGGGTAACTGACAGTTATTCACAATATATCTAACCTCTCAACTGTCTATCCTTGTTTTTGTATTTTTACCAGCTAGATTAATAAGTAAACCAGTCTTATTAAAGAAAAATAAAGGCGGTGGAGCTAGAGTAGAACTTCAAAGCTACTGTCTTTCATTTAACCTGACACAAGTCATCCTGCACTGTTTAATATATGTATTTTAAAAGATTTATCACAGTGCTCACTATTATTTTAATGAGGACTATATTTCTGGGTTAAAAGTAGTCGAGACAGCAATAGCATCAGTGACTGCATTACATATAACTGTGGGTTGATTGGAAGGCTGTGATTGAAAATGGCCCCTCGCAGCAGAGATCGGGTGAAAATTACAATCCCCATGTACGCAGCCTACACATCTGTATCAATCAAGGAGTACAGCTGCACTAGCCATTGGGATATTCATGTCCATTTTGCACAATTACCACCCACCAAATCTAATTTTGTTTTTCTGACATGTACAGTAAGGGCAAGGAATGAAGAAATAAGATAAAGTGATTTGAGATGAGAAAGATATTTGGCTGTACAAGTCAGTGAATTCACAATTAATTGCATCTTTGCCCAGTTTTCTGTTCCACAGCATAACAAATACTTTTTTTTTTGTGACGGGCAGAGCTGAATTTCCTAATAAGAACTCATCATGTCATTGTTTGTGTTGGGGAAAGGGTGAGGGAGATGAAAGGGGAGCTGCAGCAAAACCGTAAGAGCCTGTGGCAGAAGTAAATTGTGTGATTATGGTGTCATGAAACATGTTGTGCACATCCAGACATCTAACTTTAGAGCGATCAAGAGATGAAAATGTGCACTGCCAACTGATCATCTGCTCTTTCCGTATTTAAGGACTGTCAGGCTTTCTATTATCGCAGATTTAGTGCTATAAATCTTAAGTCATTTTTGAAGCAGTGGATCCTTGTTCTTAAACAGGAGTTTAAAATCAAGCTCTTCATTTCTAGCTGTTGATGGTTTTGTTCTGCAAATGACATCTGTCTGTAGCAGATTTTAACAGCTCTAGTTAGCCAAGTAAGTTATCGTGGACTGTAGTTGAAAACGCTCCCTCCAGCTGACTTTATTTTAAAAAAGAGAATTTTCTAGTGTCCTAAATATGTTCTTGATACCTGTATTGTGCAAAGGTTTTTGGCACTTTCAGATGTTTGGATTCCTATGCATCACACAGTACTATCAGCGAGGCAGCATGACAGCAACCACCATACTTTGTATATACCCCTTTACCTGCATGTCCCAGGTAAAAAAAATCATTATCCTCTCCAGTTAATGTGCCATGTAGATTACATAAAAATATAATATATATGAAACTTTACTATAGAACCTGTTAGACCAAGTGTTCGGAAAATATATAATAATGAAAATGTAAGATCTGATCTATTTTGTTCTAACAATTCACTGTTTAGCTGCCTGACTTTATTTCATATTTCCAAACAGTATGTTTTCACCTTTAACATTAGTTAAAAGTTGGGTAATATTAGCTGGGGCTGCTGAAGTATGAACATGAATGAATCATGCTTCTTCTTTTCTTTTTTGTTTTTTTTGCTATGATTGGACAGTTAATAGTCGGGGTGGGGTTTAACCAATACTCAATTCCTTGAGATGGATTATGTGATGTTGACTGCTCCAGTGGCTCTTTGATTGAATCAAAAGATTATACAGATCATTTACAATGTTGAACAAAGCAAGATAATAAGGGAAGCAATTAACATGAAAGCTAAGCAGCAAAGTGTGCAGTTGTGGATACGTGTGTGCAGCATATGAGTATGGGAGGGGTGTTGATGGATCCATAATCATCTCTCCTGCAGAAAGGAAATGTTAATATTCGATGTTTTGATTCACTGTCTAAGGCCTGTAAAAATGAGTACGTGATACATTTGGCTTGGAAACGCCTTCTGCTCTGTCTCTGCACCATCCAGCAATGAACAGCAGATTAAATGATTCATCACAGCAGAGACAGCTTCCGGAGAATGAGATGAGATGAGAGTGGGAGCGATGTCATTTTATATCTCCCAGAGAAATACACAAAGCCAAGATGAATTGTAGCTGCTGGAGGCCGACAGTACTGAACCTGGCAGCGCCCCACAGGTGTGATAGTGCCACGATGTTTGTCCAGCACCTGTGATTAAAGAAGCAATACTCCCCTGATGTTGCCCTCTCCTCTCTGCTGCACACAGCCTCAGCTCGGACAAGTTAAAGGTCAGTGAGGCTCAGATGGGGAGACGATCTAGATCTGAAGCAGGTCGTTCAGCCCCATGAGTGCTGCTCCGTATCTCAGTATAGGCTAACTGTACCCCAGCTCGTTCTGGCATGCTGTTGTTTACAAGTCTGAAAGGGCCAAGTTTGTTTTTCTTTCAAGTTTTGGGATCTTTTTAGCAATTTCAGACTGAGGCAGTAAATCACACACAAAAGCTCCAGGCATCAACAACACATAAAAGTGATTTTCATTGCTTTCCTGTTTGTTCTTTAGCCATTTGTGTCTAATGAAACAATATCAGAAAATGAACTAGCCTCTTGTATTGAATTGAGAGAGGGGTGCTCACAGTGTTTTGTTTTTTATTCTGTACTGTAGAAACGATAAATTTCACATGAATCAGACTTGATTGTGGAAGGTGCCCTCTGGTCTGTTCCATTCACTAAGGCATTCCTAAAATATTTAATTTCTGTGCATGCATGTCTTTGAGAGGATTGTGGTTAGCTGCATTTATAAAGCTAAAGCCATGATAATTACTTCACTAATTTGCAGCATTTGTGCTAAACCGATAAGACGCCCTCTTTCATGGGATTCAGAGGCTGCCATCAATAATGTGACTGCTTGGGGTAAAAGTGATTTAAGGCCCATTTCACACTTGGCTTAAAAAGAGAGTGATGGCTGTGCACTCTCAGATACACACAGCTGCCATCATGGCCATATCCTATCCACAAGCTCTGCATTTAATGCCAACAAACAAACTTGAAGATGGTGGAAATGTCTCTCTTAAAAGTACTCTTTTCCCGTGTGTGTGTGTGTGTGTGTGTGTGCACTCTTCTTTTTGTTAAAGTCAGACTGTAATCAAAGATCTGCACCGCTTGTTGGTATTTTTCAACAGCATACCAGCTCAGTGCACCGAGGATTTACAATGACAAATCTGCACCTAGCGATTTTATATCCAGTACCAACATTCAGCACCAATGCAGGTAGTAGTGTGGGTGTAAATGATGGGGTCTGATGGGGTGGGGGGTGGCTGAAGAGTTTGAATCCTGTTACCAACTTGCAATCAGTGTTGACATTTTTATTATTTGTTTAGCAGGTATTTTTATTTGTTTATCGTTTTAGTAGATATTTGGGAATAAAAATTAGTAAAAATTTTAACAAGATGACTTTGCATGATAAAAAGTCAAAAGATTACCAAATGTATTAGAATTCATTCTGAGTTTGACATGAGTGTTTGTAGCAAATATCAGGGCAATCCAGCTGCTATTTTTCAAGGCGTTTCCCTCAGAACTACAATTGTGGTGCGAGTGGAAAAATCTGTACAAAAGAATATCTGCACAAAGTGTTGTGCAACTCAGAACAGAAGACATCAGGGGAAGCATCAAAGTCATTGGGATCCATCCTCTGGGATTCATGGATGTCTGTAAAAAGTTTTATTGTCATCTTATTGTTTGTTCAGTTTGAGCTGGAATTTTTGACTTCCCAGTTGGGAAATTTTAACTGGAATGTCCCTGACGCCAGATTTCCGACTCTGAGAGTCAGAGGAACTGCACCAATCCTGACCTCTGCAGTAATACACTGTTTAGTAGCGCTTCTGTCTTATTTGTGTCTTACTGAATAAGAACTCACAGTAGTCTTCAATTTCTATCTGTAGACATTTTGTTATGATGCTTGCATGCACAAAATATTGCATAAAATGTTATCATTATAGGTGGACAGACCAGCTAACTGTCATTGCCATCCATTAGGCCACACCGTCAGAACGGCTAAAAACATCGCTGCTGATGTTATGCCCAGGTTTTGTTAGATTGTCTAGTCCTGACACTCCTGATTTGGGCACACTTAGAGTTTTCAGAGATCACTGAGGCTGTGAATGAATGAATGAAGGAATGGATGAGAGGTGAAGGTTAGAGGGGTTGTGTTTCAATGTATGTAGGTGCCCTTGTTGCCTATAGCCAACAAGCTGGTGGATCAGTGACTTCATTAAAAGACTGATGGTACTCTGTGGAATGCTGAACACTGATGATCAACACAGAGCTCTGCTGATTAAAGTCCCATTCCCTCAGTGTAAGCACTAATTATCAAGATTGACATGCTGCTATCGCTTCTCTCTGAGCTCAGACGTCTGGCCACTCTATGTCCTCTATCCTCCACGGTCATGCTCTTTGGTAGCACAAAATGGATTTCCTACCGAGCAGGCAATACATGAACCTAGACAATGGCTTTAATTTCATGCATTTATTTCAGGTAAACAGTGCACATCATGTTGCTAAAACACCTATGTTTTGTTAAGCAAACGCTGTCCTGAAAATGATGGTATTGGTTCACCTAAGTTATAGGGTTTGTTTGTGGGAGGGTAGAGTATTTGCATGTCATTACAATAAGTTCTTCAGCTAATTAGCCACTGATACCTGCAGTGTTTTAGTGACCCTCTCTACCTTTGTTCATTCGGAAAGGCACCATGTTAGTTTAGCAGAAAGTCGTCTCACAGTTGTACTGAAACTCAGATGAGCAATTTATTTGAAGCTGCTCTTATTAATAATTTTATATTGACAATTGATCAAATGACTACATCTAATGTGGGGACTTCATGGAGAATTATTAGCTGGTTCTTCGGTTCCATTCAGCTCTACAGGGCATTTTAGCATCTTTCAGCATCTTTTTTTGGTTGTACAGCCCAATTCTACTGTTTTGGCTCTCATCATCCTCATTTCCAGTAAGAACAAGCAGCTATTTTCAGCAAAAAAAAGAGCACCACTATATACTGTTCTACCAGCACTAAACGACAGATGGACAAAGTAAGCAACACAGTGGAGCATTTAGCAGCCACAAAAAAGCTAAAAAGGCAGTTAATGTCACTTAGATTTGTCAGATTGAAGGAAGTACGGCTATAGTAACATTAGCAGAGTACTGCCTGCTAATGTTACTGTGGATTTATATGACTGCTCACGTTTTTTTTTCATGCCTATATGTCTGAAATATCTCTTCCATCACATGGCAAAAACTACTTTGTGACAAAACAAAATTGACATGACAAAAAAAGAACTGCGCCAGGCAGCAGAACACTGTTCGACTGATTAACCATTTTGACAATGAAATGTTACAAATAAATAAATAAATAGTGTATATAATCCAAGGTGACATCCTCAGATGTCTTGTTTTGTCTGAGCCATAGTCCAAAAATCCAAAGCTATTCACTTTGTGATCACGTACGACAAAGATGAGCAACATATAGTCTCTTTTAAGAAGTTAGACTCTGGAAGTGTTTGTCCTTTATGCTGCTTTAAAAATAATGAAATGATTACTCAGTAATCAAAATAGTACAGATTAATTTTCTTTTGCTAGACGTATGATTTAATTGTGCCAGTTCCAGTATTTACACTTGTTCTGTAGCCCCCCCCCCCCTCCCCCGAAACCCCCGACAAAGTGTAAATACTTTTCTATGCAATAAGTGCATGTAATTTTTTTAAATCAGTGCAAGTCACATTTTGCTCCACTTGTGTTATTTTTAGAATTAATGTTTTGTATGACTGAAAAAACAACCAAATTATTTAGCAACATGAAAAATATGAAAGACATCTACCCTTGGCTGGAGCAAAGAGGAGATTAGACATACTATCAGTGCTTAAATCAACAACAGACATCAACCGAGGATGTTAATTGAATGACCTCACAAATGTATTACCAGAACCCATTAGTGTCTGTGCTGCCTTAAGCCCTGTGAAGCAGACACAGTATGGCATCTTTAGACCATGAAGTGCTGAAACCCACAGGAAACATTTTGACTTTATCTTAACTGTAAAGCAATAATAACTCTGTCTAAAATTGTAGACATATGTATAAAATAACTATCTATACATGTATCATTTAAATGATCACACAGACCTGTGAGGAAGAGATAAATAGAAAGATAAAGCACAAACAGTGTCTTTGTGTAATTAGATTATGTCCACTAGGGCAGATTAAATTTGGTTCTTTCAGGCATCAGATTTGCTGAACATCTTGTAGCTGAGACAAGCTTTTTTTTCCATCACAGAACATGCAGTACTATATACAGCACAATGTGTCCAATGTTTGTGGAGGCACGATTTCCTCATAAGAGAAAGTTTCTTTTCATTTCCTTGAAGCATAGCTTACTTGTACCTTTGAAGGTGTATATTTCATCAGACAATAAGATGAAAGGGCTTCAGACCGAATGGCAGAAATGAAGAACTGATTTTCTTGGACATGTCTAGGTCTGTTGTAGGTTGAAAGGACACAGAGATGGTTCATAATCTGATTAGACATCCATTACTCCCTCATGGTGACATGGAACCAGTACAGAGCAGGAACTCATTGTGTAAGCACAATAAATACAATCTCTGGTCCATGTGCTACTGTATGCCAATGTATGAAGTCCAGACTTAATGTGGAGGATTGCAGGAATTTTAATTATTGCCTAGCAGATGTCTAAACTATGTGCATTCATAGATAAGAAATAATATAAAATGTATTTACACAGCATTTAAACAAAGTCACACAGGAATCTATAAACACAGTACTGGTGTTTATAGTTGCAGCCCTAAGCCAAAGTCATTTTGAAAATTAAACACATTCCTCAACATATTAAATGTGCCTATGTAAAACAAATATGAATTGCATAATGACAATCATCACTTCAATTTGGTCATGCAGTAATAGCCTATTGTACTTGCCTTTTCTTGTTTTTAAAAGTAGGGGAAAAATGTAGGATATGATGTTCCCTTTTCTGCTGCATTATTATTTATATTAAACTAACTCTGTTTTCCTTATAATAAAAAAAGGAAAATGCCTGTAATGAGGTGTTGTTTTAGTCTGGGGTTTTATGAAAGTATAAACAGAGTAAAAATAATCTATATATATACTAATAAGACAGACACTTGTAATATTAGACACTCTCTTATGCCCCGATTCTAACTAGCACTGAAATTACAATACTGTTAGACAATACAAACCACTGCTATATCCCTCAACACGTTAAAGACAAAAATGCAGGTGTTTTAGAGGGACAATATAAACCAAGGGAAGAGATTAACGATAACATAATAAAAGGAAAATGTTCAAACATAGGAATTAATGGCATCTAGCAGTTAACTTTGAAAAATGTGTGTAAAAATATAATGAGGTGTTTTCTTCATCTGATGATAGTGTTTATTGGGTGATGCACATTTTCATTATTGATTAATCTGAAAATTATATTTTTTGAACTGTTGAGTGGATGAAATGTGGAAAAAATGGCCATCTAAGTATCCAAAACTAAAAATTTATAACATTTATAAATTTTAAATTTGTAACAGAGGAAAACAGCAAATTCTCTCTTTAAGAAGATAAACCCAGCAAAGAAAACCCCACATGATGTATTCAAATTGCTTTCTTTAATTTGACGCACAACTCAGAACCCAAAATCAAATCAAATATTTATGATTAAAATCACCACATTTCAAAATTACATTAAAAATGATTAAAACTTGAAAAATACCTAAATGATCAATTGATGAGGTGACAAGAGTTTTCTTGCTGAAAAAAGCTGCAGGCTGAAAGTGACCCTGAGGAGAGCTGTGAAAGTGAATCAAAGCCCTCCATAGCTGTAGGCTGTAGAACCAAAAGAGTCAGCTTAAAGACACTAAAATGCTTCATGGAGGTGAAGAGAATTGCACAGTTGGCTGATCATTTTCTGTCAGTTTGTGACTATGCGCGACCTCTGTCATTTGATCTGATGTCAACGTTAGAATACTGACTAGAGCAGCTTTAAATAAACACAATATGAAAAGATTGTGGTATAAAAGCCACTAATAGCTCAGCTAGAATAATGAACACAATTTTTTTTAAAAAGCAAGCCTTTAATTTTTTTATGTCTCCACAAGCTCTTTCACAGCAGTGATCCAGCAACATTGCTCTCTGCTTTTGTCTGGTGTGCATGTGTTTCTGGCACACTTTTCAGTAAAGCTGAATGAATGAAGCGCATGCTGTTCATCATAAAAAACAGAAATAACACTTCTGTTGATTCTCACAGAGACCAGAGCCTGATTAACATATCATAATCCAGTTATTTGTCACATCAAAAGGGCCCTAATGTACAAATACATACAATACAAAAACATGTTTTGCCCACCATGACATCAGCCATTGATATGTGAACTGCTGTTTTGAAGCCTCCAGTTTGTAAAGTGGCCACAGCCATTTTGGGTTTTTGAAACTGGAGGAAACCATATTTGGAGGAGAAGGCGGAGCTGAGGAGGAGTGAGTGGCAGATCTGACCTGCTCCGTGCTCTCTCAAGGTCTGTCAATCACGTTAGACACGCCTTAATTCATATGCTGCTTTATCCTCTATTTTCCCCTAAATGGGACCACAATTTAAAAAATTTACATTATTTTTTCTATGGAAGAAGATTTGAAACTAGTGAATGAGACCATAGAGTTATTAAGAACCCTTTTACTGAGCTTTTAAATCAAGTGAGAGGTAGGGTGATTTCCCGATAGCGCTCTATACAAACTGACTCTTTTTGCAACCGATCCTTGATGGTCAGTAGATAAAATGCAGGTTTTAGACCCTTATGCATTGGCTTCACTTTTTAGCTCCCGTGTCAATTTTTATATGCAATCTGTGGTTTTACAGGTAGATTCTGATAACAAATTCTATAAGACTCATGTTTTCTTCTTGTTCTGTGAACTTTTATGGTTGATTCAAGTGGTGTCAGTGCCAGTGACAGCTGCAGACATGTCCATCTATAACCAGATGTTTCATCCATAAATATGAAGAGACATCAACTTTTCTGATGCTCTTCAATATGGATGTGAATCTGTCCTGAAGCCTTGACCCAATACTCCCTCTCATTGCTCCTCGCTTTTTATGAAACCCTCCCGGCCAACACCCTCACTGAGGAGGAAATATATCAAGGAGCAGGTCTCTTCTCTCTTATAGCGAGCGATCATAACACGGTGAAATATGCTGGCTCCAAGCCCAAGGCCCAGAAGAAATTTGTTACCCATGATTATATCATTTATTCACCTGCCACTGTGTTCTTGGATTTTTCTGTTCTCCCAGTTTCTCTCGCCATCTCTCTGTTTTCCTTGTTCATTTGTGAGAAAATGCTTCTTCATTTGTTTTGTGTGATTGAGGAGGGAGATGCAGGCAAGTCAGTACAGCCTTCGGTAAGAGAGGGAATCCAGTCACAGCTGGTGCATTGCTCGCCCATAATGAGCAAACGTGACAAGATGAAAGTGTGTAGCGTCTGCCATGTGCCACAGCCCTAGGAGGCACTTTGAAGAAAGGGCAATTTAAAGATATTCATGTGGCTCTGTAATTGTTGGTGGACATGAATAGAACTTTTTTTCTCTTCTGTCATCTATAAGCTGAAATCAGAGACAATTACACAGCTGACACTCTCTCCCAGAACCCTCGTCCCTGGTCTCCCCTGTGTGAGTCATATGAGATAGTGATTCACAGGTTATTATCCAAGATAGCTTTCATTCTTGTCCATGGTCCAGAAGTGGTCAGAGGTGTTGCCAAACTATGTCTCAGGATCCAGGAACTCAACCAATTTCCGTTCACCATAAACAGGAGTAATGGGGCATAAAGCCTCCTGCAGCTGAGGGCAGAATATCTTCTCTGCGTAAGCAAAGAATTATGCAGTAAACTGAATATATATGTCCTGTGTGACCTGATAGAAGCAGCGCTCAACTGAAGGAGAAAGACCTGAAGTCAGATGTTATTTCAAGGACGACCAGATTTTATGGATCAAATGTGTGACTAAAATAATACTCAAGGTTACTGCCCTCAGTGGTTTATTTGAAAATAATTTTTTAAAGGAATGGTTTTACTTTTTACCAAATAAGCTGATTTGTTTTTCTCCTGAGAATTGGATGAGAGGATCCCTACTGCTCTCATCTCTCTGTGTTGAACTGACTTTGTCAAAAGTTCAAGATTTGTGTACAAAAGCAAGAATTTAGGTTTTTTGGGAATTTGTGTATTTTATCTTTATAATTAATTATCTGTCTCACCATCACTAGGGGGAGAGTTCACAGCTATTTCCAGCGTCCTTGGCTCCAGCAGTAAAGTCTCATTAATCTTCCTCCTAGATAACATTAGGTGACTACAAAAAACTGTTACTGTACTCCTACAAGAGTATTGTGTAAACGTAAATAAGAACTACCACTACTATGATTTCCACTTCAGTAATAGTAACACTGATGAGAAAAATAACAATTCAATCTGTCACTTCAGTGAATTCACTTACATATTCTGGGTAAATATTTGATAAATTCAGCTGTTATGATGTTCTGCTCACAAACTCTTTATGAATTTGCTACAGCTCTTATTCTCACATCTGGCTAGGTTCTTCTCCATAACAACAGCAAGTGAAACCCATGGGTATTTAAGTATTTAAAGATTTTATTTTCAACTAATGGAACCCTTCCTCTCCCCCACGATTTCTCTAAAACAAGGCTGAAATAATTAAAATTATTATAATATAATATTTAATATGATCATTAAAATTATAGTTCTTTTTATTTTATTTCCTTCATGTTTGATTACATCAGCGTCTTTTTGTTGGGGGGGTTTCTTCCAGACCTAGCGGCTCTTTGTCTTAGGTGAATGCTGGATTTAGATATTGGCTCCAACAGCAGGTTCCATTTTTGATCTGGTTCCTGGTTTGCACAATAGCCAGATCCATAAACCTCAGAAGATAATGAATTTCATATTGGAAACATGCAAGTGATGTTAACAGTTTCTCATTTATAGCCAGCACTGACCTTTTCTTTAGCCATTTAAAGTGGTCAACGTCACCAATGGTAGATAATATCAGCTGCAGTTAATTAAAATTTCTTCTATGACAGTTGCACCCAAACCATTGACTGCTCATTCATCGGAGCCCTCCAAGCTGCTAACTACACTCTAACAAAGCTTGAGTGTAAAAATACATATCTCTCTGAAACAGCTCTTTGTGAGTGAATTGTGGAGCAACAGAGCAAGCTAATTAACCTCATAATTGTGAGTCGGGCCCTTTAGTATTTTGGATGCACTAGATTGAGAAAAATAAAGCGTAAAAATGAGGATGTTCCAGCTGTAATTTCAGTGTCTGACAACAATCAATATCAATCATCAGTCAATATTTCATGTCTCCTCCTGCTTATATCATTTTCAGGTTGGAGCTACAGGTTGTGAAAATTAATTAAGATAGCTTAATTAATATTAATGTTAATTAATTTTGTAGCTAAAACCTGTAGTATTTCTGGCTTCTTGCCAGAAACAGATGATCAAAGAACTAATCTGAATCTTTGAGTTGTATGTAGTTGTAACTTTGGTTACAACCAATTCATCAATTTAAACTTGATGAGATTCAATGAGGGATTCAAAGGGATTTGGAGTTGATGAGTGGATTTGATACTTGATACTGATTTAATAAAATGCTACTGAACAACGTCTTCGTTTAAAAATCTGACTGTTCCCATCCTCTGCTGCATTTCCTTAGCTGTAGACTGTGGCACAAGCAAATCTCATTTCACGTGTTATAATGTATAGGAATCCATAATGTCCACTGCATGCATGGAAATTGTGTGGCTGTCCGAAATGCATTTTTCAGCTCTGATAGGAGACTGACTCTGGCGAGGAAAGCAGAGAACAAAACTGGAAAATCCCTCCTGCAGTTCTTCAACTATCTGCTCTCCTCAGGCATCCAATATGTCAGAGGATGGTTGAAGTAAATTGCTACAGGTGCTGCTCGTGGATACAGCAAACAACAGTGGCAAGAGTCGTGGACTCTATAGATACAGAGCACAAGGGAATGAGGTTCAAAATCCACAAACTGCTCTTTTAAAATCCTACCATCTGTGCACTTAAGACCAGAATTAATCCCACCAATTTCTCTGACTATTATGAAAATTTTCTCGGATACATATAGTAACAGTTCCCCTTTAAGTAATTTGCATGTTCATCTTTTGAAAGGAATCTACAGTGTGAGATCAAAGTCCCACTTTAACTCATTAGTGGATAAGATGGAAAATAAAATTCCCAACCCATCTGCATATAGCTTTCTCTGATAGCCGCTATTAACAAACGGTGTAAAGGCCAACACGGAAATAATTCCTCAGTTTAATTTCTGGCTGTGTGAGTTAGAATGATATTACTTTATTTTTTTAAAGCAGACTTTCTGCCATCCCTCTCCCTCTCTAACCGTACGGTATATTCCTCCTCCACTGAAATTTCTGAGTCAGAAGCACATAGAAAGTGTATTTCTATTCAATTAATGATGTATTCCTGCACACTTGCCACTGAGCTGTCAAGTGAGTGTTGCTCAGAATAGCTCTCAGGCTTTCCCCAACTGTCACCCAGCACCTCTAACAATGAAATTATTTAAAACTCTGAGATTAAAAGCAAATAGGATTAGTCAAGATGTCACACACTCTTCTTAAATGACATTTTGTTAGTGCCATAGCTCAACTTTATTCATTCCAAGCTGCTGTGTGCCCTGATTCAGAGAATTTATCAGATTTTTTTTCATTCTCTTCTCTGCATCTCAAAACATTTTCCTCCTCATGTTCTCGATGTTACACTCCTAGAAACCATAAGATCACGGCTCTTGTTGGAATCTGCCACAGTCACACATCGCTCCTGACGCTCGCGCTCATACACACGTAGTTGACACCAATAAACATCTCACTGAGAGTCTTATCATTCCAGTCGGATCAATTTTAAATATCTCTCAGGAAATACAATTGGAAAAACATTCATGTGTGTCCTTCTGTTCATGCAGCCAATTCTGCTCAGCTCAGACTATAGACTATAAATCACCACTAAGAAAATCTCCTCACTCAGCTGTCACTGTCATGCAGTAGCACACGAGTGTTTTACAATACACGACAGAAACCTCTCCAGTATGTTAGTGAAACCTCTTGGGCAACAATAATTCTGACTTTATTTACACTATGACCCTGATTCCCTGTTCACTTTACACCTTGATGCTATATTTTTCATTCACACTTCGATACTGTATATTTTCTGTTCACTTGAAAGCTTGATAATTTATTTGTCTTGCTCACCTTAGACCCCAAAATTGTGTATTTTCTCTTCATTTTAGACCTTTATTTTTCCTCTTCAGCTTATATATTATATATTTCCTTTAGAACCTGACACTGTATTTTTCCTAGTACGTTTATGTGACTAACTGGTGTTGCTCTAGTTATGGTCTTATTTCAAATTGTAATGAGTATCCGTTGTAACTATTATGCCACCAGGAGTTGGTTCGTGTTGAACATTTTGTTGCCGTAGCAACCGCTACTGACACAGTTCCATAGCAACAGTTTAAGTGAAATTTTTACATCCACCATTTCGCATCATTTAACTACTTTGGAAATGCTCTTATTGGTTTATTGCTAATCCATCCATGGCCATTTTCACCTTCCAGGGGGCTCTGGGGTAAAAACTTGTTCTAGGGCCCCTGCTGAGACCCACAATACATGATATCTAGAAACCGCCCCGTTCTGTAGAGCTGAAATGAGCAGTAGAGTAATTAGTCAGACAAGTTTGAGAAGTTACAAAATGTTACAGTTTTGACTGTTAACGTGACATGTCATAATTATTTTGTTTTAAAAAAAAAAAAAGTAGCCTTAAAATACCTCTATGATGGATTAACACTATGTTATTCCAGGTTTTCTTTCTGTTAAAGAGACTTTTCCTGCAGATCAGCAACATCAGCCTCTTTGACCACAAGTGGTGATTATACGAAAAACATCTGAACCCACCGCAGTTGTGTGCTAAGATGTAGGTATAGTTTTACACTGGTTTTCATTTAAAACTAGGTGCATTTTCCATCATTAAATATGGACTAAGGACGAGAATTTTATATTTGAACTGTGGAGGTGTGGAGTAGGTGAAGATACAGTAATACACTGATAAGTGTTTCTGAGACTGAGAACTTTGACTGCTGTTATATTTGTTATTTTTGTATTTGCATTATTACATTGAGACTGTTCCCTTAAAGGTGAAAAAGTGAATGTTTAACAGGGATTTATTTTCCTATAATATGGGATTTACAGTAACAACATTTGCCTTTTTTCAAAGTATGTGGGTGGCACTTGACACTGTAGGTCAACAAAGCATATCACTTTAACCTGGTCGACGTCTGTTCATTTTACATTAAGAAAAACAGACACTTGTCTTTTGTGGCTAAATATGACCATATCTTGACCATAATCGTGGTAAATAAGAGCATACTCATTCCCTGGGCAAATCAGACATAACTGTACTTGACGGATAACCCTGCTTAACCATATGTTTGTGATGTAAATTGTTTTCAGTTGCTGTCATTGCATGTGTTTTACTGAGAAACAGATCATAAGCTTGTCCAGACTGAGCTCGCTTTGATTACTTCAAAGACAACAATTAAAAGTAGCGCATGGTGAAGCCTGGTTTGTAATCATAATCATTTTCAATAGGATAGAAGCACCTCTCTTCTCAAAGTAGTGTAGCCGACAGCATATGGTATGCATCAAAACACCCACTCCTGTTGTGTGGTTTTTTTTTTTTGTCTATTTTACATAGCAATCATCTGCAACGTACATTAATTCTCCTGAGAAGTGGCAGTTTTATCACATTCGCTCCCTGGATTGGCCCATCTCAGCTACTGCACCCTAACAGCTTCTCCTGTCAGTATTGTTCATCTGATGTTTGCTGCCTGCCATCCTCTAGTGTAGCAGAGAGAAGGACAGAAGTGACTGAGGAAGAAAGAATACCAAGAGGGAGGGGAGAGAGGTACATGGCTAAGCAACAACACGCACTTAAAATCTTTGTACAGTCCAAAAGACTGCTTTATGTTCTTTTATTTATTTTTTATTGGTTGTTTCGTCTACAAAATTTCAGACAATACTGAAACATACCCTAGATAATTTCTCAGAGCACAAGGTGATGTCTTCAATTTACTGAAGATATGTAAGTTACAGTGATACCTTTGTCTTCACTTTGCATGTCAATGGAAAATATTTCAATCTTGATTTGTAATAGTTTTGTACTGACAAATGAAGTCACGCTGCCTTTAGGTCGTGCTCAGGTTTAACGTTGGAAGGTGATGACAAAGAATTTTGCTATTAAATTTAGGACTTGTAGAAATGATTCATTACTTTATGTACTGTGCATTTAGAAACTATTCAGTCCCCTTCACTCTTGTATTATGTTACAGCCTTTTTGCACCTGAGCTAAATTTCAAGTTTCACAGTGAATGGTCTGAACACTTGTCAATGTGATATTTCAGTTTTTCTTTTTTAATGAATGTGCAAAAATTCAGTTTTCCTTTTGTCATTATGGGGTATTGAGTGTAGTTTTGTAAGGGAAGCAATTTTTTTTCTTTCTTTTCTTTTCTTTTTGCCAAAGGTTCCAACATAACAAAACCATTTGAAAGCACTGTAGATAGCATTGTGTCAGCCTTAGGTTGGCAGAAATACACTATAAATCAACGCTGAGTCACACAGGATGGAAAACTGCTTCTTCATGTTCTAGATGTGCTGTAGACCTTATTGCACATCTGGCTGCACCCCAACCAACAATGATCAGTTGGTAGAAAGATAAGTAGCCGTGTCATGACCAAAATGTTTTAAAAGTTATGTTTTGAAACTGGGAGTTGGGGTTAACTGCTTGCCACTATCTTGAGAGTTGTTTGGAGCCACAAAAGCACATTTGTTTGATGGATGGAGCGAGTACTTGGCCATTACTACGATCAATTTGATAGGCGAGGCAATCAAGGTGGAACCACCGCCAATCAAACTCCACTTTAGATGCTTTTAAAGTCTCATAATTGAACACTGATTTTTGAAATCATCACTAACACTCAAAAGCTACCAAGACCCTAAAGTTTATTGAATTTGTATTGAGATGTTAGATTTTCCACTTAAATAAAATCCAGGTAGTTTTTTGTAACCAATATGTAACTGCCATTAGATAAATTGCATCTCATTACTCTCAAGCAGTCATGTGTGTTGATCCTTGGGAAAGTCTTCCTGTGACATTATCTCATTATATTTTTAAAAATATACAACCTGATTTAAAGGCTTTGAAGGCTACAAAAACTGGCTCTTGGGGATTATCTCTCTGGAGGGGAAGGAGCAGGAGCAGGAGGAGGAAGAGAACCAACTCAAAGGACACAAGAGACAAGGCAGGTGTGAGGCTTCTCATGAGCCCACCCTGAATGCCACTGTGTTTGAAGCCTGTCACTTTTCCAAAAAGTAAAATTCAGATTAATTCAAACTGACTAATTCGCTGTCACCAACTTTAATGCAATCCCATCGACTGTGCATCCAAACCAATGTCATTATTATCTTATTTTTTCCCCATTTTCTATTGAATGTTAGAATTTCAAATAAAAAGAAACTAATTACTCTCCATACAAGTGTGTTGAAGAGAGGTAGACAATTAAACTTTATTTACACCAATTAGCCACAACATTAAAACTGGTAACTGGTTTTAAGAAGGTTTAAGAAGTTTTGCTATTGCTAAATAGCTATGGTTAGCATTAGCAGCTTTGTACTTACCAATGTAGAAGAAACACACTTGTAATATCATTCCGCACTTCCTGAAGTGCTGCTCAGGATGTACTATAACCTTGTCTTCTAAATGAAGAACTTACCTATATTATAAAGTAAAGAACTGTTGTTCTGGAGCAATAGAAATAATTCCTTTAATTTTGTGGCTGATTGGAGTATTTTCAATATAGTTAGTCTCAGAACTCAAACTCTCTCTTATCTTACTTTGAGCATGGGTAAGCAAACCATATTCTTTACAGTTTGCTGTAAATTCTCACATCAACATTATCTTTCCTTCTCTCTAAAGTCACACTCCTGTGCACAGACAGTTCAGTTTTGACTGATATAAGTGAGTGTCAATGAAAGTTTTCCAGCCCAAGAGCCACGGATTCACTGTTCTCTAAAAAAAAAAAAAAAAAAAAAAAAATTATATATAAAAAACTATTTTGAGTCATGAATGAAAGTAAAGGAGTGTTATCATCCGTGATGAGTGAGCCTCGCTCACAGAAGCTGATGGGATCTTATCTTCAGTAACTTCCTGACTGTTGCTTCGATAGCTGCACTCTTGGCAGTGACCTCAGATAACTGCTGCGACAGAGCACGTGTTCTCCCAGACGAAAAACAAAAGCAAAAAATGAAAAACCTTGCATCAAAACTTTACATCAGCACGACTGACTGCGTGGCTGTGCACATTAGTGACCATTTAGAGTGGTAGGCAAGAGGAAGACAAGAAAAAGTGTGGAAACACAAAGAACTCTATTTTTGTGACGGTACATGGGGTAACTTGGTCAGTTAAGTGGTATTTTAGTCAATTGCATCATTGCTTTCCGTGCTTGTGCATATTGGCTATTTTGGCTCACTGTGGACTCGAAGTTGCAGTGTTTGGAGGGGAAATGCAGCAATGTGCAGGGCTGTAGCCAGCATTTTAGAAATACTGAGGTCATTTTTCCAAATGCCTTCAGGAGAACTTCAAGACATTTTTAATTAACCAAATTATTTTTTAAGTACTCTAAAAACTTTTTTATTTAATTTTATTTATTCATTTAAAAGTTGAATTATACTTAATACTACTATATTGTATAATTTTACAATACAAACATGGTACATTCTAAGATATTTGGTCTAAATTATATGGGAATTTTCTCTATGCCATTCAAACATAGAAGACCTCAGTCTCCTCAAGGGTAGTTAATTATGTTGTCTAAATTCCAGATAGTTAAGATCTTAGATCCGATAAGTATGTAAAAATAGAATAATTTAATATTAAATTGAATTTAATATTACCTCTCTAAACCAAACCCAAATGAACTGTTAGCTAAAGACCCACGGCCTTCATTTTGCTCAAATGTGCTTTCTGAATCTGAATCTGTAATATGAAGTTTTATTTCACACCAGAGTTACATAAATGGTTAAGGGATGTTAATTTTCACCTCTGTCTCTTGCAGTGTGACTGTGGAAGAGTTGGATTAGCTCTTTAATCAAGACAGAAACATTAATGGGAATATAAATAGGTAGAAGATATAGGTAGGAAGATATTTTAAAAATGCTGGCTATTCTGAATTTAAATTCAATTTAATTTCAGTATTATTTGCTAAATTTTGTTGACATTTGCACTGATGATGAAATCAATTTTAACTTTGACCGCAAGTTTATATCTAGGCAAACAAATACTTATTAGGTCTTTCATGTAAAAACCTGGACCATTAACTATAACAAGCTCATAGTGGAATTATCATGAAACACACTAATTTAGCAGAGTCAGCATCCGTTCTGTTTGTCTGACACTGACTGACATTCCCTTATTCACCATCTTGCTGCTACAACACTGCACAGGTGCGACTCCAAAGCTGCGTCGTCATTTCATTGTTAACAAAATCGACAGTGATTGGCAGGCAGGTCCAATTACAGCAGCAACTGGCTGACACCAGCACAGGCCATCAAATTCCCATTTGGACTTCCAGTTGTCAAATAGTCCCATTGATCCAGGAGCTGAGGAATCTATTGAAAGCTGATGAGGAGATGTTACAGTCCAGGTCAGGGAGACGAGTCAGGATGGGCTGAATTAATGATGCATCGTGGGAGATTGACATGATTAGTTGTGGTAGGGAGAGAGCTCTGGAGTTTTGTTATTCTACAGAGTCTTCATTTCATTTTACTCATTCAAATGGAGCATAATTATGCATTAACCCATCAAATGACATTGAATAACAGACATAGTTTAAGTTTAGCAAAAAGGCCCATATAACATAAGGCCATATGAATATCAAATACATTTGATCATGACAGCTATTTACTTACCAAGCCCAAAAAAACAATGGACATTAAACATCAAACTTTATTCCTTTAATCACCAGGAGCTGTCTTTAGTATTTGAAAATGACCTCCTGGTTTTGCATCTGTCACTTCTTCTCCTCTACTGAGGAGACCAGGCTCAGTCAGCCAAACTCATCACTTTCCAGCACAAAGTCACTGTAGCAACCAGAACCTGAAGAAGTGGTACTGCTCAGTGGACACATTATAGCCTCTATACTGTAAACGCGACAGTGGCTAAAGCTCTTCAAAAGACTCTTAAGCAAACAGCTATTAATAATAATGTTGGCTATGTAGAAATACAAAAACCTGCAAACAGACTCTGTTTAGGGAGTGTGTTGCACTGGACTAAACAAGATACAAAGACTTTGCAATTAAGTCACGTCACAACAGGAACAGATTAACAGTCTGGATACTAAAACCTGGAAAACCAGCAATGACAAGAGCCCCTGTGACCAATGTGTAGTTTAGAAGGGTGTGTTTCATGCAGGTGTATTTTTAAAGGGGAAAGTTGAAGAACTAAAGGCCACACAAAGTGCTTTGGTTTGTATTGAACCAAAATTGAAATTGAATTGAAATTCAAATGACTATATTTGGCTTAATAATGACACTCTTCCCCTCTGTGCTCCTTTGGTGAAGTAAAATCATTAATATTCTAATACTAATATTTAAAAGTTTAATCATTCACAAGTTGCATTTCACTGATTGATATTGATAAGAGCAAAATGATTTTTGATAATGATATTTTTCCCCATTAACTGCAGCGTTGTCATCCAAACAGCTGCCAGATGCTGTGGAATCACTGGTGCAGTTCTATCTGTGTACGTCTACACCGATGAGCCATAACATTATGACCACTGGCAGGTAAAGTAAATAACATTGGTTTTCTCTTTACAGTGGCACCTGTCAGTAGTTGGGATATATTAGGCAGCAAGTGAACATTTTGTCCTTGAAATTGATGTGTTGGAAGCAGGAAAATGGGCAACGAAAAATGTGAGGGACTTTGACAAGGGCTAAATTGTGACTGCTCAACAACTGGGTCAGAGTATCTCCAAAACTGTAGCTCTTGTGGGATCTTTTTAGTCTTCAGTTTTCAGTACCTACCAAAAAAAGTAGTAAAACTAGTGAACCAGCAACAAGGTCATGGACCAAGGCTCATTGATGAGCATGGGGAGAAAAGGCTGACCTGTGTGGCCTGATCCAACAGAAGAACTACTGTAGGTCAAAGTGCAGAAAAAGTTCATGCTGGTTCTGATAGAAAGGTGTCAGAACACAGAGAGCATCACAATTTCTTGCCCATGGCTGCAGACTGGTCAGGGTGCCCATGCTCACCCTTGTCCACCAACAAAAGAGCCTAAAATGGGCATGTGAATGTCTTAACTGGACCACGGAGCGATGGAAGAAGGTGGCCAGATCTGTGAATCATGTTTTCTTGCACATCATGTGAATGGCTGGGAGCAAGTGAGTTGCTTACCTGGGGTTGACATGGCAGCAGGATGCATTATGGGAGGAAGCTAAGCTGGCAGAAGCAGTGTGATGCATATCACCTACCTAAACATTGTAGCAGACCAAGTTCACCCCTTCATGTACACAGCATTTTCTCATGGCAGTGACTTCTTACAACAGGATAATGCTCCCTGTCACATAGCAACATTGGTTCAGGAACGGTTTGAGGAACACAACAGGGAGTTCGAGGTATTGACTTGTCCTCCAAATTCCCTAGATCTAAATCCAATCCAGCATCTGTGGGATGGGACCAGCAAGTCCAATCCAGTGGAGGCCCCACCTCACAACCTACAAGACTTAAAGGATCTGCTGCTAATGTCTTGGCGCCAGATACCGCAGCTCACCTTCAGAGGTCTAGTGGAGTCTAAGTCAGGGCTGCTTTGGCAGCAAGGGGGAATCTACACAATATCAGGCAGGTGGTCATAATGTTATGGCTGATCAGTGTAAGTGTGTGTCTGCTCACGTGCATATGATGTATTCCATAATTAACTTATTATTTTTTTTCTTTTCAGGTCAGCACAATCATGAAGAACCACTTTAGACCACTTTAATGCCTCAACTTTCATCTTAATTAAATTGACATTAGCAAAGCAGAGTGATGTATTCCTCATAAATAAGAGTTGGAAGCTCTTCAATGCTGCGAAGTTGCAGTATCAGTAAAAGATAGAAACCTCAAATTAATAACTCACTAAATTGGCACCAGTATGAATTTCCAACTGCAAAGTTTCACTACAATTAATATCAGTTGGTATGGCT
Organism: Rachycentron canadum; assembly: GCA_038496675.1. Lineage (NCBI taxonomy): Eukaryota > Metazoa > Chordata > Actinopteri > Carangiformes > Rachycentridae > Rachycentron > Rachycentron canadum. Next base: position 7,988,717 of record CM076650.1, on the reverse strand, counting down.
GCTATGCCAGAAAGCTCTACAAAAGTAGTTCATTAGTAAGTTGGAAAGCCATTTGCAACAAGTAATTAGCTGTACTTATTCTGAATGAATATCAATAATTTAAAACCTGTTGAGCATATACTAGATTTCTCACTGCAGACGAGCTGATCTTGTGTTTTCCTCCATCAAATGTAAACTTCTAACCTGTTTGTTATCTGTGTTGCTCCAGAGAAACCGCTATGTTTCCTTTTTAATTATTCCAAAGTATTAATAATAAAAGCAAAAGTATAAAGAAGCACTGAAAACACGAATCAACAACCAGAAGTCTTAGTCCACTTCTATAAGCCCTGCAGCTGCATTTTCCACCAGACTGAAGAACAAACTCCTGACTGAGGTGAGAGCAGAGTTTACAGTGGGGACAAGATGAGATGAGGCATTGATAACCCTCTCAAAGTCTGTAAAGGACCAGATAAGATTTTATTCTGAGACGTTCATGAGCTGCTGGTGAGAGGAAGCTCTTTGAACCCTCTTGACCTGATCAGTGAAACAGTTTGGAGTCATGTATCATCTTTAATGGATGGTCTAGGTCGACAGGCAGCCAAGTTTATCTTTTCTTGTGTTGCTAAAATAAACTCAGATCCCGTGTCTGTTGTTTATTCAGAATTATTCAGGAGAATTAGTCGTACTAGTGCATAATCCTGGACTTATTTATTTTGGGGATTTGGGAGCTGTTGTCAGTGAGAAGTGATATCAAAGTACTGGCAATGCTTGTGAGTGCAAAACATGAGTGTGATGTTCACACATCAGAAATGTGAACTGCTTTACTTTTGGTCTACCTGTGTAGATGCTCGTTTGTTTGTCAAGTTGTTCAAACATGCATTTTGTCTCCCTCAACACGTGTTTGTATAAACAAAAACATGAAAAACAATTGTACATTATTGGTGTCAGAAACTTGCCATATGACCCTAAACTCAGAGAGGAAATGTCTGTAACATCATTACTAGGCCTGCCTGCTAAAGATAAATGACTCAAATCATCAGTCGAGGAGGAAGCAATTAGAGTTGAAGGTTTTCCCATAATTTCTAAATTATTAGTGAGAATATATCACTTTCCCATGATTATTCGTCATAGAATAAATTTGCTTGAAAACAGAACTAATGATAATTATTCATGACAATTATTCTGTTTTTCATGACATATGCCAGATTAGGTTGTGTATTTTTAATGGTACTTTGAAGAACAGGAGTATTGTTAGTGAACATTTAGGTGTTTTGATTTTTGCAGTTTATACATTGCATGTGTTTCCCGTTGTCATGCAATATGCCCCTCTGCTCTGTTGTTGGATGCAGGTCTGCAGGTCTAATTGAGTCATTTGTTGAACCATGAGCTCATTTGTGGAGGAAAAAAAAGATGTCAAATTAGATAAAGTTCATTATGCTACTGGCTGATAACATTTCAAGGTCAGACTATATAGGTACAATGTTAATATGGTTTAGGGAAGGTGTCTTTTGGTCAGTATCCACACTGTGAATCTTTTAACAGTATATTTACAGTGATTTACTGTGATTTAGTTTCTAGCTAGAAATACTTACACAGTTCTTTACTGTATTCTTGCAAATTTACAGCACAACACTCTTCAGTTTGTTCAGTGAATTGACGTATATTCACAATATGTTACTACACTTCAATCTACAGTATGTGCTATGTGTTTAATGATAAGTAAAGAATGTTATTAGTGGATACAGTTTCATATCTTTTACTATGTGAGGACACTGGCACATAAATACTTAAAAACCCAGGATCCCACAGGAATTCTTGACAAGATTCTTCCCAAGAAACTGAAGGAGACTTTAATTCCCCTGCCACCCTCCCCAAAAATAAAATACAAGGAACTCAAATTTTCTGGTTTTTATTCCTTGTCTAACTCCTGGGAAAATCACCATTTTTTTCTTGCTGCATCATTGCACATGTAACAACGTATGTATGCATGAACTTGAAACCTGGTTTGTCACAAAAGCATGACCATGACTGTTCCCTTACCTCAAACACTGGATAATGGCAAAGTTCTCGTGATGTTAACTTGGCACTTATTTTAAAACAAACCATGATCTTTCCTTAAACCTTACAGAGCTATTTCTGTGCCTGAACCAAAGCAAAGTTTAACTACGGGGTCGTTACAAAAATTGATTTTTGATGTTGTGGGTTTGACAAATACAGACAAAAGAAACTATCCTGGCGATCGGTGCATCAGCTCAGAAGATCCCCGATGCTCTAGTGGATAAACAACATATTTTGTTGTTTGATTTTGGAAGACTTTCTTCATTCTTGTTTCTGCTCCCCATTTTGATGCTGTTAACTCATTGCTGAATGGTGTCAAAATCAGTTGTCTGACATTATCACCACTTCTTTTTTACACTACAAATATTCAAAACATTCACATTGAATGGTGCAAATTAATCACAATTACTGAGTATTCCTACCGACTTAGCTGAATTCAGTATCAATGTAATTTATTGAGACCTACTGTCAGGTTTATAGAAATACCAATAAACTGACATGCAAAGCCTTTCATTGCATCTGTTTTTTAGTCAAGGTAGTTTCAAAGAAATGACAAGTCTGGCAAAAAAAAAAAAATTCTTTCATGTTTACATTACTGAGGGCATTCTGGCATCAAAAAGGGAGCTTGACTCATCCAGCACTTTACTTTGATCCAGCATCTGCTGTCATCTAAACAAGATTAGACAGAAATTTGGTGTATATCTACTTTTTGGAAGTGTGGGCCAACAAGAGAAGGAAAAGTTTAAAAGCGACTCCTTGATGCTGATGAATGACTGCAATAAATAAGCTCGTTTGAAATAATCACAGCGCTCCCTCTTGTCGCCTCCAACGCCTCATTGGACAGATAAATTGCTTGTTTGTTTGTCCTGTTCACCAGAACTCCTTATTCTCTGCCAATTCTGACCCAATTATGACAGAGTTTATAGTTATTTATAGTTTCTATACAACATTACACTACATGGGTTCAAGTTTAAATTTGGTAAATCCTCCTTATTTCATGGTTCTCCACAAACCAAACTGTAAAAATTATGAAAATGTTGGAGCATTTGTAGTGGAATTGGGAAATGAAGAGTACACTTACAGCTCTGTTAGGTGGACAAGCAGCTGTATTTACATATTAATTACTATTTTGCCCAAAGGATTTTTTTAAATGTCCGAGCCAGAGGGACAGAGGCATTGAAAAGGAGAAACAACAGCAGTGTTTTATTATGTATGCCTCACATCTCATATCCATGTCAGTTTACAAGCAGAGCAGTCAGATAAAGACAGACTGTTCTGTTTTTCTGATGATGCAAATCGTGACCTTGCACCTTGTAGTTATTTTGTTGCTGTCAGATGTTTTTTTCTCTTTCTCTTGTGCCTCTGTCTACTCTTATACCATGTCTTAATGCAGGCACTCTATGGCTTCAGGTGATGGAGATATACCCCATTGAGATCTTTGTGCATACCTGCTTCACTTCTATGTAATGCCTTTGACAATAACATGCAGATTTAGAAGCAGATGTTATGATGGAATAAATGACATTAATGGTTACAGAAATTTGTCACCTACAAGTATCTCCAGGCTGTTATTAGGACCATTATGGTTGATGAAATCGTTGAAGACAGCAAGAGAAGACAGTGTTCCATCTGCAGTCTCTAAATTTAGGGACTTGTGCTCCTTTTTTCATGTGCAGCATAATAACTAGCACCCAGTTTTATTTAAACAGCACACAATAGATACATAATGATTCTTGTGGTTAGCAAACTGGTCAGCATAACTCACTGCCTCACATAGTGCTCTCATATTGAAATAGTTCATTAGACAGCACTGGTAATACTGGGATTACTGGGAATTAATCATTTAGAGTCCTATGGTTGTACTGGCTACTGACAGGTGATTAAAATATATGAATGGCTTGGTTGCCATTAATATATACCAAAAAAAGAAAGGATACATAACTTACTTAACACATTTTATTTGGCTCATTTTGAGTTCATCTGGCTCCTTTAAAGTACTTCGGCGTAGAAGGTTATCATACATTGTCCATCACTGAATCACTGAAAAGTTGCTCTGTGCATTTATCTGTAGCATGCCACTTTTACTTGTCCATATCTCTATACGCTCCCTGTCTCCCGTGGTGTCTTTCCTCTGGGAAACAACCAATCAAAAATGACAAATGACAACCTGTGACTGTGACTATTATATTTTCACAGAATTGTGTCCATAAATATTTTTCTTTTTCAGATTTCAAGTCAGTTGTACTATTCTCACTAGAAATTTGGAGCACTTCCTGTTTCTAAGGTAGAGCCCTTGCTTTCCGAAAGTAATTGGTCTTTTGAGTGTGAGAAACTACAGTTAACTCTCTAAATATAGAACCATGTCATTTGACTATACAGTGACTTGTTTCTTTGTCAGACCTGACATTGTCTTTTTGAATAAATAAAAATACCGTAGCCTCTTACGTGTGGTTATGCCCTTTCACTGCTGTACAAAGTCGTGGCATCACATTCCAACATAACAGTTAACACGTTATGATGTACGATGTGATGTCAAACTCTCCAGACATGAGAATTAAATTTAGAGCCCTGACCTCGCTTACTGATTTTGCATCCCCTTATTCAACCCCCCACTCCAGCATTTGCCTGCTGCCGCTGTGACAGAGGCTCTGGTAATGAAATTTCCAGAAATCTGTAGGTCACATCCAGCGCTGTAAACTTTCTTCCCAGAGAGTCGGTATCCAGTCTGCCAGCCTACGTGGGGCATCAATGAAAAATGACAGTAAAAGTTAACACTTGTCCACCTGCATCAGAACTTGTAATATGGTGTAAAAGTTAGAGAAGAACTTTAAGTTAGTAAATAACATAGCTGCAAAGGACAACAAAAGGTTATGAAACCTCCTTCCTCATTCTGAACCTCACTGCAGAGCTGTATTCACTATTGACGCTATTCATTTTTCTATCTGTGCATCAACCTACGAAGCCATTCTGTTTGGTTGAAGGCTTGACGCACGCATCTTTAAAGGCAAGTGATAAAAGTAATTGAAATTGAGCGCTGTTGCCCAGCACTCCAGCTATAATTGACTTGCTACACCTTAGTCCAAACGCAGCTCATACAATTCAAAGCAAGATGCCTTGGATCGTAATTTCAAATCCATCTCATTTCAGTCTGTCAAAAATCAAGCCAGGTGAGTGTATTATGCTTGTACTTACAGCATACAAAGTCTTTTCCAAAGCTCCCCCCATTGTTGAAAGAGATGCAGCCTAATGCAGTACGTGAAAGGTGGTATACAAAAGTTTCAAAAAGCTGGCAGAAGGAGGCTTTGATGGTTTCAGTCTGCAGTCAAAACCCTATTCTTTGCCAAAAACTTATTAAAAGTTAGCATTTACAGTGTTTGAAAAGAAAAAGCTCTTTTCAGGCAGCTTCCCTGAAGAGGAGCCTATTGACACAGTGAGATTATGGAGACAAAAATGGTCAAACACCATTCTTTATATTTTTCATATTCCTTTTTGAACAAGCCTCACTTGAATGAATATTAGAATTCATCAATTATTAAAAGTTAACAAAAAATAAAACATAAATGCTCTCATGCAGAATGAGTGGATAAATTCAAAAATCTCTGTATTGCCTACAATAGTCGTTGGATACTCAAATGTACCAAAGCTTATCATTGTTTTCACGGTCACTGCATAGATGTTTGAAAGTATAATCACCATAAACTACAATATGAATCATTAAATACAGGAGCACAATGACTTACCTGTGACTCGACGAGCTGAGATTTAAGTCAAGAGCAGAGGATATTTCACAACATCTTGGGACAAGAGACCATCAAACCATTTAAAGTGTTTTACAGTTATATTAAAATGGACAGAGCTAATGGTTGGTGAGGACGCCACATTAGGACAGTTTATAGATAAGTTAACTCAGTAAATCAGCACAATTAAAGTCAGCATTAAAACTGGAGCCAGGCTATCCAAGAGTAAGGGCTATTTCTTGTTCCTTTGTTTTACTGCAGGTTCTCCCTATAAAGCAAAGTGGAATTTGACTCCTCATTGTTGAGATAACAACAAAAAGTAAACCTTGTTGTAAATCTTACGTGTGTGTGTGTGTGTGTGTGTGTGTGTGTGTGTGTGTGTGTTTTCCTCTTCTAAAATGTGTACTTGATGATACACAGGTACGATGAATTATCTGAGATTTGCAGTAGTATGGTCTGGTCATTGCCTTGCTTTAATCAGTGGTGGATTGTTTTTGTGCTGTTTTGAAATTTTCTGCTTGCATGACCTTTCCTAAAGTAATCACAGAGGTACAACACACTAAACAACCACTTAAAGATTTGTAAAATGCCCAAAAGGCATAAACAGAAATAAAACCTTAATAGTTTGAAAATGGCTTCAGGCTTTTCCTTTTAGTTGGATTGTTTGTCTGAAATCACAGCTTCTTGTGTAAGTGAAACTTGTGTAATGCACATGAAGTGTGTATATGTGTGTGTTTTAATGATCATTTCATCTGTATGAAGATTTACTGTAGAACACATAAACGCAAAATTAACTTCAGGAAGTGCACTTCAGGTTAATACAGATCTAGATCCAAAATGGACCCCCTGGAAAACCTGCCAGAGCCTGTCGTGCACGAATTCATTTTAAAAAACCAGACACCCAACTGACGCACAAACACGAGAACAGCCAGACCTGAGGATAATTAGACTTGATCCAAAATGCGGTCAACCCGAACAGACCCTAAGAGAAACAGAGCACAAACACTGGCAGCAGCAGCATAATGCACTATAAATTAATTTGATCAGTTAACAAGCAGCAGTGGTAGAAAAGTGAAGCAATATAAAAATAGTAACAAAGTCCAAGCTTATAATTGAAGACATAGAGATTAGAAATAACTTCGGCCTATTTCCACCTATTTTTACTTCCTTTCCTTTCCTTTACTGTCAATACAAAAATCTGTGGCCAACTGGGCAATAGATACCTCGACAGATAGACAAAAGACAATGTTCTGAATAATTTATTTGATATCAATGAATCTAACCCTAACCCTAAAATACATTTGGCTTCAGTTCCCTCCTCAAGTATTTTGGACTGGGTCAGAATTCAGTCCCATGTTGGGTCAAGGTTCCTCAGATCTCTGCTACAGACTCTGATGGATAAAATGTGTCCATCTGGTGATTATCAAACTAAATGAGTTTCTCTGTTGGTTCCTGATTGTGACAGATTCGCCTCTTTTGTCTCCACTTTTTCCAACTTTCCCCCTCCCTGCTTTTCAACGTGCCGCTCTGATTAATTACTGCAAAACAAACTACAATTTCTGATCAATCAAACACCTGCTGAGCTAAATTTAAAAAGATCCTGATGAATCCCAGCTCATTATTAGTGTAGTTTCTAAGAGATAGTTTAAAATGTCACTCTGTGTAGCACCAATGATGTTTTCCTTGACGTGTCATAAACGATATATTAGGCTAACCCTAACCCCCTAACCTAGGGTTAGCCTTCGCTATATCAGTGTCTCTGTTGATTTTGATGGGTTGATATCTGAAGTGTTCATACCTTGCATTTTTTTTTGTTAAGCATTGATTCCCATGCAGTGGTATCAGGGTGAGCTAGAAGTGTTTGCAAAAATATTCACTATGCTGCCATGTTCCAAACGTTTTACAGCATTATCACCATCTACGTCAAAGCAAGAGCTCCCACAGTCTTCAAACCTCAAAATGACAGGAAGGGTGACTACTGTGAGGAACGTGCCATAACATTGTTAGAATTTGTCTGCAGTAAACTTAACTGCTGTCCCCTTAGATGCTTCAGAGTGCACCAACGTGCAGGATTTCAGATTTCAGCAACAATCGGCAGTTAACAGCGACCAGAACTGAGTAATCATCACAATCAGATGCAACAAATGAACTCTTGATTGTCCTGCTGTCGGGATTTATGAGGAAAATTAGTCTATAAATCATTCATTCACAGATAGATTCAATTATTTCAGTCTCTCTTTCCATTTCAGGCTAGAAAGCAGATATTACTGTCTTCCCAAATATGACGTCATTTCACCTTTTAATGAAAATGCTATAAGTGTAGTGTGTTTATTAAAAGCACTCAGTGATCTGTCCTGTGACAGGATGCCCTAACCTTTAAAAAAAAGTAAGATGATTTAGTTAACAACACAACAACAGCATGATAAAAGATCATACATGCCATACATAGTTACATTTATGCAAAAGTGAATTTCCTCCTGTTTGACATGAACAGTGTTTTGACCTTCAGTGCCCTTTATTCAGGCATAGAGTTCTGTTAGAAGCCTTAGTGAAAACACACACACTGGAGAGGAGCGCTGATCTTCTGCATGAGCAGAGATGGTTATGCAATGGTCTTGCCACAGCAGGTGTGACACACTGACGGTGGCATGTTGTGAGATGTGAGGAGGGAGAGGCAGACAGCCAGGGCTATTTTTAAAGCCACTATCAGAGCCATCAGTAAGGTCGCATGCGGCATCACTCTGGGTGCTCGCTGACTTCTAGGAGGGCTCTTTAAATTTTCTTTGCCCCGCTGTAGTTTCAGTGGTGAGCTAGGATGATGAAAATAAGATGCATATAGATGAATATTTGAAAAGAAGCGTACCTTGATGAAAAGGGACATGCAGGGAGAGATCTGTCGGGGATGAAACAGTTTTAAATTTCAAGCAGGGCTCTGAGGGAAGGGACAAGATTATACTGACTATAACACTGTGCTGCAGATATTGTTTTAAGATGCCACATAATAAATACTCAGAGACCATTTGTTATTGCCGTACTGTCTCCGCAGCAGGATCCTTGGGTGTATTAAGCCTATCAAGCATCTGTACGTGCTGAATTTAACCATCCTCTCTCTACGTAGCCAAAACCAAACCAATCATCTCACTGAGTTATTAGAATTCAACTTTCCTTTTGTGCATCAGAGCAGTTGATTTACTCCTGTGTCCACGTTGTGGCCCAGTAGCGACTTAAGCATCCAGCATCAAATATCATGATCAGTTTCTCAGTGGGTGAATCTATGCACCATTGGCTAATCTATCTGGGCCTAGCTTTAGTTCATCTAACCTTGGTTACCTCATGCCCCGCAAGCAGGCAACTGTGGCTAAGAACCCAGTACTTTACACCCAGCATCGAATTCAATTAACCGCCCAGCTGGAAAATGAGTGTTTGGGGAAATAAACCATAGAACAAAGAGGCAAAGGAAACAGAGGCATTACCGTAGATGATGTGGTCGAGGACATTTGTTATGATTTGCTGGAGCAAAGCGACTGGCAGAGTAACTGTTTTGCACCAGTAGGTGTTCAAGGCTTTTGGTGATAATGTGAAAAAGCCAGAGAACAACAACATAATATGATTCAGTATGAGAACGGAAATACCTTCTCCGTATGCTGCTGAAGTCTTAACAAAATAGTCGAATAAAAGAAGATTAAAATGAAGGGATACAAAAATGTCTAGTCAGTGCCTCAAGGCAACAATGTGTACAGTTTAATAAGATTGTTGTATCTCATTAGGATATTATGTATCTCGAAACATTCCCAAACAAACAAACAAAAAAAAAAGCATTATCAATAACAGAAATGAATCACGGGCTAAAAAGATAGATATGATGTTGTCTACAGGGCAGCGGGATAATGCAATGCTACTTTGCTACTATCAGTAAATGCATCTTTTTCACATAAGCTGTCTCTATATCTGTTTTCATACTAAGACCCAATGCAGAAAATTCATAGGCATGCTACGAAAAAAAGAAAAAAAAAATGTAATAGTGAAGAGTCCACAGGAAAATATGTTTTTATAAGCAAAAAAAAAAAAAAAAAAAAATCAAAAGCTTTCTTAGATATTTTGCATTCAGTTTGGAGGCATTATTCGTCCTGTTCTGCCATACAAATGTGCTGAAGAGTGATTAAAAGTTACTGAGGGTTAACCTCACTCACATGTCTGAACTTTGAAACTGAAAAATATCTGCACCTCCCTGTTTTCAGCCAACAGCTCATTTGTTTGTAATTTGGCAAATCTACATTAGCTGCATTAGTCATATTGCTTTGGCTCTTTACACTGCAGGAAGGGTGTGTTCTACTGGAAAAAGTGAAAAAGGAAATGCATTTATTGTTTTGTAGCCCAAGGTGATTTTACTGAATTGCCTGTTTGTCCGATCAACACCCCAAAACCAACCAATTTACTAACACATAAGACAAAGACAAGCAAGTAGGAAAATGGTTGTTTGACAATCAACTAATCAATTGACAAATCGTTTCAGCTCTAACCTGCTTACATCCTCACTGCAGGGGTGGAAAGTCTACTCCACTGATCCACTTTTATAAACTCATCCCCACTGCAGACAGCCAAACACACAGCCCTGGAGCTATTAATTAAATGACACACCTTAGAGACAGTAAATAAGCTCTGCCCTGGCAGTGCAAGTGATGTACGTTACTACTGTATAAGACATTCAACAACATCAGTGGCTGCAGGTATTTCGCTCTCTCTTCTAGTATCCTTCAGTAGGTTTTATCTTGTGGAGGAGTGGTAATGAAACAGGAGTGAAGTCGCTTAGAGAAAAGCTGTTGATAGTAACACAGAAAGCCGAGACCACAACATGATTCCTCTGAGGGTTATGTGACAGTCACCAGGAGCTGGGGACTAACGGTTGTAAAGGATGCTCATGAGCAGAAACACACTCAGAAATCGAAACTCTTCTTCCTTTTCTTCTACCCAGTCTTATGGTTTTTTCTCCCCTAAACCTTGGAGTTTTGGAAGGGCAACCAACTGTGGGCTTTTCATTGTAACCTCATGGGACGATAATGCCTCTATTTCGTCTGAACACTTTAGAAAATCTGAAAATCTCCCTCCCTCTCTCCTCTCTGTCTGTCTGCCTCTCCCTTTTCTCTTATCTGTCTTCTTGCCCTCATGGTTGACCAAAAGAAAATCTCCTACTGCCAGAGGAACCATCCTAGCTTGTCCCAAAGCAATTACAAGCCTGGCTATTTCTTACCCTCAGCTAAACATATTGCAGACTGATATTGCATGACTTCCTTCTCCTACTTCTTCCACCCAAAGATAACAGTGGAAAGCGCACTCATACTGCAGCAAAATTGTCTGGGGAACTTCTCAAAGACTTTGCCTATGAAGTTAAGCCTGTGGAAAACCTCCCTTTGATTGCAGTTTGAAATTAAGAGCCCAAACTGGCAGTCTGTATGGACAATGAGATGAAAATCAGACTGTGCTAGTAATGGGAAAGTTAATAGGATTGCAGCAGTGACTTTCACAAAAAAAATGCACTTAATTACATAAACGTGCTGACAGTTCTACATGTTGTGCTCTGGCCTTGTTTTTATTTCTGTAACACCTCAACATGACACACATCTGAAGTCAGTGTTAAAGTAAAATCAATATGTTTCCATCAACACTGGATCAAAGTTGAATCAATACTAATGATCCACCCACCAGAGGCTGTATTTCCACACAGCGCCGTGAGTGTATTTTATTGTCTTTCAGCTCATTGTTTTGGTTTTTACTGCCCATAAATTTACTGTTTTGGTTCATTTAGTGCTTTCATCAGACAGACAAACCCTTTAGACATTTAGCAGCCACTAACCAGCATTAACCAAAGAAGGTGGTAGAGAGTTAAATTGAAAGTGATATAATTTGCTTTAGGTATCCAAATTAAAGCGAATGCTTCATGTCATGCAGCTTCAAATAGCAATGTCTGTAGCAGCACAGAGCTGAATCATAAAGGATCTAAGAGCATTATAAGAAATTTGTCACGTAATCACCATCTTACACACAAAGTTTGATATGCTAGCGGCTCTGAGACCGCCACTACTGTGGTACAGCATTGCTTTGAGCTAAATGCTAACATTTGCATGCCAACACGTTGACAATGCTAACATGCTAAAGTGTAGCAAGATTAATGTTTACCGGGCTCACTATCTTATTTTAGTATTAGCATTCAGTCAATTAGCATCATGTGCTAATTAACACTAAACACTGACTTAATGTCACCAGTTTTTCTGCTATTTAATAATAAATCAAAGTATTCTAACCTGATGGTGACATGTAGATGAAAAGTTGAGCGATTTCCAAAGTTATTTGAATTCATTCTGAGGAGTAATTGATCACATAGATCATTGTACAAAATTTTATGGCAGTCCATCCAATAGCTACTGAAATATTTCATTTAAAAAAAAAAAAAAAAAAAAAACCAACTAATGATGCAGACCAGCAAAGCCAGCAGGCGCCGTTCTTTTGGGACTGCGAATATGTATTAAAACTTTCATAGCAGTAGATGTTGAGATAGAACACTGCCATTCCTGCATCCATGCTGCTAGTATCACTAAAACAGCTGGTGTTTGCATCATTTGCTTTCTTTGTCCTCATAGTGCAGAGCAAAATACTAAACTTTATTTTAGGCTCGAACTTTTTTAACCCATTTGAACCCCAGCTAACTGCTAATGTACAGCACAAGAGCAAATACAGTACAGTAGAATTACAACAACATATTATCATTAACTGTTCTCCAGTGCAGTTTATTCTCTGTAAAGCAGGCCGCAAAAGTCTACAATTTATCTAATGATAATATGGAGAGTATTTTTTAGACTAGTGAGAAGCAGGGGTGAGTGTTATTTTTGTGCTCATGATGGTCAGTTGAGTTACAGAGGTCGTTTTCATTTAACTGGATAATAGGTTTTATTTCCCTACAGTGGTGCAGTCTGTGAGAAAATTTAAAATGCTCCTCTTCTTGCAGTCTTTCCTCCTGTGTACGAAGTACCAAACATGACAAGCATTGCAACTCTGTCTGTAATGATGTTGTCATGTTTGAATATACAGTAGCTATAATGGACACTTTGAACCGCAAAAGTAACATTTGTGGAAAGGGTTTATTTCACTGTCACAGAGATGTGGTAAAACACCCTTTTGCACAAACAAACAGTGACAGAGTCCCGATCTGCTCTGCTGTTCATTACAAACTGTGTATCAAATTCACATGAAGGTCAGCTGACATTGCCTTTTTTAATTTTCTCTGTGACTAAACAAACCCACTGTTTTTTTTCTGTTTCTCTCTACCAGGTGCTGACTTATTGTTCAGAAAGACAGTTCTCCCCCTGGGGGGTCTGGGTCAGCTGCTGTGTCGAGCCTGAGAGTATGAAAATGGAGGTGACAGGATGTTGATGAGGAAGCCCAAAGTATTACCTCCAACCGTCGTGCCCTCGAGTGCTCCACTCTGCCAGCCGGTAATGAACCAGTGAGGGTGTGCTCCACTCACCTGTCACCCAGTCACTCTTTACCAATCGCATTTTCACCCCAGAGACAGACAGGAATGGGGAAACACACAAAAACAACACATACACACACATAGTGTTCAGTATTCAGTATTAACAGATGTGTTGATTCTTTGCAGACAAATGACAATGCTACCTGAGTCTGCCAAACTGATTATGTAAAAGTACATGAATTTAAAATAGGAGTGGGGAAATATGGAGTTAGTAAAGAGTACAAAACAGTTGAGTGAGTGAGAAGTGAAGTGAGAAAGCAGTGGATGGATACTGATGAAAAGTATGTATGGGCAAATATTCGACTGCAGGTGTAGGTTAAGTTGTAGAGCTATTTGAAGTGTGTGTGTGTGTGTGTGTGTGTGTGTGTGTGTGTGTGTGTGTATGTGTGTGTGCACGCTCTTTTCCATGCCACCCCTCTGAGCTCCTGTGCCCAGCAGACTGGATCTCTCTCTCCTCTTTCTCAATCCCTCAAACCCACTGATGGAGAACACAACCTCAATATGTAAGCTGACGGAGGATTTTCACTCTCACTTCATCCCTCTTCCTCAGTATTTTCTCTCTCTCATTCCACTTTTTGGTGAGCCATAAAAACCTTAAATAATTCCCATAGCGTAGCAAAGAGGGAGGAGTTATTTCGGGTGCCCGTGGTTCTGGAAGAAAAAGCCTTGGTCATTTCCCTGCATTGATAATGTTGGTTGGAACTTTTCCAAAGTCCTGATGGACATGAAACTCTCTTGGCTGAATCATCAGCACTAAAAATGAGCAACTATGTTAGAAAAACCTGTTCTAGCCCCTCTCTTTCTCTCTCACACACTCTACATATATACATACATACATATATACATATTTACTGAAGGTTCAAGTGTGTATAAACTGATATATGGAAAGATGTCAGCTAGGACTTCCAAGGAGTATTTCTTTCTCCCTCAAATGAAACCGTAAAATTGTCTGGTAGCTGGTAGTCACTGGCTTGAAAATGACACATACAGTATGAGCATTTTCTGATCTTGTGCACATATTGGCAGGACATCATGTCTGCTAATGCTTTTCAAAAAGCATGTATCCATTACATTAATGGGTCATCTGACATAAGACAGGTATAATTTTAACTCAGGGTCGACTTCATTACACATTTCCAAAACTTATTATTACAGATGTTTGTCCTGTAAGTCAAGGGAAATTGTACCTAATATCACAGAGAGACAGTCACTTTATTTACTGATTAATTGATTGATCTGAATCCTTATTAGCTGTCACTGATGTAACAACTCTTCCTGGGCTGTGGATGGAAAACAACTCTAACAAGTCAATGAAATTATGTAAATTAAAAGCAAATGAAAATGAGATCTCACACACACACACACACACATAAAATGTAAATGTAATTAAGTCATAAGTCGATTTATGAATGATTAAAGAAGCTATTTGTAAGTTTTGCTATTGCTGCATAGCCAGTGTTAAATTAACAGCTGTTTACTTACGAGTCTAGAAAAAATGGTGCAATTTCAGCATGAAACCAAGAGATGCCTCCAGTGGAAGAAAGTAACACCAGTGTTAACTCTTGTCTCTATCACGGTTTTTTTTTTTTTTGTCTACTGAAGTTAGAATGCTAACTAGCTATCTTGTCACTTTTTCAAAAGCTTTTTATCATATACTAAAAAAATACTATTAATGTGGCAGTGAGAGGTCACTGTCAGGAAAACTATTTTAGTCATTTTACCAAATTGTTATTTTTTTTTTTTTTAGTAGAGAAATGAGAGTAGAGAAATGAAGATGAAAATAATTTGCAACAAGAACCGCAGCTTGTTGTCACTTCTTTAACACACACGTGTCCCAAAACTTTGATGTGTTTTTTTCTGTTGAGGATCATCTCAACCTCTAATAATAATCAGCTCTGTTGCATGTGCTTATGACGATGAGCTACAGCTAAAGATTATGTTTTGTATAAACCTGACATTCAACAGCTTAAATAAATTCACTTTCACACTATTGTGTGGTGTTTTGTTTTGTTTACAACTTAAATGTCAGGACATTGTGAATTTGCTGCTGCTCTGAGTCACACCTCTGACTTGCCTCTTCGCTATAAAAGCAACAGCTAAGCCTCTTGTGTATCGTAGTATTAAAAGCCATCTGCTATTCTACACTAACGGGAAAAAAGCAGGGCTTCTCAAAAACCAAATTGAACTCATTCTGCTAAATTAATCCACACATTTCTGTTTTCATGCTGAAGAATATAGAGGTTCATTAAAAGAAACAGTGAACAATATTTCTCCCATTTAGCAGCTCTAATCTCCTCTTTGTTGCTGTGTCCATTTAACCTCCTCAAACTCTAATCAAGTTGAATAGTGTAGGTAATAGAATAACTACACTGTCTAGACTTGATAATCTGTCTTCTTGCAATTTCCCGCTTTCCCGCTTTTCTTTTGTGTTTTCACACCAGACTCTCATATTTGCTGTATTAGTATCAAGGTCTGCTTGAAGCCATATTAATTTACCAGCATGGTTGCTATTTGCAGCACTTTCACCCACCATGCAGTGGTTTATGAAGGACTGTGTGCAGAAAGCAACTTTTGGCTCCGGTGGAAATATTTGCCTTTCCATAAAGCACTTTGTCCAGACAAAGTGAAATGGAATATAAATTAACAAACACTCTGAGATGCAAAATATGACTGTGAGTTGATTTAGTTTCATCTCAAGAACAGTCCAGTTCATGGTCTGTGTGATTTACCACAGCACTATATCTGTATTCCATCAACTAGGATAATTGAAACGTATTCTAATTAAAACATTAGTCATCAATCAAAGGCAATCCACCCAACAATAAAATTGATGAAATACCATTGGGGTATATTAGTGTCTTTCACAGAGGTTGTGTGCCATAAATAACATTACACTGTGTTATAACTCCTGAAATGTTTTGACAAAAATGAAATTAAAGTTAAAGTACACCCTCTCTGCCTCGTCAACATTCATATGGTTTGGACTCAGCAATGCAAAGGTGTCGTATAATTTATTTATTGCGAGCGCTTTATTAACAGCGAACACAACCGCATCTGTAGCAGTGACATGGACTTCAGCTCAGGGCCATGGTCTCTTTCTATATGGCAATATATGGCACTCAAATGGAAAACAATACATGCATTGGGAGCCAGGCCAGGCAGTGGGCTCGGTGGAACCAAAGGTCGTTGTCATTCAATAAATCAGTGGTGGCAGGGATGATTGTATAGGCTGGCGGCCATAGTGGAGCTATTACTTATCCCCCCGTCAGTGGACTGGGTCCAGTCATTGTGCTCAGGCCAGCAGGGGGTCACACAGTAGAGCAGGAAGAGCTACGAAATATACAATATAACGTCCTCATGTACCAGTGCATGCCTGCGTACGCTCACAAATGGGACAAAATTGTCCATTACTACTGTGGATATTTGCAGTAGTCAGTAGTGTGTGTATGTGTTTGTGTGTGTGTAAGTGAGTCCCGTCAGTTTGCTGCAGTTCCTCCTGCCCTTATAAGGCCATAGCTAATCTGCAGTCAGCCTGTGCTGTCATTAGTCCTGTCATTTGTCACTCTCCTACCAGCTCATACCTTCTCATATTCATCAGTGACTGTCTAACAATAGCGTAGGTGATTTGCAATCATAATGCAATTATGAGGCTGTATTGGTGTGATTAAAATTTAATATTCTGCTGCTGGACAAGGCTGCAAATGGCTGTTTTAACGATGCTGACAGCCGAAAATCCCCAAGAGGATGAAGTTGCACCTTTGACTGGAAGGAAGAAAAAGAAATCACAAGAGAGAGGAAGTTAACGAAGGGGCAGACATAGAGATGAGGGGGTATTAACCTACAAGTGGGGCAGTTGTCTTGCAATATCTTGGCTCTCCCATTCACCCACCCACTCCACATCAGCTGTCCTTCATGGGGATCTGCACCACAAGGCTGTGAAGTCAAGGTCATTCCTGCTACATCAGAGTGATTCAGAACCTATAAAACCAAACACCTGAGTGCCCTCATACTGAACTCAACTCAACTGGGAGGCAGAACTAGATTTGTTTTCCACTTGACAATTTTCAAGACCATTCAAAGCTCACTGGACACTGCCAACAATATATAAACTAAAGCAGTCAAACAGCACTCTGTTGGTTTGCAATCTTCCAGTCAGTTTTCTTTATTTGCTGATAGATTTTTCTACTGAGGCTCAGGTCAATATTTGATCTTTACATGCATAGCGCCTTAGTTTATTATTTCACCATTAATGACTCACAAATTTATATAGATATTGTAGAATCCCATTTCTGGAAATTAGATTGTTACTGGAATTGAAATGATCAGTCAATTGATTTTGTTGTTTGACAGAAAGCTACAGAACAACAGTTTTGATAACCAGTTGTTTATCTATCAGACCAAATGTCAACAGTTAATTCGTTCCAGCAACCTTTTCTGTGTCCTTCCCTGCAAATTTAATATCATTTCATTTTGGACTGTTGGTTGGACAGAAAAAGCTATTTGAAGAGGTCACCTTGGCCATCTGGGATCTTGTGATGGGAATTTTCATCATGTTGACATGTTAATGACTAAAGGATTAATTGGAAACAGATTATAGTTTTTGATTGCTCTAAAAGAAGGCATTTCTACTTTCTACTTTCTATTAGAATTAGTTTGAGACTGGTGAGTTTTTGTTCCTAAAACCTCCATATACAGTATATACCCCAAAAATCACACAATTTAAAAACACACCCAACGACAAATAACATTTTTGGATTCTGATACATACAAATGCATTTGTTAGTAATGAATGGATTAGGTTGTCGCTCTAGACAAAATAAGAAGAATGTTGTATTAAGAAATGATGTAAGTATATATGCTATTTTCTGCTTGAAACTAAATGACTGGTATATATAGACAACAAGTCTGTCTTGACTGATGATGTAGAGAAACACAGGATATCTCATCTCCACACACACACTCAAGTTTGATTAAAAACTACTGTTCATGGTGCTGCAGAGTAATAAATATGCTGAACTGCAGATTCACTAACTCATTTGGAAACTTTTAGTAACTATCCATCACCAAGCAGAGTTACAGTCTGTCACTTTGAACAGCAGCACTCACACAACCGAAATACAATAAAACAACTTCTTACAGTGTCTTCGGGGGCATCAGAGCATTTTAATGAATGTGGTGCCAGCATCATTGTTTTTTTACAGCATTACAACCTTAAAATAGATGCTGTTATCGGATGTTATCACATCTATCAAAACAAATCCAACACAGCTCTATAATACAGTACAACACAAAAATACACATTTAGATTCAAAATGTATCCCGGGGACACAAGGTGAGGAAAACTTTCATTACTTCTGGAGCTCAAACTGTCTTTGTCTCTTTTTCAATATAATAGGATTTTCCCAGTGATCTCTGATATATATTTTGCATTAAAAGAATTAATTTAATTTACTGAATGTATTTCATTAAAGAAAATCAATATAGTGATCTGGTGAAAGCCTGTTCATAAAAATAGGCAGATTGAGGTCAACGTGTTCCAACATTTATTTTTATTTTGAGTGCTGGTTTTGAAGTGAGCCCCTGTTAACCTGCGCTGAATGTCAAGAGTCTGTCTGTAACAGGCTAGAATAAATAATATTGGACAGGAAAAACATATTTACTTTATTAATGTAGAAAGGCCATGTTTATATTCGCTGTAAGTCAGAATAAGAGTAACCACTGACAGCCTCAGTTGGTCATAGACATGATCATAAAGTCCCTCACTTCCTGTCATCTCTTTTTATTATTGACCTTCTAATAAAGGTATAGAGTCAAATACCCCTGAAATGTAATTTTACAGCAGTATTACATTTACCTCTCCTCAGGGTGACTGTGATAGATGACTTCTGTCTTACAAAACAGATTTTACTGTTTTATATTTAAATCCTGGTAAAACACAGCTGAATGAGTTACTTTATGAATAATTAGTGGGAATGGTGTGATATAAACTCACCGTATATAGGCCAGACACAACTGCAGTGCATGACACCGACATAAATCAATCAATTACTGAGTCATAAAATCTTGGCAAGTGTAATGACAATTACAAATTAGTGTAATGGAGGAGTAAAGTATACATGTAGGATACGGAGAGTATTTCCATTAGTGATCGGGATTATTGGGCTTCATATACGGTCACAGCATTTCTGACATGAACTCACTGTCCCTGGTGAAGAAAGTTTTACTGAAACACAATGTGCACCTGTAGCAATTTAAGTTTTTAAATTAAGATTCAGCCAGTGGTGCAAATAAGTTTAAAAACAGGGACACAGTGACTTCCACTGCGCTCAATGACAAACTTAGATTGCCTCTTTCTTCTCCACCTATTGTGTGAATCTTTTCTACCTCTGTAAGCTTTCTCAGGGGAGGTGGGATTGAAGTGAGAGGCAGGCGTGCTTTACCTCTGCCGTCGGAGGCGGTTTCAAGATACAGCCTTTGTGATCTGTGGTGCGCTCTCCACCCACACAAGACACTGACGCTTCACCTTGACTTTTAAAGGGTACACGTCAGCAGCAGCAGTGACAGCAGACAGTCCTCAGGCCTCTGCTGCAGATCAATGCTGAGGCTAATGATGCTGTGCATTAACTGACTCTTTAAATGGATGAAAGAGGGAAGCAGTAAAAGGTGGTGATAAAGGTATCACATAACATCTGGTGGCAGATGGTCAGCATTAAGCAGTGTAGACCAAATATTAGGTGTAAATGGAAAAGCAGCACAGGGCATAATGTGCGCACAATATATGTGGACACCCTCATCTTCATACTGATCAGCCATAAAATTTTGACCACTGACAGGTGAAGTGAATAACATTGATTATGTCATTACAATAGCACCTGTCAGTGGGGGGGTATTAGGCAGGAAGTGAACATTTTGTCCTTGTAGTTGATGAGTTGGAAGCAGGAAAAATGGGCAAGGATGTGGCACAAATTGTCCAATACTCCAATACTGCAGCTCTTGTGGGATGTTCCTGGTCTGCAGTGGTCAGCACCTACCAAAAGTGGTCCAAGGAAGGAAAACCGGTGAACCGACGATAGCGTCATGGGCAGCCAAGGCTCGCTGATGCGCATGAGGAGTGAGTGCTGGTCTGTGTGGTCTGAACCAGCAGAGCTGGAGCAAAAACAACTGTAGCTCGAATTGCTGAAAAGGTTAGTGCTGTTTGGTGTCAGAACACAGTGCATCGCTGTTTGTAGCTGCAGACCAGTCATGGTGTCCATGCTGACCCCTGTCCACTACCAAAAGCTTCTACAATGGACATGTGAGTATCAGAACTGAACCGAGGAGTGATGAAAGAAGGTGACTAGGTCTGATGAATCATGTGAATGGCCGTGTGGGTGTGCGTTGCTTACACGGGGAAGACATGGCACCAGGGTGCACAATGGGAAGTAGCCAAGCAGGCAGTGGTATTGTGATGCTTTGGGAAATGTTCTGCTGACTTAAAGGATCTGCTGCTAACAGCTTGGTGCCAGATACCACAGCACATCTTCTGAGGTCTAGTGGAGCCCATGACTGGAAGGGTCAGGGCTGTACATTATCAGGCAGGCGGTCATAATGTTATGGCTAATCAGTGTACTGTGTGCTTCCAACTTTGTGGCAACAGATCCATGAAGGTCCTCTCCTCTTAACATGACATGCACAAATTGAGATCCATGAAGAAATTGTTTTTCCAGTTCGATGGGAAAGAAATTTCCTAGTTCTTGACCTCTCTAATTCTCCTGGGAGCAAAACTGTGCCATCAGGTGGAAAACGCTCACAGAGGGTGGTGCTATAGCAACAGCTTATAACAACCCATGGTTACATTTAACTGTTCACATGTAACAATCATGTGAGACAGCATCTGCAACAAAACCCTCTAGTAAACCCTCGGCCATAGTGATTATAAAGGCAGCAAAGGAGGAAGTAAGGTGACAGTGTTATACAGCGATAAACTCCATGAAGGGAGGAGATTGATTATTTGTGTCCACCTGGTGAATGTAAGTCTGATATTCACTCTCCTTTTAGCTCGGTTTTGTTTTCCATCAACTCCTGAAAAAAATACCATCAATATCTCTGTAGCCACCAGATGCACCGCTGTGTTCACCAACTAATCGCTAACTGTGAGGTTGCAGTGCTTTTTCACTGAAAACACGTCTGCTGCTGCTGGAAAAGAGGTTGATGAGAGCAAAACAATGCTGCAGACAATGAAACTGAAATAGTCAGTTGAAAAAAATTTAAATTGCATCAATTCTGGTGATGAATCTGCTATGAGCTTTTTGTTAATATAAAATATTGATTTTAGCAGCTTTAAGGAAAATTGTGGAATTGATCTACGAATAAATGGTAGAGGCTAAACAGAGTTATCATAGGAAAACAAGACCAAACCACCACCCTGTTACTGAAGTGAGTCAGACTTAATGTCACCCTATTCAGGCAGCTCTATAATGAGAAGGTGATGACTGACCCGCTTATGTACATATGTGCAGCCACTCAAACTTTACAGGCACACACAGAGACACGTATTCAGAGACAGACAGACCTACAGACAGGTGAGATCAAAGCCGGAGCAGCTGGTGGTTTCCCTCCTCTGGAGACAGGCAGATGGCATCCCATTAATTAAGCAGAAACCACAGTGGACTCAGCCCACCTGAGCTTAACCGTCTCCCTGTCGCCCTCAAATAGAGACTTCTGTGAGGAAACTCTGAGGAGGATCTCATACACACCTACACACATACACACACAGAGAAAATAAAAGAGTGTTTTATCCAGTTGTAAAGCACATTAGCCACTTGCAATTCAGACGGCATAACTGAAAATAAAGCTAGAAAATTTAAACAGCATTGCCAAGAATGAATTAACTGATAACCGAATAAATGAATTAAATGATTTTGTTAATGCTGTGCCTCAGTGTAAGCGTGCAATATTAATATGCTTTGAATGCAATCCAAGCCCCAAAGTAATGATTATTTTGGATTCCAAAGGAACATTTTAATATCTATCTTTTAAATTATGTGCACTTAAAAATTTATAGTTGACCCCCACACTGTGTTTGACACAGACAATGAGTTGTGAGTTGGAGTTCGTGCCATTGTGTTTGGTACAAGTTTTGGGAATATGGTACTATACAAACACGATAAAAAAAAAATATAATAAAAAAGAATTACCTAGTGAGTTTAGTATAACACACGGTGTGTTGAATGCCAAATTGGTACCTGAGTTCACTTGGTGATTCATCTTTTATTGTCATAAAGGAGAAATTCAAATTCCATGAGGCGACTCCACTGGACTATTTGCACTTCACTTAAAAAATTTAAAGTGTCTCTGCCATGAGAATGTAATTTGGGGAAAAATACACCAAATCAATGGTCGCTAAGTTGAGGTTGCTTTAGCTGCTGGTTTGTTATATAAGATAATATGATAGTCATGTCTGTAAGAAAATCTGGTAATCTGGTTCAGACAGACAACTCAAGTTGCAGTGCTGCACTCAAATTACAATATACTGTGTATCTAACAATATGGTGATGATGCTCAGCCCTGTGGAAGTAAAATACTGTTTCTTGGTTACAAAATATTAGTATTACAGTTTTTTAGTTTTTGTTTTCTTTTCTTTTCTTTTTCTATGTGATGATTGTCACACTAATAATGGACTTTTAAAGCCAGTACCAATATAATTACATAAAACAAATAAGAAAGAAAAACACATAACAAAATGTTCTGGAAAATAGGCTTCAGCCACATAGTATTAAAAATGGACAATTGACAGTGCAAACTGGAACACAGCATCCGCAACAACATCATTTAAAAAACATAAATACAGTGAAAACATGTTTGTGAAAACATAAGCAGGCTATGCATTCAGGATTCACCTGTGTAGCGTGTACTGAATGCGAATAAACACTGTGTGTGCTGTCAGGGTCTTGCAGATGTGTATGTAAACAATGATTACTTTTGCATCATCTTTGTGTACAAGACTCTGCCTGCAATCCAGGAGTAGACATTCAAGATGATGTATCGGTACAGTATCAGTGACAAAGTTGTGACCTCATTTCAAAAGTGTAAGTGTGGGCATTGCATTTCCAGTGGAGAGAGGTGCTGTGTGTGTTTTTCAGGCAGCTGTACTGTATGTTTCCTTTTTCTCCCAGGTTATATAACAAAAGTTAAATCAATCAGTCAAATGTTGTCCTTCACAGCACACGCCCAGTTGGATTGGGGCCTCAGCAGGGGGCCCAACTGATAGTGGCCACAACTTAATTTTTGCGAGTCTCTGAAATCATAAGACTTGAATTAAAATCACAGCCGAAAATATCATCAATCAATATGTGGTTAGAAAATGAATATTGTGATGTGTTGCATTCTGATGTCAGCAGCCTAGTCACTGCTCTGTTGCTCTTTATTCTGCCCACGAGCTCATGCAAACTATTTACTCCCCCGTGTCTCGTCTGAAACTGCCTTTGGACACTTGTGCTGAAGTCTTTATTTTTTCCACAAGCTCCTTCGAAAACTCTGCTGCTGATGATACTGCTTCTACTCTATAGACCTTATGTGCAGTGGTGCCTGGAGAAGTGGGGACAGTCTTAATTTATGCCCCAGTTTTTTTTTTTTTTAAAGCAACCCATCCAGCAAAGGACAAATGCCTTGTGTTATAAACGGTGATGTGTGAGATTACTCTTGGACATTTAGTTCACCCAAAAATTGGTCAGTAATATTCACACTTTGTGACTTAACTTCTGATGCTTGACTTCAGAGAGTAAGGAACTGTATGAAATTAGCAGTGGCAGATTTTGAAACCTGTACTGGCCCACAGACTATGAATTGAGACAGCTACATAATTATGCATTTTGAGTGAACTATTCCTGATTCAGTAGTCAGTCATACATGAAAATCAAAATGTAAATGATTCTCTCACTATTCTCTCACTATGTCTATGGGCCAATAGAAACTACACATAGTATATACCAGAGTCCATCCTTATAGATACAGTGCTGCTTGAAAGTATGTGAACCCCTTGAGCAGTTTAGATTTTTCTGTTGTTTTACCATGATTTTCTTATTTTATCATCACCAGTTTTTATTTATGAAATGTCAGATATATGTTTATCAATTGCATGTACTTGTTTAGTGGGACTCGTTTAAGTAGCCCAAAAACTACATGAAATATGGAATTAGTGT
The DNA here is from genome assembly GCA_038496675.1 of Rachycentron canadum. Lineage (NCBI taxonomy): Eukaryota > Metazoa > Chordata > Actinopteri > Carangiformes > Rachycentridae > Rachycentron > Rachycentron canadum. The sequence continues at coordinate 7,964,235 of CM076650.1, read as the reverse complement.
ATGTGCAAAAGTAAGCTGCATTGGTTAAGTCAAGCAGGTAACAGACTCAGGTAAAACACATTTGGGTGCTTAATTAATCATTTAAGCAGATCAATGAAATGAGACATCCTTGGGAAAGGGTTTGGCCTGAACTAATTAAAAGAGAGAGGAAACCAACCAAACCACTGTGGTCCCATACAAATCAACAATGCAGAGAGAAAAGGAGATATCCGAGGACTTGAAGAAGAGGGTAGTGACAGCCCAAAGGATGGTATGACCTATCCTACTTTGCCTCTAATTGGCTTCCCCTGGTATTCTCACCCTAACCAATCACCACTCCTCATGTCTAAACCGAACCCACCCAGCGAGTACTGGTCAATCAGATGCAGAGTGGCTCAAACCTTCACTATCGTAAGAGGAAAAAAAACTGGTACAGCACACTACTGAATGAATAAATAATACATTTAAAGCCCCACCTCCACCCAGAATCCACCTGTTGGCTCCGATTACCATGTTGGGAAGTTTAATTATTTTCATTCTCCACTCTCGTTCCTTTCCATGTGCTCTACGTAAACTCAATATATTTGTTCTGCGTGACTTAATTGACACAAAGATTAAGTAAAGAGCTATTGGAGGATAATAAAGGGGTCAACATTGAACCTTTTTTTGTTATGTAAAGATATATATTTGAAGTAAAGCTGGGTCAAACTGAGTTGCTGTTACTATATTTAGCATCCTGTAACAACCACTTACCACTGACTTATGCCTTGTCTGTGCGTGCTACAATCTATCAGCTGCCCTGCTGGAAGAGAGCACTGCAGTGAGCCCCCCTACCTACCTGGGAGCTCCCGCAGTGGATTCCCCATAGACCAAGCCAGTCAACACCCCCTCCGTTACCTGCAACAGCCTGTCTCCTCGTGTCAGCTCAGAGCTGTGCAGCCCAGCTTGAAGGCGTCATCCCTGGATTGCCAATAAGAGGATGGCAGTGTGTATGTGTGCGCATCTATCAGGTTGGTGTACAGGCTCCTGTCAGGCAGTAAACAAATTGTCAGGTGGTGCTGAGTCTGGACGATGTCAGGCTGGAGTTGATCTGAGAGAAAAGGCCATGACGTGACTGAGTTGTCATTGTTATCGGCAAAAACAATGTGTTGGATTTTTGTCATATTTGAATAGTGAAAGCATTTATTACTTATCAAGATTATTTGTTTATTTCATAGTCCAGACAATTTATATAATTTTAAATAACAGAATGATAATTCCACTATCTATATGATGAATTTACAAAACAAAGCTCAACATAACTTCTGCTGCTCCCTGAATATCCTTTGATTTTATTTTGTTAACCTCCTGTATAACAGCCAATTATTATCCATCATTAAACCCTGAAATCCTCCTTTAAATCACATCAAGTCAGTGATTCGGGCTGTCTGGAGCCCTCTGATTGCCAACACTTAATGAAACACTTTAAAATCATGGTGACTCCTTAAATGAAGCAATGTGGGCAGGAAAGACATAAAAAAATCCACAGGAGTGAACCAGGAACAAATGAACTTTTAAAACGAACAGTAATTAGTTCTGCTGAATTAGGCTCCCTGTGGCCTTGACAGGTCCAGCCGCACACATCGATTCTGTCAGAAGATGTGGCAAGAGCTCCCAAAGGCTACGGTGCTCTGAACGCTGCTGTTCTTGTCATTGCCATCACATCACAAGTGTTCCCTCAGTCCCCGTCCAATTAGAGGCCACCGTGGGCCCAAACCTCGAATGGTGTTGCAGAACCTGTGGCTGGACTAGATGGAGGAGAAGAAAATCATTGAGAACATGTTAAGTTCCCAAAAATCTGCCTTTTAAGGGAGCTCTTAATGAGTCCATGCAGCAACAAGGACCCTACTGGAAGAACTATTCCATCTTTAATAAACGCATGTATCAATGTTAATGTCTTAATGAAGTCAGAAAGTACAGATGTCTCTGTCTCTTTTGAGTTGGCCGACAAAACACGGAGGGTTAGGCATGAATGAGGCACCTCGGTAAAGCAGTGCTATAACTCCAGCCCAACTCCAAAACCTGAAGAATATCATATTATTGATATTATACATTTATCATTACACAAATACATGAGAAAAGCTGTTTTAATAATTTTGCTTGAAAAATTACTTAGACCAACCATTGGACTACATCATCATTTATTTCAGAAAGACACGTGAAAGGTAGAGTTTGGAAACACTCCTTAAAACAATCCCAGAAATAGACTGGAGACTGGAAAAAACCATAAGAAATCCATGGAAACTCAAGTAAATATTGATTCATTTGTTTAAAACCTTACAACTGCAGGGACAAATTGACCTGACAGACTAAAGATGATTACTTTGGAAAACATTGAATTATGCTACCGATGAAGGAAAAGTGAGTCAATTGCATTTCCGTTTTCCCCATTATTATTATTATAACTCGCTGATTACACAGGCCTTTCCAGGATGTTTCCCAAGAAATTACAGTTGGATATCAGTTACTAATTTGGAAACTGTGGGAACACATCAACTTTTAAAAACAACACAACAATACACCAACTCAAAAGGCAAAAATGACACATAGCAGGAGGGATCCAAAATGATCCACTCAAATACAGAAAAATGTAGATGTAAGTCAAATCTGGTGGGCAAACTGTCTCGCATTGCATGACCTTTTAATGTTAAGACTCAGTCATTCACATTCCAGTGCTAAATGTCACCAAATATCACATCAAGGCTTTAGTATTCCAGCTCGTCGGGTCACGGCCAAAGATGTGAAATATGATTAAAAACAAAAAAAAGGGCGGATTCAGTGTCATTGCATGGTTCCTTTGCAATCTGCATTTCTGCTGCAGACAACATTAAGAGCAAAACTGTCAGGTTGCTTGAATCTAAAACTGTGGTTTAGCCAATTAGGTCTCTGAGAAGGAATGCTGAGAAATGTGGGGAGATGTTTAAGGAATCAATAGTGAGCTAATTTCATGCAGGGCACAGAGCATTGAGCCAAGCCTGGTGATTATGTTTGGGAACACTGAGGTAAATAAGAGTGTTTACCCGTTTATTTATACATCTCAAAAACCAAATTCCTGGCTAGGAACACAGTGGCATTATACACTTTAATTGAAAGACTTGACAAATAGGTCGTCCACATTCACAAGCTTAGCATTGATTCAGAGGGGACGGGAATGGGGCTGGAACTTCACTGCAAAACAGCATTTCTTGAGACCATTCTCAAGAAAAACGTCTCGAGTCGAGAGTAGGTTTTTGCCACCGATTCACAGTCGAGTCAGGTTTGCTCTGCAGTCTCTTCGATGAGACCTTGGCTTCAGAGCCTCAGATGTTTTCACACTCCAAAACCAGCCAAGAATCCCAAGTGGTCATGAAACACGTTTTTGATTGACAGTGTTTTGTCACTCCATCACTTTGCATTTAAACCTCAAAACAAGGAGGAGAAACATGTCAGGTCAGCTGAAAAAAACCTATGAGCTGAAATGTAGGATAAAGGAATTTAGACTACAAATGGTGGGGGAGGGTGAAGGCTATCTATTCTTTGTCCACTTCTACTTGCTGGAGCTTTTTCATTTTCATGAAACTTCATTGTCATAATAATAAGTAGTATCTGTTAATTAAAACAGTGGCTTATTCAAAGGCTTTGTTTCAAATTTGTGTCAAAACAACATAAAACAACATGTAAAGGGGTTTTAAAAAAAAAAAAAACCACATCCTTACTCCAAATGCAGCTAACCAGTGAAGTCATCTGCCAAGTTTACCCCACAGCATTAAAAGAAAATCAAGTTTACACGGCCCCACAGAGGCCTAATATGTGGTGTCTGAACTGCCAGAACATAGATTTCCATGTCCTTCATCCATCAAGGAAGTTTCAAACTTCAAAAAATGTTTCCTTGCTGGAAGTTTTACAACACTACAAGGAGCTGTTGTGAAGGCAAAGGGTGGCTTACATTATTAGATACTTGGGAACAATATATTGTGTAGCGTTAAGTTTTGCTGTTATTTTGTGCACTCATTTTGTAGCTCGGCATGTCTGAGACTGATTCACACTTTTTTGTTGGGTGACCATTAAATGATAAAATTACCATTAAGGTGGTAACGCGTGCACACTAGTGATGACATCTGAGCCACCTGATCCAGTCATTTGAGAAGACTATTGAAACCTCAGAAAACCTGGTAAATGCAACTCTGTGTTTGGAATCATTTTTTAAAATACTGTCAAGAATAAGCTCAAATACTTATTCACAGACTCACATTGAAACGCCTGTCTTCACTCTTTTTGGCTTCAAAGCATATAAAAAGCAGAGGAAGGCATCAACTTCAGACATTCTTTCTCAATGTACAATATATGGTCAAAAGTATAGAGGACACCTGAACTACACACATATGCGATTGTTGAACATCTCATCTGAATTCCACGGGTATTAAAATGCTGCTGTACCAGCCTCCACTGCTCTGGAAAGGCCTTACACTAGATTTTTAAAACGTGGCTGCAGGGTTTTGCCCCCATTCAGCCACAAGAGTATTAGTGAGTTTGACAATTATGTTGGGTGATAAGGCCTGGATGTTCATCCCAAAGATGCTTGATGGGGATGAGGGCTGTGCTCTGTGCAGGCCAGTCAAGTCATTTTAACATCAATGCAGAAAAACATGTATTAACCTTGTTTTGTGCAGGTTGGCGCTGTCATGTTGATCAAAATTAAAACATGTCACACAATGCTCCTCCAGTACCCTATGCTTTATTCACCAGACATTTTTGGCTATCTTGTCTCTATCAGGGTGGTGCCAGAGGCTATTTCTAGTTTCCTCACATGCCGTATATCAATTGATGACATTTGGTAAATAGAGAAGGATGGTTGTAATGTATTGTATGAATGGTATTTGTGGCTTATCAGTTGTATGATCAATGTATGGTATATAAGGAAACCTGAAATGACAAGAAGAGAAGGGATCTGTATACTTTCTGACTGTATATCTTCATTCACAATTTTAAAGTGTTGCTCTTACAATATTTTGCATCAGAATTTATCACTGGTGTTCGTTTACTCAGGTTCTGTCCTCGTGCTACCACTAGTGGTGGTGTATGTGTGTATGTGTGTATGTGTGTGTTCAGAAATGTCAACCAGGAGGCCGTATGAAAATCACATCCGGCTGTAATTATGAAAAATGGCAGCGTGTTCTTCCTGAAGTGAGGCGTCATTACAGGCTTGAGTCTGTGAGACAGAGCGAGAGATGAGAGAATGAGCAGGAAAGGGGCAGAGAGAAAGAGAGAGAGTGTGTGTGAGGCGAGAGATGGTGGTAAATGTGCATCCATTATATGAAGAGCATGGTGTATTAGCTGCTGTGGCTTAGGTGCAGGCCATTATGTTTCCAGCCACTTGGAAAATATGGAGCTAAATACTGGACGACCAGAGAGAAACTGCATTAGATGCTGCAGTGCTCGCCACACAAGCTGGTGCAGAAACATACGGAGAAGCGGATGGAAAAAAGATGTTTTATTCCCAGAGCTGGTAATGCTGGATCACCTAAAAGTGACAAGAGACTTGTTGGTTTGGTGATGAAAAGAGCAGCTACTGTTTCAATACTGTCGTCTGTCTTGAGGGGGAAGTTGGACTAGTGCTCCCTGAATTCAGGAAAGTCTTTGGATTTTCAGTTTGTCCAAGTTTGATCTGAATTGTAAATATGATGGACAGTTTGCCAAAACCTAGCCAATTCTAATGTTTCAGACAAAAATCATAATCAAAGACACAAATATTATTTTAGACATGTGACCAATGATATTTCTGAAATCCCATTTGTTGGTTCTACAATGGTACATACTTCCTCCAGCAGTATATATATATATATATAT
>CM076650.1:7903296-7958001 GCA_038496675.1 Rachycentron canadum | reverse complement strand
TATATATATATATATATATATATATATATATTTAGAGTTTAGCCATATACTAAACTCTAAAGTGTGAAAAACCTTTTCAAGTCAACTGGGCTCCTACACTTGACCAAACTAACTGCTAGCTGTGCACACAAAAACATCAAACAACAATCTTAAATTTTGTAAAACATTCACTTCAGCTGTACAGGTGGTGACTGACTGAATAAACTTTATCTGTGTGCACTCCGTTGATCCCTCCCTTCCCTACATGCTGAGTTAAACAGGCTAGATAGATAGATAGATAGATAGATAGATAGATAGATAGATAGATAGAAACAGAAATACAGTCTTATCCATCCTAGATACAATTATCTCAAGGTCATTTGCCACCTGTCAAAGGAAATTGCTTTCATATTATTAGCACACCATCACTTTCTCTATTTGGAAAATTCTTCATAATGTATTAATGATCGTTTTTCAAATCGTTCATTATTTTCTTAATACCAAATTAGATTCTATAACTGGCCATTAACGTGAGTGAATGAATTATACTTGAGGAGAACAGCCACATCAAACAAATTTGTCTGGTAGGAAAAAGCTCTGAAAAAAAAAAAAACTAAAATATTTCTCCCAAAGTTTCAGATCAAATATGCACAAAAAGCTTGCATGCTCTCAATGCCCTGGTGGATGTATTTGAATCACAAATAGCATCATAAATTTGCAGAGCACCAGGAAGCCAGGGATACACAATCAACCATTGACTGGGAGCTAAAATCCCTGAGACAACATTTGCATCTCAATAAAAGCCCTTACATAGCAAGTTAGGCCCTCTGTCTATCTCAGCATGCAAAACATCAAATGATAACAAATTGTTGACAAATAATTTGTTGACTGGGGCAATTATTATAGAGACATATGCTGATAAACAATACACAGTATGCTGCATATACATCATTACAGCTTTATTTCTTTTCTGTGGGATTTTAAACAGGCCCAATTTGGACAGACAAGATTAATGTGCAAAATTTACATAAAAAAAAAAAATCCAAGATTAGTTAAATAGACAGAATCACAGTAGTGCCATTAGTGCTGTTAGCAAAATTGTAAAAAAAAAAATAAAAATAAAAAATTGCCACATTAGTGGGAAGTGTTATTCCTATATGTGACTTACTGATGTTATGAACAGTTATATCATCATCGCAGGTGCAAAGTCACCTTTAATATTGCTCTGTTGTTTGTGCTGCAGGCAATTAGGAGGACATACAAATACTCAAAAAATGTGTTTCAAAGTACCTGTTACCTAATTAGATCAAAGGTAATCCTGATATCATGTTTGTCTTTTTATTTTTTCCTCCTTTTTTCTTTTTCTTTTTGACAAGGAAAAGCCATATTCTGTGAAATCTGAAGCTTTAACACACCAGCCAGAAACACCGAATGTTATTAGGAAGGTTAAGAAGTGTAAAAAAAAAAAAAAAAAAATTCAAGGTCCATTCAGTAAACGTATAGTGACAGGATTTTTCTCGGCAGTTGGAGTTTCCTGGGCCTCTCGAAAGCTCCAGAGTGGTTATTAATTGACCTTATGGTTCAACTGTTCTGTCAACTGCTGTTTCCAAGAGCGAACGTTCAATCTCGACTAAAACAAATTATCAGAAGGCTGTTATTCTATACATGCTCTCTTCAGATTGGACTCTGATAAAAACCACAGAGGAATTTATCACATATGAAGCATATTTCAAATCTGTCCAATGAGTTCACATCTGAGCATGGTGACTTTGTGGACATTTCACATATGGGGCAAATGCAAATGATAAAATATCTCATGCCATGAATTTTAAAATATTCAGTCCAATATAGATATTATTTTGTAACTTTGTAATCATCTTTCAGGTTTGCACACTGTTAGTCTCGTTTTAAAGAAATGCCATTCTTTTTCATGTTGCTGCATTTCATATTGCTCATGTCCCTTTGTCTTTTGTAGCTTTTAATGTCCCATTAAAAATAAAATAATAAATTGGCTGTTTCTCCCATGAGACAATCAAATTATTACCATGTGCTGTAAAAACAACCAATTTCAGTTCATATTACAGGAAGTGTAAAACAACAGTAAGCCATCGCTATTCTTTTTCAAACAAAGTTCTGTAAGTCAAAGACAGGTTTGATCTAGATTTGATCCTGTTTTGGACTTAAAGCAACAGTAATTTCTTGTAGGAATGAGTGAATAATTGTGGCAATGATAAAATATTAATATGTGTGGAGAGGTATAGCTGATTCTTCCAACTCTCTCAAAGGAAACTGTGAGCACATGCTGCAGGGGCTTCATTCGACGCCTGCCACCGCCATTGATTTAGGACCCAGCGTCAGCAGAAGCCTCATTTAGGAAAGTCATCTGTCTCGCCTGCCTGGGCCCGCTAAAAGGTTATTTAGCCGCTCAGTGCTTAGTAGCAATAGATAGAGGCTACAGAAGAACACCGCTGTTATGTGTTTGTGTTGACTATTGATTGCCGTGGCTTGTTTGTGCAGAGTTGTTTTGCTGCTGTGTCCACCTCTGATGTCAGAGGGGGAGCTCAACACAAGCTGCAGTGGCAAGGAGTGATTGGATGATCACCAATAAACGGTAAACACGATGAAGATCCTGCCCATTTGCAGGGGTTGAGTTCTGATGAGGCCTGGAGTGAAAACAACACAGCTTCCTGGTGCGAGCTCATTACAACTGAGCTTTGCAATTACTTAAAATGCAAGAAAGGCATCATTGGCTACTGAGAGGATTGTGTTAAATTATGCAGGGCCTAATTCTGAAAACCCAGAGCCACAACAGGAAAGCATTACTGTCATAACACAAGGAAGGAATTTATTCTGGTCCTCATTAATAAAGAAATGTATGTTAGCTGTCACAATAGACTGACCTCTAATGGATTACATTTTAAAATCTATAAAAAGTATAATTTCTAAAAAAGTAGAGGAGGTTTCGTTGGTTTGTTTACATGTTAATCAGGAAATAGCTAAACATAAAATATCTGTTTCAGCCTGATTCTGTACTGAAAGTTTTCTAAATGCATGTTTGGCCTCCTCAGCTCATTCACCCCAACACACTCTCATGTCTGTGTGTTAAGTATGGAGCAAATCAAATCAAAGTGTTTAGCCCAAATTAACATAAAGATTGGAGGTAGGGGAAAACGGTTAGATTGGCACTTTACAAAATTCAAAAGCAGGTTTATCAACACCTCTGAAACTCACTAATTAGCACGTTGTTGCTCATTTGCTTGGATTACATTACAGTTTGTGGTTTTAAGCAGAGTTGCATGCTGTAGCTACTTCTCCACAAACAACAGTTTATCCATCTGCCCATTACTTGTGTGATGTATCTCTGGTTGCAGTGTTGGTTGCAGTGTTGGTTGCAGCCAGTGAGCACAGGTTTTTGGTTTTGGTGAAAGCAGAATGGCGCCAATGCTGGCAGCCTCACAGTGATGAGGTCTTTGGGATGCTGTGCAAGAAGCAGTTCCAGTGCCTAATTCCACATAAAAACATTGTGTGTGTGTGTGTGTGTGTGTGTGTGTGTGTGTGTGTGTGTGTGTGTGTGTGTGTGTGTGTGTGTGTGTGTGTGTGTGTGTGTGTATGTGTGTGTGTGTGTGTGTGTGTTCAGATTAAACAAAGAAGATAAAATGTCTAAATTAGTGTGCTGTTGTTGTGGGGGAAGGAATATATTCTTCACTTTGTAGAGAGCCAGTTTAGCAGTTTCCCTCCATTTCCAGTCTTTATGCTAAGTTCGGCTGAACAAATTCCCAACCCACATACATGAGATTGAAATTCATTATTTCATCTCGCTCTCAGAAACAAAGCAAATAAATGTGTTTTCCCTAAACTATTCTTTTAATAACCTGCTTTTAGTTCTATTTCAGACTATAACACAAATCGATCCATTGATTCAATCAATTGGATTCAAGTTTGTTGTGAGTAACAGATTCTTTTATAAGCAAAATGAAAATAATTTTGGTGGTTGTCAATATATGAAAAGGAAGATATTAACCTTCATTTCTTATTTCAAGTGTCTGGCAGCAAATATGATGTCTAAAGTGATTGAAGTTCTCCAACTGCAGGAAGAAAACACTTATATCTCTGAAGAATAACTTCACTGAAAGTATAGGTACTTAGAGAAAAGTGCTTCTTTTAAGGTTTTAGCTATTTTAACCTGGAAGGATCAGCTATTTTACTATGCTTTAGAAAGTCTTAAATTATCCAGTGTGGAACAACTTTTGTTTCTAGCATTTCTAAAATACGTCAATGAGTGTCTATTTGAATGGACATGCCACACATATAACACACATGATATGATACCATGTATGTTGTGTGTTGCATCCTGGTGCACTTGTATCCACTGATAGTAAATTAAAATGAATCAAAAAAATTATTATTACTGTTCATGTTGATTCAAGATGATGCCTTCATATTGTCTAACCAACAGTCCAAAAACAGTCCCAAAAATGGATTTACAGTAATAAAGCAGAAAAAAAAAAACAACAAAATGTCTGATTTAAGAAGCATAAACCAGCAAAGATTTGGAACTCTTTACAGAAACACAAATGTTAATGCTTATTAATAAATCATTTTTCACAACAGTAGTATTTTTACTTGTCCAGTGGGTCTAACCACTAATAGTTAGTGTGAGTCTGAATTGTTGTGACAGGCCACCTACAGAACTGCTCATCTCTATGATGTGTTTTATGGGAATGACACATATTATTTATCAGACTGACTGACTCAGCTTGGAAGTGTTATTTTTGGTCGACAATATGCACCTGAAATGCTTTTGAAAGCTCCACCTGTTATTTTAGCGTCCTCTGAGTATTAAGAGTAAACCAGAGTAAATGCTGAGCCCCTCTGGAGCTGGTAAGGTTTGTAGTTCAAGCAGTTTGTTGTAATGACCCTCTTTGATTTGCCCCATCAGCCATAGAATCAAATCAAAGACTAATCCATCCCCCAGCATCCTGGAGGAGCAGGTGTACATGAATCTGTTAGTGAAATTAAGCCTCTTGTTAAACCCCTGCTGTGTTTATCTTTTAATTAAAACCTGATAGTTCACTACATTAATATCACACATCCAGTGCATGTGTGCTGCAGTTACTGAACCTGTGTCCTTGTTTAGCAGGGATAATAGGTGTCCTTTTATGGTACAACTCCTGCAAAGCATGGATTTAATAGGCTTTTCTGATTTGAGAGGCTCTGTGCCAGCATGGACACTGAATGCGCCTGCACATGCTCAGTGTTTAGACAAGACAGTTTCTTTGTGTTGCATTTTGGCAAACAAGTCCATTACTGTTGCACACCCACAATGGCAATATCCTGATGAATAGTGTACTATTCTGAAGATGGGAAACAGGTCTGCATCTTTTGATCATCTAATCACTAACTTTGCCAAGTATAAAAAGGCTAATATCATTAGGTACTTGAATGCATTAGAACAACCTGACGAAGTATTGGAAAACACGGCAATAAAGCTATTAGATGATTTTAGGAGTGGCAGTAAGGACAAAGTTCTCTATCATAGTATATTAAATTTAGTAGTTTGATTGATATAGATGTATTTTAATCAGCTATCTGGACATTTTATCGAAATATCATTTACAAAACAGAACTTTTTTTGCTCTTCCGGTAAATCAAATATCTGAAAAACCAAGGTTTCATCACATTGACAAAATAGTCAAGAGATTCTCTTAAAATAATGCTCCTTATTGATTTGTGACATCGAACAGCTGCATCCTGAACAAGCAGAGATATTACAGGCAGCGTAATTTGTGTATTTCAATCCATGATACATGACTAGTTTATATTTTTTCACTGTATATACTGACATATTTTGCAGGCTACAGGTCTTGTGGGGCTTGGAGTTGGGGTTAAGGGCTGAGGCTGGGTTAAGGCTCAGGTAAAAAAAAAAAAAGTGTTTTTCATTTTCATTAATTACTGTTACATAATACAGTGGTAACTAGGATTAGGCTAAATAGGTAAAATAGGCTGTTATCTGCTCAAAATATACAAACTTACTCCCACAGCTGAGTTACAGTAAGTAGCCTGATGCCTTCTGGACATTGCAACATAACAAATTTTCTGCTCTCCCTTCCAAAATCATTTGTTTATAAAGAGTTTGTAGGGTGGGTATTTGTGGTTAATCATTTATACTTGAGGTCTTTTTTTACTCTTAAAATACTTCTTTACATAACCACAACATTCTTGATTAGCTGCTTGTCATCTCTCGGCATTTTTTGTTTGCTAACTGCTAGTGCCCCATAAAATGACAATAATAATTATTCTTTGGCAGGATTCATGCCCTCGTATGCTCCATGTGCATGCTACACTAAGCTGCAGTTTCAGTGGACTGGCAACGTGCTCAGCTGAAACACTATTGACAGCCTATCAATTGTATTTCAAAGTGTCAGAGAAAAAGTGTTGCATGTTTTAGCCTTGCAGCATCATTGTTTTATTTTGGAGCTCTGTCTTCAACAAAACGGCTAAATCTTACTTCAAACCCAATAAAAACAACAGTCGCATTGTATTTACACTCAGCACTGCTTCATGTTGAAGCCAGCGCTGCAGATAGAGCCTGACTTTGTTTTATTATGGCTCTGCTCTGGAGGCGGATGTGGTTTGTGGTGGACAAGTCATAGCCTGCAACTTCCACTGATGGATCATGGGATAATACGTTTTGTGTGGAGCAAAATGGCAGTTATGGAGTTGGGATAAGAGAAAGGGGGGTGGAACAGCATTTGCGCTGTGATTGGTGGATGGAGGAAAGCAACCTGTGATGCTTGCTTTTATTTTCACACCTGAAGGTCAACGGTCTGTGGTACCCCGAGTAAACTGATGACAACAGGAACAAGAACAAAATGATGTATAGTTCAAAGTATTTACTCTGCAAACTGACAGGGACATAAGTCTAGCTAAGGACCATGTAGGACCAGGATTTTACAAACCTAAAAAAATATTATCTTTTTCAGTGAGAAATTAGTTCATTGGACAACTGTAATTAAGTGCATGTAATAAAGTACTTATAAAGCATGAAGTTTGAGACACTAACTTTAAAAAGAATGGGTACCACCACCATATTAGATGATGGGAAATTTACAGTGGATCTGGAAATAGTTCACAATTAAAATACCGGGGGAATAAATGAATTGGGCATGAAATTGTCCTGCAGTATATCAAAAGAATCTCTTTCAACTTGGAAGAGCCGTTTTTTAAAGATATACTGGGAGCCTTTTTTTTTTTTTTTAAGATATACTCAAAGATATGAAGTCGTGGCATTTCTCATTTCTGCTGCTACAGTAGGAAACAAGTGAGGAAAGAGGACTAAGAAACAAAGAGAGCAATAAGGGTGAAAACACATCTACTAACTGTGAGAAAAGCGAGGAGGAGGGAGCTGACAGAGGAGATCCTTTGCTCATTAAAAAATGGGTGTATGTCTTTATTAGACATGGCTGCTTTTTATAATTCATGGAGCAGATTTTTTTAGTCCTTAGTCTCTCTGACATTCTGCTGAATGTTTAGCCTTGACTAGATCCAGTTTGTGGTTCTCGTGTATTGTATTTGAGTCACAGCACTAAGCATCTGCTTTTCGAAAAATAATCAACAAACTTTGAAAAAAACACTGGCACAGTTTACAGGAAAAGTGAAAAAGACTAAATGTATGCAGCGTTGCCACTGGCTCTATCAAGCTCTAGGCACAGCGTGTCTTTGAGCTAATGCTAACATCAGCCTGCCGTGTTAATTAGATATGTTAGCGTGCAACAATTTATTTATTGGCACTAAACACAAACTGCAACTGTGGCTGATGGGAATATCTTATGTTTACAAGAGCATAAACCAAAGTAGTAAACCAACATAAATTTTGACCTGATAATGGCACAAAATTAAAAGTCAGTCAATCAAAGTCACTACAAATCATCCTATGAGGCACATGAACATGTATAGTAAATGTTACTTGCCATTACTTACTTCCACACAGTGGCACTATAGAGGAAACACCAGAGTGATGATGATGATAAATCAATAGAATTGTTAGAATACATTTTCAATGAACCATGAAGGCCTGGACAAAATTTAGTGGCTATCTATTTGTTTATTATACCTGCAGGTGAAGTTAGCAAAAAGGTCAATTTATTTTTTTATACTGTCAAATGTCAAATGTCATGGTGAACCAATCAGGAGTTGTTAAGACATTTCACTTTGGGGATACAGGGGATCATGGATGTTAATAATAATTTTTGTTGTGGAATATATTTTTATCCAAATGTTTGAGTATTTTGAAAATAACTTCAGAAGAGTGTGTATTTGTCAGACTACATTATGGGTTTTTCAAAGACCGCTAGGTATTTGATGTTGAGCTGTGTGACGAGTGTAACGGTAATACATGAGAGACACTAACTGCAGCTAAGCTTTAACCATCTGTTGCCATCATCCAGAAACACTTTCTCCCTCTGCAACAAAAAAAACATGCAGATGTAAGAAAGTGCATGCAGACACTTGTAGTCCCTTTTGCAATTAATGAAATTAGCGACACTGGACCACACACCAGGGCCCCCTGTCTTTACAGCGGCTGTCGTTGCTTTAGTGGAAGTGGGCTTCAGTCAACAGATGGCTCAAGCAGTGGTTCAGACAGATTCATTTGTTCCCCTAAACAAAGTTGTCGCCATCAACTGCCGGACTGCTGACACCAGACCCCCATTAGTGAAGTTTAGTGGTCTGGGCGGGAGACTGAACGTGAACTGACGCAGCAAAACGAGCGAAAGGAACATCCATCTGTTCTGCCCCTCTTGTGCTACAGTGAGCGCATCCATCTATCGTTTCATTCTTCCACCCTGCTCTCCATTATTTATGAGACATTAGCTCTGTATGTAATTAATTGATGCTGTTAATAGTGAATGCATCAAGTTAATGATTTTTAATTAAGGAGATGTTTTGGTGTTGTTGATTAGGCCTACAGGGCACATATCTGCTGTGGTTTATGTAAACTGTCAAGCTCTCTTTTGTCTCCATTAATGAGTTAAGTCATGGTTCAGGCTGTCACTCTGTAGGTAATACAACATAAGGGTCTGTTTAATCTGGCAGCAACAGTTTATGTATGTGTTTGTTTGAAATGAATATGACGATGAGAACAAAGGAGATAATTTGCTGTCACACTTCTTCAAAACAAGTGCAACAAACCATTAATTTAAATCTCATGATGTCTCACTCCGCTCACTATGGTCATTGTACGTCTCCTCTCTTTTCACCCAGCTCAGCAGGAACACTGTGACCTTTAGCAGTAGACAACCAAATAAACAACTGTATACAAACACTATGATGACTGTATTTCGCTTTCTTCCATCTCCAGGGATAAATTCTCATTCTTATGTCACAGATCAGAGACTCGTGTCAAATACAATCAGTTTTTGAAACAATGTTTTTAACCTTTCAAATCTCATGTTACAAGGAGGTATAAAATAAGCATGGACTTGTGTCCCGAGCAGCAGCAGCAAAGTGAATTAGGTCAGTTTACATGAGATGAACAATTTCATATCCGCAGGTCTGTTTAGTTTAGAGTGCAGCTCTGTTCTGCTTTCCTAAGGCTCAACAGAGGAGCTGGATCATAGAATTAGCTGTGGGCTTTTCATCTGTGCCTCTGAGCTGTAGCTCTGTGCCTGCCTGTTTTTTTTTTTTTCTTCCAGTGCAGCAGCAGTAGTAGTAGCAGCCTATATGAAGACAGTTGGTGCATATCAATCAGCATGAGGGGTGCTCTCTGATGAAGACCACGTCCTTCTTTCTCTTGCTGTTGTTGATGTGTGCAGATGCATCTCAGGGCCAGAGAGAGCGAGAGAGAGAATTCAGAGGCTGGTGTTGCCAGTTGTTTTTACACATGGAGTTAGGAGGAGGAAGAGTACTGTAATTTTGAGATGATAATAGCGCTGTCAGCATGTGTGGGAGTAAGTATTAGCTGGTGCAGAAGGCACCGTCTTGTTGGTAAATGATGGTTCTGCATGGCAGCGTGGTTGCAGCCGGGAAAAGTCAGTCAGCAGTTTCCAGAATGTTCTGTGGTGTTGGTCTGTGGAAGTGGATGCCTGGACTCCCACCACACCCTCATGTGTCTGCAGAACTGTTTGCAGACACAGCTCCATTTGAGGAGCATCAATGTTTAACTCAGAGAGACACTTTTTTTTTTTTACCAAGTTAAAGTACATTTCTTTGAGCTTTGCTTTCATGCTAGAAAGTGTGATTCTTGAATTATGTACCCCGAGCTTCTAAAATGAGAGCTTACTTCAATCTACTTGCTCCTGGGAGGAGACTCGAGCCACAGTTTTTAAGTAGAGGTGCGGACGTCATGCATGCAGTACAGTCTGTGACTCAGTCATGTTGCCAACATGGTGGCGACTGTTTATGCCCAAAGTGGCTGCGGTGGGAAACCTTTCCACCGCTTTTGTGTCTACGTGCGTCATTCAGAGCCCTGCATCATTTATGCTGCACCTCAAATGAAAGCCTTCTCAGGCTAAATAAAGGCCACCGAGTCTTATGTAACCGAGGTCCAAGTGTGCAATAACAGTATGCACTGTAGAGAGAAGAGACACAACTTGTTCATGTTGTTCTGAAAATATCACAAGGGCGTCACTCTGACAGGCACCATGGCTTCACTCAGATACAGGGGGATTTAGCTTTACCTCTTGCAGTTTCACAGGAACTGGCTACTTTGGTCACTGCTTCACAAATCTCAAGTAGCTGGGTTCCCCAGTGGTGGAAAGGGTAAACATTAAACATTATTTGTGCGTAAATGTCCTCAGATAAAAGCACAAAGTAAGCAAAAAATAAGTACATTATGGTAAAATGTATGGTGATATGAAGATTATATGATAAAACTATTCAATTAAAGAACATCTTTTTGCTCCTGGGTGTCGATAGATTAGTATTTAATTGCATTTATATAATGTTCCATGTGAGAAATGCACTGAAGCACCCAGTAAATTCCAGCCTGGCACTTTGCAGCCTTTTCATATAACTGATGACCACAAATATACACTCACTTGGCAGTTTATTAGGTAAATCTCAGTAAAACTGATAATAATACAACTAATACAACAGTCCTGCAATAAATCTTCCTTCATAATATACAGTTTTTATTAAAGTTGTTGTAGAGAATCGTTGCTTCAACCGTATGCTAATAGTAGCTTCTTCTCTGATGCAGCTGCTGATTTGGCTCTTTTCATGTAACACACTCTCAGGCTCAATAACTTTATCACGTGACTTTAACTCTTAAACCATTTCAACATTTAACATTGGGAAGAAAAATACTTCGGTAAAAGTGGAATGACTGATTTAAAACTGACTTTGTTACAGTAACTAGAATAAATACAATTCATTACTTCCACTCCTGTTAAGGACATTAAAGGGCCAAATCACTACTCCATCTTCTTTCCTTTGTTAGTGAGCGTGTGTGCCGTTGTTAGTGCTGAGAAGCTAATGCTAAGTGAGCGGCTAATGGGTCTTTGAACAACAAATGTAGCAGCAGGATGCTGTTTTAATGTGTTAATTCTGTGAATGAGGTAAATGAGGGGGAGCAGCCAGGAGAAACCTGACCACATCACACAGGCAACAATTACACCACTTTGCAAGACAAAGGGCAGGAAGCAGAAGCTAAGGAGACACTGGGAGGCCGTTATATGACATTATGGATATGAGGCCACATGGAAACATCAAACAAATTTGTAAAGATTTAAGCACAATTGCTGCACAAGTGTAAGGTTCAAGTTAAAATGAAAACAGAATTGTTTCACCCTGTTTTCCACATTTTCCTTTTCCATTTCCCCTTTTCTTCCCTGTAGATTTCCTGTAGGAATATTTATTTATATATGTTAGCTATGTTTTAGAAGTGAAGTTGGATCGAAGTGTTGCTCATAGTGACAAACCTTGCTTTTCACAATCTTATAGTGTGAGCTCATGTTTTTGGTTTTATAGTCTGCAGTTTTACTGTCTTTGTCCAGCACTATACTGTGGGACATTTTTCAGCTCAAGGGGAAAATACAGTTTTATGCCAAAGTCTGAGAAATACATACATACATTTAATAAATTATATATTTTGTTGATTTTTTTTATGAAAAAGAGAAAATACAACACTTCCAATTTCAATCAGGCTCATCAAGTCACTTTTTCATGAATGCAAAATTATAAACCCACTGTAATTTTGATATGTGCAAAAGTTGGAATACATTTCTACTCGTGCAACACTTTATTAACTTGTTAGTCCTTAATTGAATCATTAGGACTTGTGAGGAGTGGTTGTACTGTCAAGACCTGTCATTAGAGTCAGTCTAGAGTCAGTCATTGATAAATGGATACAGGCTCATACTTCTCTGTGTTTAATTAGTCCACTTGGTTGGGTGGAGGCAGCATTTATTGTACTCAGCCTAGTGGCCAACACAAAAAGACAAAGATACTTTGCGTATGTGTGTATAAGAAATAATTCAAAGCCAAAAGAGGCAGATAAAAAGTGGACTGATAAGATGCAGATTCAAGGTGAGCAGCAATATACTGTGCTGCTCAAACAACAGTAGAACAACAATATTGTTGCCAGTGTTTTGTAATTAAGGTTGTTATTTCAGAGTTAATTAGGGTGAAAAAAAAAGTCTGGGCTAGCAGCCAACCTTTGACCTCTGACCTCAGGGCCACTTGCACATGGTATCATGGACCTGGTTATTACCTTTCTCTGTGCTTTGCAGCTATGAGAGAAAGAGGCTGGTTGTTAACAGCAAATTATAGCCTCTTCCCAATCGCCATAACTCAATTAATGCGGCTTCAAACACTCAGAGAAAATATAAACCAACAAAGTCATCAGAGAGCTCTGAAAAAATCTCTTAACTTTTGTTTGGTGTCAAAAAAAAATGTATTTCTCCAATTTCAGAGATATGGTTATTGCCCCAACTACTCTTTGCTGCTTTGCTTTTTCTTCTTCCTGTTAGTTTACTGTATTTTTATACATAACCTCGCATACACTGGATTCATAGCAATTACTTGCCTGTTCTTCTGTAATAACAGTGGTTAAGACAGAAAACAAGCCCTTTCCCCCACCCGCCTTTCCATCACAGGATCAAAAATGGCTTGAGAGGATGTGGATGAGAGCAGCACTGACAACAGGACACACATAACGACTAAACTAACAACTCAGTACTGTTACCGCCTGTCGCTGCCTCACAAGGAGAATCCGGCACAGAGAACTTCAGCGGGTCCAGGAAAACTCTGCACAAAAAAAAAAAAAAAAAACCAACAACCTTGATGACCTCTCAACTCTTAGAATAGGCTGCTGTCACCTGGCTGGTAATTACCTGCCAGTCAGGGCAGTAGATAGACCTGCAAAGAAAAAGGGGTGGCAGTCTAGTCACAGGAATAGAGAGGAAGAGGAAAGAAAAAAGAAAAAAAATGAGGAAGAGATTGAGGGTGAGGTGCGAGGAAAAAGCTGAGACAGAGAGGCTCATAATGAGGCCTGTGAAACAGACACGGCTGTCAGAGCAGCAGAGGGAGGCTGAGACGGTCGGGCTGGAAACACACACCCTTGTTCCCCATCTCTGGGTGCCAATTTGGGGGCTTTTATCTGGGGACGGCATTGTGCTCCATTTTGGGCCTCTGATACTGTACACTAGCTATTGTACAAGACAAACTGAAAGGGATACAGCTGTGTTCGCTGCTGTCGAGCAGATGATTAGAAAGGAGAAGAAGAGAAAAGAAAATACAGACACAAGAACTGAAAACTGGTGCTATGTCTTGAAATAATGTTTTGCCATAAACAGATACAGTTCAGGAAAAATGAGGGGAACCTATGAACGTACACTGATGGTTAATTGATTACTTTTTTACTGCATTGTTTACCTTATTGTGTTTATTGTCTTTGATGGTCTGTTGATGTGCAGCAGCTCCATATTCTCTCCTTCAGTTGGATTCATTATTTAGGTCCAACAACCATCAATATTGCATTGTGTGTAGTTCTTGGAGTGTTGATCCCCACTGCACTTTCAGGCGGCATCACTGAGTTTGTGTTAGCTCATGTAGAAAATGAAAGCTTTTTCCAGGATGTTTTAAATCAGGTTTTTCTTTTTTAAGGCTGCAGGCCCAGCTTCACCCTTACAAATCTGTTCAGACTGAAAACACCAATGAGTTAGAGGACAAGGCCAAAACATGGACAGCAGTTTATAATGCAATGAGGAAGTCAACACATTGTAAGCAGCAGGAGTAGTAATGTTAGGGGGGGGCGTCGAGCTACGTAGATCTACTATGTATTTGTTCCTGCTGGCGTTTGATTGGCTGGCGCAGTTTGTAGCTGGATGATGTTACACGTCAGGTGAGACAGTTGGACGACTTTGCTGGACAGCCCTCACTGTGCTTGGTGTACCTGCTGAAATGAAGGAGTGGGCTGTGACCGCCAAGGCTCAGTGCAGTCCTGTGGCAAAATCAGCTAGTGCCTGATGTCTGGTTGACCTTAGAGCCCTCTCTGCCTCTTCATAAAAGGCTGTGACTGATATTACACTACATCAAATGACAACATGAAAACAGTGTTACACTCTAGTGACGACCCTGAAGAGAAATTATCACCAAAATCTCATATTTTGCAGCTAAACAATTTCCACTGATTGTTTTTCTGTCCATTCCATAAATCTCCTGTTTTGGTTCAGTCTCACTTCTCTGAAAGTGTTTTTAACTGCACAAGGCCAGTGATTCCAGCAAAAAAAAGCATTAAGACAGATACAATTGAGACTAGATGATGAACCAGATTACCCTCAGGAGCTGGAACAAAAACAGAGCTGGCAACTGGACTTTGGCTGCCAATGTTGCTAATGTTTCTTTGTTCACACTTTGTTTCCGTTCTTTCAGGTTTAAGTTAGACAGAGTTCATATTTTTTTTAATGATAAAACAATGACAAAGGAAATTTGAAAAGATACTGATAGATCTGGTCTATAGAAGCCACCACAACGTCGAGCAATTTGTCATCTGAAGGAATGATTGTGTCATCAAATGTGTACCTTTAACCTATAATTCCCTGAAATGCTTTCACCTTCTTTATGTAGCATTTGGAGCTATACTTGCATGAATTATGTATGTCATTTTAAGGTCTGTGAAGTCAGTGCTTTGTGGTTTAGAGTGGGCACTAGATCTGGACAACACTCCAGGGTTTATAGTCTCCAGAGAGAAAGAGAAAGGAACAGCATTTTGCCCTGTGACATCTTCTTTTGGCAGAAAGAGCAGCTTCCTGTTTGCAGACTTGAAAGCCAACAGACAGGGAGCAGGTGACAGACTGAGGATCGGTGACCTGTAGCAGGCTGTGGACACACCTCCTGAAGTTGCAGGCAAGACAAACTCAAAGTTGTACTTTGCAGATGAATGTCAGCCCAGAAAAAGAGAAATGAAATATGAGAAACAGGGATACTGGAACAGGAAGGCTGGAAGCACAAGAATTGATTCATTTAATTTCAGTGCTGCAAATGAATAATTTTATACCAGTGTTACAATAGCCAAAGGCAATAACACTCTGGAGAGAATTAGCAATAGTAAGGTTCATTTCACCTCCCAGTTAATCACTCATCATTTCAAAATCCTTCACACAATTTTAATCAAATATCACATAAAAACAAGTGTCAGTAATATTCCTGAAGTTCATCACATTTCCGCCTGTGTGGCAAGTGGCCATGTTTAATTCATGGCTTTCTTTAAATGATGTAGAGGCCAGTGCTCAATATTGGTCCGGACATCGACAGGCTGCTTGAAATGATGAACAAAATTCACTAATTGTCATTTCCGTCATTTAAAGTTCACGATTCCCCATCAGAGCCTGTGCTTATGAAAAACTGTGTTTCATTTCAGGCCATTGAGGCTGTTTAGATCTTCTTACTCCGTCACTGCCATCTCTCCATCCCCTGCTTTGTTATTGTCTATCTCATTATGACCACTGTTCCTCCTTCTATGTTCTGCTTGACTTGTCAGCTGACAAGCTGAGTGTAATGGAGATGGGTTGGTGAGGCTGTGAGCGTTACCCCCAAGCACAGAGGTATGAAAAAACGAGGGGCTGTGAGAATTATGATAATAGATTCATTTGGACTTATGATAGTTTGAATTTGCTGCTTCCGCGTGTTCTTTTTCTTTCCTATTTTTTCATCCTCTCCAGCAGGATGCCAACAGGATATTGGAGTTGGGCTGTTCAGGAAATCAGCAACAGACAAGCAGTGTCTCTCTGTGATTTGGAAGATGTGCAAGAAAACATTATGAATTAGTTTTGCCTTTGTTTGGAATCTGTCTCGTAGAAGAAAAAAATCCAGTGAACGGTCACTCAAGCATGAAATAATATTTTAACTATACCTCTGCACAGTAATGGGCTTTGTCACTGGGTTTATATAAGGATCATACACACACAAGAGGATCCTGTGAGTAATGATCGGTTGTTGAAGATTGACTGGTGCTTCTCATTATGGCTTTAACATTTTATCAGACTTATATTTAAGTCTACGCCTGCTTTAGTCGAAGAAAAATTGTTCTCAGCCTCTTTACACACACAAAGTCAAACACACACACACACACACACACACACACACACACATTCACTCTTCATCTCCTCCTCCCTCTTCCCTTCTTCTCTTGTTTTCCCTCCCTTGGTCAGGGGTGCTCATTTTTCAACAAGCTATAGGTTTGCTGCGGCTTTGGTGGCGCAGCATACACACGCACACACGCAGACGCACACACAAACCCACACACGTGTAGTATTTGCAAAGTGTTTGCATTATAGATCTGCAGAGGAAAAACAGCCATGGCGGATACCTGGAGGTAATCACTGGGAAATTAATTTGAGGCCATACGATAAAGGCGAGTGGCGATTGATTGTCTGCCTCCTGTGTTGGTGTGATGCCCACAGGAAGGCAGTCAGTGTTCATCTGAAGCACCTCCACAATAAAAAAACATACATTCACATGCTCACACACACACATACACACACACACACACACACACACACACACACACACACACACACACACACACACACGTATATATATATATACACACATATACATACTTCACAGCAACAAGATGAGATGTATAAGGAATATTAACAGAGACTCACTGGGACTCGAGGTGAAAATAAAATCAAGCAAATTTATATATATCACTGTATTACTCTCATTACATCAGGGATAGTAGAATTCTTCCTTTATGTTTTTGGCTGGAAAAGACAAGCAGATAGAAAAGGTGTGAATTCTGGAGGTCACCATCCTCTCCCATTAATTGATAATTGAGCACATATTTTGCGTTTACATCTTTCTCCACTTTGTAGAAATACTTTGTAGCAATGGATTGCTCATTACAAGTGTCCACAGCTTTGAAAATAAGCATTGGATTAACATTATGAGCTGTGTTTATGGATCTTTGATTAATGATGCTGCTCTCTGGCCGTCTGCTCCCTAATGCAATATGTATGCATTGTTTTTCCTGCGTTTCCTCTGTGGCTCTGAATGGACTGCAGCTAATTACCCACGCAGCAAAATGAAAACTACAAACTGCTTCTGCGCATTCAATTTGCATTAAATCAGGCTTTAATGTCACTTCATTTGAAGCTTGATATAAAATCTGAATTAAAGCCTCTCGTGAAGATCTGTTTTCACAGGGGTTGTTTGTGTGAAAATTCAAACGGCTATGTCTTTGCTTTGTTCCGAGAAACAAGCCTGACATGGAACCGGAGTCAAGCTGGAGTGCTTTAGCTGAGCTCGGCTGAACCTCATTATAACTTTTCAATTAGAGGCTGATTGAAGTCTGGGCGACTGCAGAATCAGAAACTCTCCAACCAATCGGGGCCTTTTTAATCATTCCCTTTGGTTCAAGGGGAAACTATGAATGAGAGAGGGTAATGAATGGCCCTGTGAACTGCAGTGCCAACTGAAAACCAGGGCGCTGAATTGTGTTTTTGATAAATAGAAATTGTCCTGGGTTGAAATGTACAAAAGATGGTACATTGTCATTTATACCCTCACACAAATTCTTTCTTCCTGTACATATTTGAAAATCTGGGAAAAAAAACGTCCTGCTTTTTATTCATGTGGGAGATACCAGCAGCAGCAGCAGCAGCCTCTGTGCTACACCTGCTATGTCTCTGTCAAAACAAGTTGACAAAGGGTTGGACAAAGTTTCACAGATGGAGTCAGAGAGGTGAATGGCAACCCTCAGCCCCCCCTTACAGAATGAGTAGGTAAGGGGAGGGGGGTAAGTTGGCTTGTTAGTACTAGAACCTTTGTATGGTGAAATTTCTCGTTGAAAAGTCAATTAAATGTCTATAAAGAGACAATGAGATGACCATAAAGAGAAACCAGAAGTCTCCTTGTGGATGGTTGAACATCCACAAGGAGACTTCATAAAATGAAACAAAACAACCACCAAAAGATGTCCATGCAAAACGATGGCCAATGCACACGAAATGACCACAAAAAGACACAAAGTGACCACAAAAAGACATAAGACTACCACAAAGTGATGCAAAACAACCACAAGGAGGCACAAAACAATTACAAAGAAAAACAAATCTACCACAAATTGACCAAAATGACCACAACAATGATGCAAGGGACACAAACCTTCTAGGCATCTGCCTCTTAAGTAAGAGGAACAGGACTGTTTCACTTATCTACTGGGACATACAAATATAAGATTTTTATTTATATTATATATATATATATAACAATATTTGAAATAGGTTATTCATCTATTCCAGTGAAATATTGCACATATTAATATTGTACAGTTTAGTGGAGCCAAGAACCAGGGCTTTACATTTTTGCCAATTTTCCCCCTTGTTTGAGTCTGTTCCAAAGTTTCTAAACCTGCACCTGCCAAGTTCAGTCTCTGACAAAATATTTAAGTTCTGTTTGTCTGCGTTTTGAGAAACAGCAAACAGCTGAAACCAGGACACCGTTCCATTTCTTCTCTGATACAGACAAGATACAGTATGTTTGGTGATGTCAACTCATCTCATCTACTTGGCAGATCGTCTCATCCCACTCACTGTCTGACTGACTGACATCCCGCTACACAGCTTCCTGTCTCCTCAGTAGGAGCGGGCCACATGGGGGAAATACAGCACGGTTTCGGGCCGAATGTTTTGCCATTAGATGTGGGTGGTTGTTTTTCTTTTGTTTGTGTTTTTTTTTTTCCTTCCTTTCACACAAACGGCCTCCCTTGGTTTCCTCCCACCCTCCCCTCGCCTGAAAGAGTCATTCTCCAGTGCCACTGGTGTAAGATCCCGGCTTAGACAACACAAGCCTGCCAACAGCCTGCTGCCGATTCCTCCAATCCCTCTTCACAGTCGTCTTATCCCAGGCCTCATTATCCCTGGGCTCTGGCAGTCACCAGCTGCACAGAAAGCGTCCTCCGAATCGGCTCAGAACGGGCCCAGAGCATCTTCATTATGTGTCGAACAAACCGATCGCATACATCGTGGTCCATTGGGGAGACCCTTATGTGTTTCTTCTTTCACCAGGGTTTGAAGGAGTCTTCCCAGGGAGAAAAGAGTCTATTTCTGTCTGCTTCTGATATGCATTCATTTGCTCATTTACTGTTTCTATGGTGAAGCCAGTCTCTTTTCTTCCAGGATCTCTCTCTCTCTCTTTCTCTCACTCTCATTTCAAACATTAATCTTCACATTTCATATTTTGGGGCTTTGATCACTTTCGTATGGTGCACATCATCATGCAAGTCGCTTCACACAGCCGGGGGCTACCGTCATTATTATCAATCAAAATACAGTCCAAGGCGTTGCAACATGCCGACGTCCAGCCATAGTGTTCTTAATTATACATCACAAACAAAATCTTGTAGGCTTCAAAAGTGAGAGAGTGTTTGGATGGTGCACTGTACACTGTTTGTAAGTGGACTTGAGCAGGTGTCTGTCAAGGGACTGTGTTTGAGGGCGTTCGGCTTCAGTTAAATCCTGAGCCTTTATATTCTGCTCTCTCAGCCCGCTCTCTGCTCTGACATGTTACGCCTGCCTGTGTTTGGCGTCTTTCTTCTCATTCGCCCCTTTGAAGTTGGGCTTTCTCGACAGTCTGAGCTCTCCTACACTTGCCATTAAGAGCAGCGCTCCCCTCACTCCCCCCTGCATGTCTCATCTCACCCAAGAGAGAGAGCAAGACAGAGGAGGGGGGGTTTAGAGCCTCACCCAGAGACTGACTGATCAACTCCCCAGGGGGGTAGAAAGTGAGATGATGTGACGCAAGCCTATAGTATCACTGTGGAGAAATGCAGGCAGCACAGTCTTCTTCTTCATTAGTGCCTAATTACATTTCCTGCTTATACACTGAGACTACTCCTTTGATGTAATACTAATTAATTGAGATTTTTTTTAAGAAATGAAAGAAAATACAACATTTCTACAGTAGCTTTAGAGAAGGATTAGCAGAAGCACTGGAGTTATTATGGTTGTGATTATCTGCTCTCTAAAATACAATTTTAGCAATTAAGGTGATTAGACAAAAGAGAACAATGTGAATCAATGATAATTACACAATGTTTCAGGGTAAATTACTTGTATTGGAAGCTTTGTAATATACAGCTGGAGAAATACATTACAAATACCTTCCTGCAGACTGACAGAAAGAGGATTTGTAGCAGGTATAACATGGCAGAAGTGCAACGGCTTCAGGTAAAGTCCAAGATGGCGTTACTAGCTTTCTCTAATCTTCAGTAACTCTCTCACCTGTGCACAACTGGTCAATCAGAGCGAGAAGCTTGTGTGAACGTTGGATCGTTGGTTTCAATAAATTACAGAAATGGTGTTATGTTCCGGACACGGACCCCTTAATCCGATGTCAGACAGGTGTGAGTCGTAGGGTGTTTCTGAAGCTTTCTGAGCGGCAGTTTTTATTAAATCATCTGAGGTTTCTGAGGAGAGAGGAGGTTTTACAATAGACACCACTTGCCATCATCTGGAAATCACTAATATACAATTCAATAATTGCATTTCTGCTTTTTTCCAAGGCAATTTATAAGTGGGGTCAGTGCAGCTTCAGTGCGATGATAAATCATGAAGTTTAGGCTCCCTGCTTGTCCTTGTTTCCAGCCTTTAAGCCAGACTAAGATCAGGTAACTGTCTCCTCGCTCCATCTCCATGCATGCAGACGGGAGAGTGGTATCTCCTCATCAAACTCTGCACGAGAAAGTAAATGAGGGTAATTCCCAAAATGTAAAACTTTTACCTTTAAAGTTGTTTTTGTCAGATAATCCGTCACGTCCCAAAATAACTCTCTATCCCAGTTAGATCTGGACTTTTGATGCCTTTGAATTTAGGAAACTAGATTACTACAAAGCCCTTTTTAAAATCACTCAATCTACAAAGCCATTTAACAACTTCAGCTCATTAAAAAACATTACCGGGTATATGTTGACAAGGACCAGAAAATTCAGGCATATCACTCCAATTCCCAATCATCTCCAGTTGCTGCTCCTGGTCTATGAAGCTCTTAATGGTCTGGATCCAGATTACATATCTGACATGCTTCCAGTTTATCAACTTGACAGATTTCACAGGTCACAAGACAGATGTCTACTTCAGATTCCCAGAGCTCCCTCTTAAATCTGGCGATAGAGAAATCAGTGTTTATGCACCTAAAGCCCAGAACAGCCTGTCTGCTCATCTGAGGTTTGCACAAACACAATCTTCTCCTACTTAGCGTTTTGTGTGTGTGCATGTGTGTTGTCTGCCTGTGTCTGTCTTAACCCTTTTTTATCATTTTGTCACCAAGTAAAGCCCTTTCAGCTGTTTTTGTATGCAGTTGTGCTCCTCAAATTAACTTAAACATGTGTGCAAAACTGATTCAATGTTGCTGTGACCTCTAACAAGATAATAATCTCACTGTTACACTCCAACACTTGACAGGAGCCATTTGCAGACTTGTATTGGTCCCAGGTCGGATGGAAGTGTTTTACTCCGGAGGAAAAGTGTGATCGTGATGAAAGCGTAACAACACAACAGTCTTGGGAATCACTGCTTCGCAATATTTTGCAGATGGTGAGTATAATTAGTGTCCTGGTATTAAAGACACTTGCAGTAATTGCTGCATTACATCCTCTCTCTCTCTCTGTCTCTGGGTAATATTTAACCCAGATAAAGCAAAGCAGTTTTTTTTTTTTTTTTTTTCAATTATTTCACTCACACACTTGAATGATTTTTTAAATCCTGCTCCATCTATGGTGGAATTGTAACTTAATAATAATATAATAATATAATTCCACTTTATATAATTTGTGTCTGTCCTATGAGCAATAATAACATTGTACTCACCAAGTTAATAGCTGAGACCTGGGAACGTTGCAGCGTCAAAGTCGTATGGGGCAAAAAACACAAGCACTGAGACTGATGCTTGGATTGAAATAAACAAGGTTCTGCTACTCTCAACCTTCTACGCTTGGGTTTTGGAGATTTGCTTAAAGTAAAGTCTTTTGGAAAGGTGTTCAGGTCAAATACCCTCCTGATGCCATGTTGATAGGTTTAACTAATTAATGAAGCCGTTCATACTGTACCATCTGTGCGTGAGCGTGCACCTCTGCAGATGAGTTTGTCCAAGCAGCCACAAACACAACTGAAAGCAATCCACTGAAAACTTGGAAGGTGCTTTATTCTCCTCAGTCTGCTTGTGTCAATATTTTTCGTTTTTTATTTATCACAATTACATTTTGCCTCTGTTTTCAATAGTTGTGTTCACTGGTTTCACCATGGGAGGTGACAGGACACAGTGCCTGGTAGAACTACTCCTGTTGAGTCAGAGGATAAATCAGGGTTTAAATAAACCACCAGGTTGTTCAAACTTGTTTGGAAGAGGAAGAAAGAAGCTGAGTTGAAGTTGAAGCAGCGACTTTAGAAGTGTGGTGGCTCTAAAGGTTGGGACATGAGCTGAGCAAGCATGTGTGTTTGTTTGCATCTGGAAGGGTTTAACATTAGTTATGTTAATAACTAATAACTAATGTAAGCTAACACATCACATAACAACAGGTCCTCTGCCCTCTAATAGCAGAGAGTGACAACAGAGGCCCTGTGTTGCAGACACACAGTTTACCGTAGTCAAACAGTTTTCTCTTCTCTGGGCTGGTGGGTTGGTGAAATGGCTGTGATTGGCCAGATGGCTGTTCAGTCAGTCTAACTTGACCAATGGGTTTTCTAGTAGACCTGTAGGGAACTCAAATTCATTTAATCACCTCAACTCTAGATAGATTAGAGAGATATTTGGCCATGAGACCCATGGGTGTGAATGACCTGAGGTGAGCAGTAAAATTATAACCCAGAATGTCAGCTGTAGACATCACAGGTCCAGGTCTACCTCTTTGTTCAACTTTGACCAGCTGTAGTTTTCTGAGTAACATTTCATCTGCACAAACTTTGAATTTACTGCCAAATAAAGTGGTTTGGACTGCTTTTGACCCAAGCAACTGTGTTGTCTCCCCGTGTTCCCAGACCTGGTTTACTTTTGTCAAGACAACCAGACACCCTGAGTGATGGATATTACATCAATTGACTATTGGCTTTGGCTGTATTTTGTTAAAGGCTTGCCTGCATGGTCCAGCTCTGCATTAACCTGTCGCTCTTCCCTCTTGGTGGCTGTCTGCTCCTCCGGTGAGACAGGTGCTACTTGTTGGCCAGGAAAAGTGGTCCTGAGTTAGCAGAATGGAAGTCAAAACCATGAATCTCTTCACTGTGTTAAGGTAAGTTAAAAGATTTGCACTGGCTCTGCAGCTCCTTCACTTTTGTCATTAAGCCAAGAAGCTGCGTCACTGTTTAAATGACTGCCATGTTTCACCTACCTGTCAAGTAAGTTCAGTAAAAGTATAAATAAGCACTGCACATGGGGTCAATAGCTCTGCAGCCTATTATTTATGACCAAGTTATCAGATTATGATCGTTTCTCTGGCTTTTGCTGTCTCTTGATGTGTTTAATTAGCTTTTAAAGACAAAGTAATGCTCTGTGAATCACATCTGAGCAGCTCTACGAGTAAAGGCTGCTCAATTTGGTCAGTAGGTACTCACTTTAAACATGTGTCGATAGAGATGTGTTGAACTCCTCTAGAAGACAGACAGAGAAAAGAATTTCCTGGGGCAACATGTTGCACATGGGCCATCAGCTCTACCTGCTCCACCTCTCTAGTGGTGCAGGTCTGGATCAGCCCGCTTTCCAACAGTTACTGTCCTGAAATAAAAAGTGAAATCATGTATTAGAGAAAATGGCTAACATTACATAGATAACATCCAAGTTGCAATAAATCTGGGAATATCCTTTAAAGAGTTAAAAATATTTTCACTAAGGGACACACAGTTTGAGAGTTCAGGTCAGGGCATTAGGATTTGTATTTTTTTTTTTTTTGGTATCTCGGCTCCGTTGAGTCATAAGCGTGCTCCAGAAGGGTTTGTCATGCCCGAGCTCTGCCTGCGGCACTCTCCCGCTCAGGAGCTGTCAGCGGTAGTGTCTCCCTGCCAAGCCACAGCGGGCAGAGGCAGGCGGCATGAAAGCACCAGCAACAACAACACACACACACAACAACAAACAGGAGCACACAACTGCTTAAACAAGAAAAAAGAGCGAATGCAACTGCACTTTTCTGACTTCAAATCAGTTCAAATACTTGAGATTTCTGTTCCATATTCATGCAAACATGATAAATCTGTCTGTGAAATGTTCACACACTCTGTCCTCTGTTGCAGAAAATTGACCACATAATAAGCGCTTGAGGACGACACCACAGGCGAATTTGCTTACTCATCTCCTCCGCAGACAAATGAGAGCACACACCGTTGCACACCTTGTGCTCATCAGTTACCCAAGTGAGACAGGTGGTGCTGGATAGTCAGCGTGTGTGCCCTCCCCATAGCAGTATGTGCTGGCATCCTCCCCTGCCATACTTTCGCCGCCTACGCACACGAGTGTTGCAGATGGGCTCTGGTGTAGCATGAAGCTGAATGCTCCTTTACAGTCCTCCACGGTTGGAAAACACTCTCACTTTCCCACCTTTGAGTCCTACAAATCCCAGATCAATCAAATGGAGAGTGATTAATTGATTAGTTGATTAACAGAAACATTTATTGGTTCCAGCTCCTCAGATGATGATGAGGATTCAGGGCTTCTCCTTGGGAAACACCTTTGGGGTTTGGATTAAAGAAAAAAGCACTTTGTGATTTGTGACACGTTGGCTTCATCATTTTCCGAACAATGAATGTGAAAAATAATTGATAGGGACAGATTAATTGACAGTGACAGTTATCATTAGTTACAGTCCTACTTTGTCCCGAAGCATAATTTTATAGCAGACAATAGGTCACTAAGTTTTCCTGTTATTATCCTACATACATGAAAAGTCACTGTTAATCTGACAAATAGGGTCATAACAAAGTCAGTGTTGTTTGCATGCGACATCCAGTAGAATTGTCCCAGTGTTTCTCTTATATTTCCCATATAGTAGTTTTATTCAGAAAAAGTTCAGACTGTGACATTAGTCATATATCTTTTATCTTCAGGGTCACCCCACCTCTAGTGGTCTTCAGTCACCTCAATGAAAATCTCACCAAACAAAACCAAAGCTGTGTGACTAGAAACCACTACAAGTAAATATTGGTGCGATCTGACCCTTTCAGCTCTGTGTCAGTGAAGACCCTTTGGGCTCTTTACACTGTGTGATGACAGCAGCAGGGTTGTTGCATGTCACACTATCCAACATAGTGTAGGTCTGACAGAATTGTGGGTGCAGTTTGTTTCAGACTGTACAGTCTCAATCTGCACCATGGTTTTAAAAAACAAAAACACTGTACGCTGTCGTCACAGCACTTTTTGAGAAACTTTCTTTTACAGTGTGGGCCAGCGTGTTCTGGTTTGTAAATGTGGGTCATAGAAGGAATCCCACCGAGAGAAATTAGCCCTAAATTTCCAACAGTCTGAATTTTAAGTTTATTTGGGTGCAGGAGCTCCAACTGTCCATCAGTGGATGTGTGTCACTTGTCTGATGTAGGGCTTAAGGTTTTGTCTGGGATAGATCACTTTTTAATTTAATGTCTTTTTAATAGATGAGAGAGAGAGAGAGAGAGAGAGAGGGAGAGAGGAACACACAGGGAATGACGTGTGACAAAGGTCCCCAGCTGGGGATTGAAGTGGGAGCAATATGGGTCGTGGTTGGTGCCATAAAGCCCTGAACCAGCAGGACGCCCTGAGGAGATGTCTTAAAATCGCACAGTGTAAAGGAGACTTTAGTCATTCAGGTCATAAGATATGTCAGTGCTCAGTCACTTTACTCTATACAGTGATGCTGTTCTACCATCTCTTTCTTCAGGCAGTTTCTTTCCAAGCCAGATCCACGAGTTGTTCTCCTCATGACGACTCATGCGACTGTCATGTGACCTATAGACCCACATAAAACTACAAGGACCCTCAGGCAGGGATGGAAAAAAATATTCAGACCCTTTAATTAAGGGAGAGATTCATCTGCCCCTTTCAGGGTGTTTATTACATGACAGGGTTATTATCACTAAAACATCAAAATGTGAGCAGGATTTGAAAGCATGACATTGAGTGAAGCTAATTTGACTTTACACACCCATGGTCCAGTCCTCACGTGTTTTATAGTTATTTTATTTGATTAAACCTTTTATAGGAGGGTGCACAGACTGGACTATTTCAAATCTGTGACGGGACAAGTTACTTGATTTTATCAAGTCATTTATCATTCAATCAGACCCGGTCTCATCAGCCAGCCCTGTGTGGGTATGTAGGCCTGTAATCTGTAATAATGCATCTCATTAGTTTTTCATGTATATTAATCTATCAATAGAAAAAAATAATACAGAATATTTTGACAATTGATTAACCAGTTCAGTTAGAAAAACAAGACTCTTAAAGACATCAGCTTAAGCTCCTTGACTTGGCTGCAAACAACAAAAATTTAATTAATGAATAGTCCAACAGCTAATTTCTGATTCTAATTTCTGTTTCATAGTCTAAGCAATTCATCAGAAAATAAATATCAGATAGTCGATAATTAAATTTCTCTCATTTGGAATTTGCAGCCCTATTTCTAAAGTAAACATAGTTGTTAAATAAATGTAGTTAGATCTAATATTTTTCTCTAAATTGAATATGAAGTACAGAAAGTAAATGCTCAAGTTAAGTGCAAGTTCCTCAAAGTTATGCTGAAGTACAGTCTGCAAAATCAGTTCTTTATAATTCAGCTTGACACGATTTGTAATTTACTGTGACACTGAAAACTCATCTGTGATTTTGAATAAGTGTCTTGAAGTTGGAGGTCTGTTGGCTTTGGAGTGATATGAGTGAATGACCCCTGCAGTTTTACCTCCTGCTGTCAGGTTCTTGATACTGGCAGTCAGGCATGAATCCCATCAGGACAATCAAAGGCCTTCGGCTGATCCGATCTGCCTTGCGTTCACCTGGGTGTTATTAACCATGCCTGATTTAAAAAGAGAGAAAGGGTGAATGAATATTTCTGCTTCTATCTCTCGCATACAGGATTATTGTACTCGAGAATAGCCCTGACACATCTCATTATGAAACACAAGATGTGATTTGGTTCGCTGCTGAGCTGTGATCAGACGCAGGGATCCATTCAGATGGCCAATTTTACCACTGACAAACCTGGCATTTCAATGTAGGTTTTCAAGAATTGAAGATTTTTTTTTTTTTTTTTTTTTTTTTTTTGTGCTGTAAAGCAGAAAAAGGTCAGACTTGTCAAATTCATACTTTGAGCCACACTGGAGTTGAATGAACCTGCTGACCTCTCAGGCTTAAATGTATGGACATATCCAGAGGGGGAGGCATGAAGACAAATGGCCATCATCAACACGAGTTGCCTGAAGGAAACAAAGACAGTTTAGTTCAACCTATGTGTGTGCACTGATCAATGGTGAGGTCCTATACTGTAACTCCATTCAACCTCATCCATTGACAGCAGGGTTATGGTGATTAAGTTCTCCTTTATCAGTTCTCTGGCTACAACAAAGGTCTAAAATAGGATTAAGCAGAGACGTGAAACGCTACTACCGCTAATGCTACGGCCCTTTGAGAATCTGCTGGCAATGAGAGGAGCCACGATGCTGCAGGGCAGGATTACTGAACAAAGAGATGGAGGGATATGAAATGAGGTGTGGGAGCACCCCTTCCATCTCTTTTATCTTGACATCCAAACCCCTTTAAATGTGTCCCATGCCATCAAAATCTGCTTGGTAGAGATGCATCCCTCACTGGTTTCCATCTCTCATGACCGTGGTGTGTTGTTTGTTGCTTGGTGATTTAGTGCTGAGGGCAACGGCAGACGTGGTTCGTTTGAGCGGTGAGAGCAGAGAGAGCGACATTCATTCATCAACAGTAAGAAGTGCAGTGCAGCGGAGGCAGTAAGTGTAAGGTAGATAAATGGCTAATAACCTCAAGGAATGAGATGATTCATCACCTCCTAGAATTAAGTTCATTAAAAGACTGCCTGTGGAGATACATCAGTGTCTCTTAGTCCAGATGATTGTGTTTGTTACAGTATATGAAGCATTGAGCTTTTTCTAAAAGAAAACTACATGTTAGAAATGTTATTTTCTCATATGAAAAATCTTAACTGTTGTTGGGCTGCAGCTAACAGTCGTGGGAAGTAACTAAGTACATTTTCTCAACTACTGTAATTAAAGTACAATTTAAAAAATCTCTCCTTGAGTATTTTCATTTTATGCTACTTTTTCTGCTCCAATACATGTCAGAGGAAAATATTTTACCTTTTACTAAACTATATTTATGTAGCAGCTTTACAGCTTTTGTACATTTGTACAGTGTAACAAGTACTTTTAACTTTGAAATGTTTAACTGGTAACATTTGTTGGTAAAATTGATGCAGCAGAACCAGACACATAATCCTTCCACACATTTCTCTTTCTTGTCCAATCCTGGTGCCTAAATTACTCTTGATACTCCACCGCTGACGGTTCATCCAAAGATTCAGGTTTGCTATGCTAAAGGTGTGGGCTATCGGTGTGCTATACACTTTTTTCACATTCGCAGTCGTAGCCTGCACCTCGATACCGGTAAATCAACACTGGTGTATAAAATTAGCATGTTTCCCCTGGAAATGTAGGACTTTTACTTGTAATGGAGTATTGTAAGGGAGTACACTGTAGTACAATCTTGGTTCTTGAACTTCAGTGAGGGATGTGAACATTTCTTCTGCAGTTTTCTCTATCCTTCTAGGAAATGCACAAAAATATTGAAAAAATGATTTTTGCACAGCCCTGGGTAACAGGCTTAAAATGTGTTTTGAAAAAGATAGAGAAAGCCCCCAAATACTGCGTTTTAAGAAACAGATTAGAGTTACCCCTTTTGTGGTTTTTAGTCCTCCAGAAACCAGTTCAGTTGCAGTAAATTAGCATGTGAATTCTTGAGTTATGGCTAAATATAGGTTTTGAGAGGCCACAGAGACCTTTTACCACCAAAATCTAATCAGTTCATTCGTCCAAGTCCAAGTAAATGTTTAGGCTAGATTTAAAGAAATTCCCTCAAGGCATTCCTGAGATATTGCGTTGGAGGGAATGAGACAGACAAACACGCAGTTGTCGCCAGCGTGGAGGCATAAGAACTGACAAAAGTATCACAATCTGACATGGGAGAAGAAAACTAATCTCCAGCTGTTCTAGCAGCTTTGCGATGCTGTACTGGTGCGCAGCTGTGCTTTCATTTCATGGAAATACATCCAGTAGTTTGAGTCTGGACCAAAGTAGTGGACTGAGTGTCACGCTAACAAAGCTTTTCATAGGGCCACACTGCTACTGTAGCAACAAATGACTAGTCAGTTAACAAAGCTGGTGAACTCTGTACCATAGATTTGTAAGAACATTTTGTGTCTATGTGTGAAGCAAGAAACATATTTATAAACAAATATTGTGTTACAGCCACAAAAAAATAAAAAAAAACAACAAAACAGTCGATTACTATCCTCCGTGACCAGTCAGTGGAGCAGAGCTGCTGCTTACACAACACATGAGTGGAGCCTGGGAACAAACAGGCGGACAGAGCAACCTTGCCAACCAAAGTGGAAACTCCCCCACGCGTCCATTCATGTGAGGATGTACAGCCCTCGCTGCTTCCGCACAATACCGTTTATACTGCGAGTGCACACTGAGCTCTGAGGCCGGGCCAGAGACGAGCTATCACTAGGCAACAGGCAGGAGGGAATCCGCAGCACAGACCCTTTACTGCTGCTACACTGAGCTGTATGGGCTCATGTCAGATAACCGTCTGGATATAATTGACACTGACCAAAAAAATACAAAACAAAACAGAGGGTCACATTCAAATAGTTCCCTGGTCGCCTTCATGGAGGTTTAGACACAGATGAGAACAGAGTGAATGCAACATGTTCGTGAGGCTGGAACTGCAAAAATTATCTCGACAGGTTGAAACACAAGAATTAAATTAAGGACTAAATGGGCAAAATAGCCCATTATCGTTTTCTAGGAGGGAGATTAATCTCCTTAAACCAAATTATGTTCACTAAAAAAAAACCAAAACAGGATTAAAAAAATATAGATAATTCTTAATGTAACTAAATTTTCCATCTGCCTCTTCAGGCTCCCTAGATTGAGTGACATTCTGTGCATTCACAAGCATTTAACAGCTATGAAAACAGCAACATAACAAAACCAGACAGCAACTATGAGTGTGTGCTGTACCTCTACTAAAGCACCAGACTTCAAAACCCGCTGCTGAAGAACAGAAACATGTTGAAAAAAGTGTCAAATTCGAGTCAATATCTTCACAAACGAGCCACACTTTTTTTCCCCAATACAGTAGATGCAAAAGTTGATGAGAGAATAGTGACTGAAAAGCTGTAATTGGTGCTGACTGATGATTTTTTTAGCTAATTTCATTGGATTCATTGGTTCCACTTGTATGTAACAGAACTGGTGATGCTCTTTATTATTTTTGTCAACAAATCCCCTGAAAAAAAAAAGTGATCTTATTAACAAGCACTGCCTGTGAGGCCAGAGCCACAGAGCTTATTCCTCTGTGCCATCGAGCTCTGCTGTTGTTCCTTCATTACAATAAACAAGAGCACTGTAATTTATTTTGGGTCAATCCCACATAACACACTCTCTGTGCTATAAATACTCACTAGAGAGGAAGTAGTCCCCAACAAATGCACTATTTACTTCTTTTTGAGTAATGTTTGCCGTAAACTACAGTGCCCAGTTGCCTTAGGAAATGCCTGAACTTTTTTTTTTCCTCCAATAATCAAAATACATAATTATAACTTAAGCATAAGATTTTCATCCTCTGTGGCAACCAATAGTCTTGCGACAACAAACCCAAAGAGTCATCCGAAATCAGAACAAATTCAAAATAATGCATATATCCAACTACTAGCTGGTGGTGTCAGGTGCTGTTAGGCCTCCACAGGGGATGAGGACACAATGAGCTGCAGTAATTGCGATTGCTGGTCAAATGTCAAGCAAATAAAATTGATATGAAACATTATGGTAATAAGGCTTTTTTTTTTATTGTATTAATTTGAGGATGGTTAGTCTCCTCATGTTTTCATCTGCTGCTATTTTTAGTCTTGTCAGTGGAAAATCTGAGTCACATGGTTCATGTACATCGTCATTTATCGACAGAGCCTGATTCTATTGTAGACAACTGCTTTTATCTACGGATCCATAGATTTTTCAACCTCAGTCATGTGTTGAAACTGAGAGGGAAGACTAACCTAATGTTGGTTTTTGATGTTTTCGTGACACAATAAGAATAGGGAATCACTGGCTTTATGCCGCTGGTTAATCGTAACTTGAGAAACAAACAGGAAGAAGGACATAACCTCTTTGAGACCAGAGATGATTCATTCTTTACACTGGATTCAGAAGAACTGCCACTGAAGAAAACATCCTGACTGGCTGTGATTGATTTGTCTCAGTAAACCTGCACTGTGGTAAATGTTGGAAGTATTTCCTCGTGGATGTAATTAACCAAATAATTTGCTTTATTGAACATATAAGATGCCTTCACACAGGGAACAAAAACAGACAACTGATATGCTTGAAATGAAAAAAGAAAAACCCACATTTTATTGCACTTAAGTTATAAGAAAATAAAATTCTAAGTGAATCAAACAAATACACAATCCCTTTAAGGTTTTTTCTGTCTGTTTTCTTTTTTGCCAGGCAGTTTACATGAACTGAAAAAATAAAACACCTGCAACAAATCTGATTTCTCAAACCAGATCATAAATTAAAACAGAGGGAGAAAACAACGAGAGGAGATAGAGCAAGATTGTTTTCTTTTTTCTTTTTTAATATACAGTGTTATACCACTTTCACAGTTCAGCTTGAGTTGTGACTCTTGGAGATTGAGACGATTTTCGTTTGGCTACAATGTTTCAGTTCACGTTTGTTGCCTTTGTGTGTTTATGTTTCCCACTGACGATCCACGAGGCTGCGACCGCGGTGATTTTCACTGCAATACATGTAACACTAAGACTCCTGGCAGCTCGACCTGTCACTTGATGCTTGTGATGGTCTCCTCTGTTGCTTCAGACATCGTTGAATGGAACAACAATCACACATGGATACGGACAGTTCTCTCATTCACGTGTTAAAGTTGATACATCTGCTAGATTTTTTTTCTTTGCCAGTCCACACAGCATTTGTACATTTCCCCAAAGAACAGGCTGAAAGAGCTTTGTCCCCAGGCATGTGTTTACAAGTTGCCTGTTAACACGCTTAACACACGCACTCATGCACGCACACACACGCACGCCAACAGTGTACATCCGCTTGTTTCCTCTCTGCAGGCGATCCCGTCAGTATCTGTCGGACACGCTCCCTCCTCTCAGCCTCGTAGAGGCACGTTTGGCTCAAGTTTCAGTGGCAAAAAACAAACAAAACAAAAATGATGGATGTTATCTTTTGTCATCTTTTGTTGAAGTCCAAACATATAGAGTTCAATTTGGAATTTCGCCTGGGACTAAAACGTCACAGCAAGTAAAAGTTCCATCTCTCTTTTTTTCCATTCATCTAGCAGCATAAATACAGTTTGGCCACTGGGGGAAATCAGTAGAGGGGAAGGGGCTGGGGGGTTCGGGGGCATTAATCCACAGCGCTTTGAGCAAAGAACCTTTACTTCTCGTTACAGCACCGGCATCGAGTAAACCACCCCAGCTAGACTGAAAAATTCTGGACAGCATTGATGTTTATGTGGAGACAGAGCTCCAGACCCAGGTATGTAGAAAACAGAAAGGAAGAACAAACAACTCAAAAAAAAAAAAAAAAACCTTGTGACATAATGACAGCAAACTTAAACCAAGCAGGTTTCTAATACTGGGATTTGTTGCTGTTGGCAACGGCAAGGAAAGAGGTTAAAAAAAAAAACAAACAAAAAAAAAAAACAAACATCAATAGAGAAACCCCTTTCATATGATAAACCCAAAAGGTACTGAAATTCACAGTTGTGTTTGTGTGCGATATTGTAAAGAAATCAAACTACAGAAACCGAGTGGAGAACAAGTACGGAAGTGGAGTGACAAGAAACGAGCCTGATTACAGGCTGAACCCTCCAATCTCTCTCCTCTACATCGAGCAGCTTTTTACGTGGAACTGTGTGGAAATTCACCTTTAGTCATCTCCCACCTTTCTCTCTTTTCCTACGGTCAATGTTTTCCACTTTTCCGGTTTGAGTGTGTGTGTGTGTTTGAGGGTGCGTACTAATTTGGGGTGGGGGTGGGGGGGGGGCTTTAAAAAATAATATATCTCTGTACATCTCAAAATCTGTCAGGCTTGAAGCGAAACCAAGTCTCTGTGCGAAGCTGACCCCAAACCGAAAGGGAGGAGAGTCACTTCAAAAGAGTTCAGTCGTCAGTTGTTCCTTTCTTCTTCTCTTGTTTCTCCCAGCTAATCAAGGGACAGACCGGTCATGGCCCCCTGCCCCATTTCCAGCCCGTTCCCCCCCAGCTCCACCTTGGACTGGTGGTGGGGGTCAAAAGCAGGGGCTTAACACATATGAGGGTCTGTGGCTTTGTCAGTAACATTTACCCAAAAGGGGGACGGGGAAGATAATTGTAGAGGACAGGATAGCCCACTGTTAGTGGTGGTGGTTGCAGATTTTGCGAGTTTGGGTGAAGAGTTTGCAGCTTCGGCCCTCTGCTTTCTAGGTGCCTCCTCCCCCATTCTCTCTCTATTCCTTCCTCTCCGCGGTGCGCTCTCTTCATGCTTCCCCACCACATTACTTCTCACTTCATGTCCACGTCAAAGTCCAGCACCAGCAGCTTGGTCTCCTCTGTGCCGTTGCGGCTGCCAACTGCGCACACCAGCTTGGTGTTGGAGGCCCGGATGCGCCACACCACACCGCCACTGCCGCCGCTCTCCAGAGTCACCAGGTTTCGGATGAACTCCCCTGTCTTCAGATCCCACAGTTTAACTGTGCCATCGTCCGAGCTGGTGATGACAAAGTTCTTGTTGAACTGAAGACACGTCACGGCGCTCTGGTGCTTGTGTGGACCTAAATGCACAAAGGAAACAGATGGTTAAAAGGGGTGAAGTGTGACGTAAAGATAGAAGAGGACAAGTTTTAGTCTTTTTCACAAAAGGAACTTTGCAGAAACCTTAAAGCTTTTTTTTTGGAACTCAGGAATTTTACCTGCTTTTACAGTTATGTACAAAAACAGAAAAAAACAAAAAAAAAACAGGTATCACAATGCAGACATAAAGATGCAGGCTGTTGCTACATTGGAGACAGGTGTCTCGCCTTTCTGACATTTTCAGTCTCTCTTTCTGCCTCTGCATGTCTGCTTTCTGACGTGGAAAAAAAAAAACTGTCACTGTCACGCATCAGTAGATGACAAAGGACAACACGATGACTATGTTGCTAGTCATGTGCAGGAACGTTGCGTCTGCTTCAGGCTATCTACTCTTCATGCTTCTTTAGCTGTGATGGAAATTGAAACAGTAACAAGAAAGAGGAATGTTTAGATCCTGTTAGGTTTTTCCTAGTGTTTTGTGACTGAGGTAGGCCACCTCACCTGAAAGCTCAACAAATTAAAATAAATCTTAAATGGTTAAGCTGCCAACTTCTAAAGACAAGAAGTTTCCCCACCTTGAGGAAACCCTGAGCCAGGCCTCTATCGTTCCTCCTATAGCTCCTCCTGTCATGTCTAATAACTCGAAGAATACAGTGTGTAGAGCAGTGGATGGGTGAATTTGAAATCAAAGAGTTGTGGCAGAAGAACTCAGCTACAGAATAAAGAACTCAAAACAAAAAACCTTATTAAGCCAGCAAGAAGGGGAAAGCTTGTCTCTTGGTCCTGAAGCTGCAGTGACAGTGTAGTGAGGTTTTTTTCTGTAGTCAGGCTTTAGGACGAGCTGCGGTGAGACGCTCCAGCCTATCATTGTTGCGGAGGCTACGCGGCTCCAGCTACACCTTCGTATGCTGTGTTTGTGTGCTGGCATCTGGCGGAGGCCACAGTTAAAGTGAAGATGGCGGCTGTTACTGCTTTAAATGAGGTGACTATTTGTGACTGTATGTGTGCGGTGACTTAAGATTTCCCTAAGGACTTGAAAATGATATCTTAATTAAATCAATTAGCATGACACAGACACAAACAAACTCAGTCGAGTGCATGCAAATGAAATGCGTTTTTTTATTGCTCTTTTTTTTATGATGTTGCTATAGCAGCTATTTCATTCAGCTGGTTAATTTCTTTCCGCTTTTAGAAAATCTGTCGAAATCTCACAGTCAACAAGCTTTCACATCTTTTCCATTTCTGTCTCCGGTTAGTTCAAAGGCTGTGTTATTTACCCGAGTATACAATACTGCTCTGCACCAACCCCCAACACGCCTGTCTCTCTCCGCCCTCCCTCCCCTCTCTCACCATTACCACAACAAAGCAGCCTGCTCCATCACTACCTATACCCTCTTCAGCTGACAGTGATGGCCTTGTTATTGGTCTATTGTCTTATCAAAACACACAAATGAATAGCAGAAATTGTCCGCTGACCTAATTATATGACCCACAAAGTTGCACTGCCCTCACTGTAGTTGCCCCCTCTTCACAAGGCACACATATTCTCCCCCCTTGGTTTTATCCCTGCCTCTCTTCAGACTCTCACTGGGGAATCCCTTTGTTCAGCGGGTGTGTGTGTTGGTGTTGGAAGGACCAGCACGCAGGGTTGTAGTTTGTTAATGAGGGCATTTAGGGGTGGAGCACCGGTGGTTGCCACTACTATTCAGTAAAGGATTTCCAACTTCCTGTGAGGCACCAGTGCTGCTAATGGAGTTGGAGCTATTCAAACAGACACAAAGAAAATGAGACTAATCAGGACCAGCAGACCCACAAGGTGTTGGCAGTATAGCCACACAAACACAAAGGGATCCAAAGCCCAAACTTTGGTGCTTGTTGTTTGTGTTCAAGGCTGGTGCTTTCATTTTTCTACGCTTACGTACAGCTATCTTCATATATTTACAGTTTGGTGTTATCATAAATGTGGGGCTGTAGTCACAGAGAACGAGGAAGTCAAGTAAATAAGTTCCTTCTGCAACAATTTAGGGAATAACTTGTTAGGATGCTGGTCTCACCTTGCAGTGTTTGCAGGCACTGGCCCGTCTTGATGTCCCAGATCTTGACAGTGGAGTCTGCGTTGCCTGAGACCAGGATGTTGTCTTTGAGCTCCATGCCGCTGGTGAGGGACTGATGCCCCGTTAGCGTGTGGATGCAGTTGCCTGTCTCCACGTCCCAGACCCTTATAGATGTGTCCAATGAGCCACTGACCACGTGGATCCCATCAAACTAGAGAGGATCAATTTAAATTGGCTGAAAATCAAGTTGCCAGTTCAAGGTAACAGCAGATGTCACCTTATCTTGCAGTTGATAGTACAGATGCCTACACAGCACAGTTTGGTTCTATTAACAACCTTAAGATTAAACTCATTGAAATTAATGAATTTTATTGATCTGTGAAAGCTTTGCTTTTTCTTCTCATGTTCAAACGTAAAGCACCAACACTTTAAATGGTTCAAAAACCAATCTGTCAGTGCAATAAACAGTCTCCTCTGAGGGCGATGGCACCAGCTAAAGTGCACTGTCATCACACACAGCGGGTGAGAGGACATCTTAGAGGACGCACAGTAATTAATTTTTTCAAACAAACAACACATACACACAACACATAGAGGGCATACTAAAATGTAATAAAAATGTACATAAATATGAACAAAATGAAGATGTGCAATCAAATGACTTGTTTGTGTATTTCCGTGTCCCCCAAAAACAACTACCTGAACACAAGGAGAGCTATTTCAGGGAGGTTTACTTTCCTAGAGTCACGGACGGTTTATAAACAGTGATCCAGCCAACTGCACCTGCTGTTCCCAAGGTCAAACTTAGCCTCAGTGTAATTTAAAATGTTTATTGGAGTTTAACGTGTCACTAAATTCACTCAGTACAAAAAAAAAAAAAAACACCAAATAGTTCATAATAGGTAGTTGACCAAACTGAATATCAGTTAGGTCAAACTGCTGCACAGTTGATTGGCCAACATCAGCTTGCTAACATTTATTTAGACTTAAGCGTAAAAGATGTAATATGGAGTATTAGAACAAGAGGTCTAACTTAAACTTTAACTCTGTGCAAACCTTATGATGTTGATATCGAAATGTTTCAACAGCTGATGTACAAATACAGAGAACCACCAATGCACACACTGACTGTCTGCTCACCTGTAATGAGTACACTCTGTTGGTGTGGCCCTGCAGCGTG
Source organism: Rachycentron canadum (assembly GCA_038496675.1). Classification (NCBI taxonomy): domain Eukaryota; kingdom Metazoa; phylum Chordata; class Actinopteri; order Carangiformes; family Rachycentridae; genus Rachycentron; species Rachycentron canadum. The sequence goes on along the minus strand of CM076650.1, from coordinate 7,920,233 downwards.
TGGAGGCAGGTCTCCGTCTCGGGGTCCCACACTTTAACCATGAAGTCATAGGCACCGCTGACCACCCGCCGCCCATCGTACTGGACGCAGCGCACCGCTGCCACGTGGCCCATGAGAACGTGTAAACACTGACCTGTCTCGATGTCCCAGACACGCAGCGTGGCGTCACGAGAGCCACTGACCACCCTGAGAGGAAGTGGGATAGACACATACAGACAGAGAGTTAGTTACTTGTCACAAAGCGTTAAGATTTAATAGTCTGGGTGTGGCACAAACACTTAACAACTGTGAATTCAATAGAGGTCTGTACGTTGAGCTGGATTTTCCCCAGTGAGGAACTTCTCCCACAAGTTACAAGATTAGACTCATTCAAGCTGCGGCAGGTGCATTGACAGAATAATGAGACAGGTATGAACGTTTTCTTTTGCTCATCCAAGTAAACCACACTGTCACATTCATGTTCATACTTGAATGTACAAAAACAGCTCTTTAACTCAGACGCCTTCGAGCTGCGTCTTCACCCAGAATGGAAAAGAAACAGAAAAGAAAAGATGGTTGCAGTTAATATGAGAAAAAAATTAACAAACTGAGCAAAAACGTTAAATTCATTCACTCATTGACGCTGGTTTATTTAATATCCACCAGATGCCTGATGCCTCAATAAAGGTTCAGACAAACATTCCTCCACATTATGAAGTTCTCTCTTTCATTGGCTATATAAGATATGAATATGTTGTAGACACACACACACACACACACACACACACACACACACACACACACACACTCTTTATTTATAAAATGCCTCACGGTCTTATTCACTGCCTGCCTGCAGCTCACAACGTTTCCAGTGCGTGAGCAATCTAATGCTACACAAAAAACCTTGGTGAGCCCTAAGGCAAAAAGAGCACTTTGACTCTCTGGAGTGTAATATTGAGTAAATAGGTGAGCAGCAGTTCACTTAAGACGCCTCACAGGGTCTATTTAATCACTATGAGACCACATGCTCACTTTCATACATATACTGTCCCCTCCTTTACTCTTGTAGGGCTGCTCTTTTTGGAATCACAGTTAGGATTCATAGGGAACATGAAAGGAATCACTCAAATATTATGGATTTTACACTTTTTTCACTTTCTTGCTGAGTGCCAAGTGAGAAGAAGTGTTTTAATTTATCGTAACGAGAAGTCTCTTGAGATACATAATTTACTCACGGCAACGTAATAAAAGTGTCACATGGTTACATAACAGTACACATTAATCTGAACAATGATGGGATGTAACACAACAAAATGAGAGAGGTAAAACTAGAGCATTTGAAAAATGACATTACCAGTGAAGCTTTCTGTAGATGTGCTTTTCCAGACACTGTGTGTGTTAAATGGGTTTATTCAGTAACAACTAAGCTTCAGTTGCAACCAATGATTATTTCCGTTACTGATCATTTTCTAAATTAATTGGTTCTTCCTTTGGTCTACACCATGTCAGAAACAAGTGAATAGTGGCCATCACATAAATGGCTTGTTATGTGGTACTTAAAGCAGAAAACCAAAAATGTTTGGTTTAAGACCACATAAGACAAAAAGAGCACCAAGGCTTCACACATGCCAGAGGCTGGAAACATGAATTCTTTAGTGTTTTTGCTTGAAAAATGTTTCAAATGTTCCAATTTATTATCAAAATAGTTGCCCAATTACAGCAGCTCTAGAAATATTACCTTAAACTAGCATTACATCAAAAGCAGTATGGTCCCAAACGTCACTAAAGAAGTGTTTCCTTTTAACTTTTAAACAGGTTTAAACTTACTGACGATTACTGGTGCAATTGCTCCATACCTTTTCTCATGTAGGTGCATGCAGCGCACTGTTGAGGTATGCCCATAGAGGGTGTGGATACATTCTCCTGTCTCTGCGTTCCAGACCTTGAGTGTGCGATCAGTGGAGCCGCTGATAATAATGTTGTCTCGCATCTGGGATGACCACACGCCCCCTGTGTGGCCCACCAACGTCCGAAGACACTGAGAAGACGACAGAAGAAGAGTCTTGGTTAGTTAAATCCTGGCTCCATTTGTAGACTTTTTGTTGCTAGAAAAGTGAGTTTCAAAGACTTTCAGGGTGATTTCATTCATACATACTATAAATTAGTTTCATAAAATCACATTTCAAATTCCTTTTTTCCTTGTATGACCTCAGTTTGCCTCCAGGGAAAAAAGACAAGTAAAATGAAATTTGTGTGACCTTTTATTGGAAGGAAGAGCTCAGTCATTTCTACCTGCTGCTCCTCTACTGGGACAAAATCTCTGTCTGAGCTCTCTGCTGGCTTTTATAATTGCTTTTACTTATCAGCTGCAAAAGTGGCCGATTTATTCTCTTTGCAGAATGGGTTGACAACTGTCTTCAATAAAAAAAATGCACCCATTCATTCCCATTAGGGATGGTAGATTAGCTATTGATTACAGCAGTTATGGAAATCTTTCTGATCAATTGAATTTGCGTCTCCACGGCTTGTCTCATTTGTCCCCTGATTTAATTATGCTAAATGCATAAAATTAAAATTCTTTGGGGAGAAGAGAGGAGCAAACTGTAGAGGTGGTCGGTGGTGAGTGGTGTGGTTATGTCAGGTTCAGAGTGGATCGTGTCTCTGAAGTGTACAACATGTGACCCCCCTGACTGCAGCTGATAAGCCGCTGAGCAGTGAATGGGGTTGCTGGGAAAGAGGTTTTATTGTAGCGAGTTAAAGTGGAAGATGACGCTGCAGCCTGTCTCAACCCAATTTGTCCTGTGTTAAAGAGAATCACTTCATTAACTGTGGGCCAATGTGGCATGACCTTACAATCAACCTCACTACAGTGTTAAAAGTCTCTTGTTTATCACAGTTGCCCTTCTTCATAAGTTTGTTGCATCAGTAAAAAGAGAATGTCACTAAATTCCACTGAATTGCATGTTAAAAATGTGGCATAAATTTGTGGTATATTATCCAGATTATTCACAACTTCCTGACTGTCCGCTGTAATCCACAGTTATGACGAATCAGCGCTATGTAAAATTCAACTACGAGTCTACAGTTCATTGTAATCATGCTCTTAAGGATGCAAGATTTTTCTCGTGAATTGAAGCCAGTGGTTGAGGTTCCAAGAAAAAGAATCACAGTGTGTGATTAGAGCCTACTCAAACACTGCGTGGGAAGAGAGAATATCTGAAATGAAAGGCTTAGGCGTCTTTATCTGTCTGTGAAACAAACATAAAATAAACCCGTCCCTGAGAGTGAAAGAAGATTAGCATTCTTTTAATGAACCCGTGAAGGTCCTTTTTTGACCATGAGGGTTTTCAAACAATGCCTTACATTTGCATTATATTTTCCTCTTCATTTTAAAGGGGAAAAAAAACAAACAAAAAAAAAAAAAATCAGTGGGTTGATATTCAGTACATCAGCCACAATGACTACAAAATACTCTAAATACTGTAGTTTTGCCTTTGTATTGATAAATCCATCTGGCTTGACCTAAGAAGCCAATATCAAAAAGTAAGGGACTAAAGGTAAATTGAATTATTGCTTTGCAAAGGTTAAAGCAAGCTACCTCAGTTCAGGCCGTCATTATTACAGACTCACTCACATGATTAAAAGATTTCTGAGACGACACTTGAATCCACATTAGATTTTTTCACTAGGAGAGAGATAAAGAAGGAGTCCATTTAACACACCTCCCTCAACACTTTCTACATAACTTTTTTCCTTTCAGGACAGTGAAATATACAATAATGCCCCATTGTCCTGATAAACAATAAAATTATTTTAGAAAACCCAACGCCATTATTTTCTGTTTGTGACAATTTGGCCACTGAGTCACCATCATGTCCGATATCAAAGTGTGTTAACTTGACATGCTTTTCCCTGTAACTGTAAAAAGTGACCATGCTCAAAGCTTGTCTAACAGAGAAATACTGGTGGAATAAGGGACCGACATGAAGCCAAATGCATTCTGGGAGCTTTGTGAGGATGTCAACACTATTGCCCTTTTCCATTCCTTGTGCTACTGATTTGATGACAAGGGTACAACTGATTCAAAATACTGACAGGATGATGTCACATGACAAACGTGCAGATAACTACACTATGCTTTCCTCCACAGAAAAAGGAAAATGTTCTGAAAATGCAATATCACAGCCTCTGCACAAAACTGGCCTTCATGAATTTCATTTTAACAATGTAATGTGTCAGCTCCCCATGTCTAATCATCTCAACAATATTCCCATTGGGTTCACAGCTCCAAAAACAATCCCTAATCTGTTACTTAAAGAGGTGAAGGTAAACTCGGTGTCCGTGCAGCTAAAGCATCTGGCAGAGGACACCTCTCCCTGGATATGACAGCAGTCCACAGGTCTGCCATCTTAGATCAGCCTGACAGCTGAGGCTGCTGCTGACAGGCACCACCAAGGACACGCGCTGATCTGTTAAGCACCAGACAGCCACCTTTGAAGCAATGAGATGTATGCTGCTGTTTGTATTCCTAGATGGAAGACTGACATCTCTTGCTGAGGCTGGAGGACAATGAAGAGACAAAGGTCCATCAGGTAAAGACAGAGCGCTTTAGTGTTGTCTCAGCAAAGGCTACTTCAGCGGGAAAACAAGCTTTAATAAAAGTTGCTCCAAAACAAAAATCTGAACTACACATTCAGGCTTCAGAGGTTCTAATGTCACTTTAATTTCCAACTCTTGAGTTTGTTCAATATCTGATGCAATATTTTCACCACAAACAAATCTCACCCGATCACTAAGCAACAGCCCACTTCTTTCAGAGGTGTTGTATCATTAACATAATGTGATCAAATTATAATTCCCTGATTGCCTCACAGCAAGAGTTCAATTCACTGTGTATTTATATAACACAATAAATCAAGGGAAAGTTTCTGTCTTAGTGTTTGTTGAGGGGCATCTGATGAGTTTGATTTGTTGAACACTTGAAATTGCAAGACGTCCATGCAAATAATGTTGATATCAACTGTAGAAAAAAGGTTTGAGACTCAAACAAATCTTTGAGAGAGAAAAAGCATATTGGACAGATTCATTAAACAATTGATCTGTTATGAGCTTGTCAACATCATATCTGATGCACTGTTTAGAGTTGGGGATATTGCAAGTGGAAAATAACACAAGGACACTTTGACTGTGCGCAGTGATGCAATATCACTTGATTCATCCGACACCGTCTGGTTCACACGAGAATCTTTTTGATCGCTTCAAATTGAACACAAAGTTTTGGAGGAAAAAGGAGCGCAAGTATCTGAGAGGAAGCATTAACATTGCTCTACCTCTGGCAAAATTTGTCTACCGTGTGACCAATTTCTTTTTCCATCCTATCAATTTAAATCCTCTACCTACAGTGCAAGCTGCCAGAGCTGCATTTTAAATCTTTCTTCTGAAGAAAAGCAGAGAGGTACCCGCTGATCTCAGAGCATGAGGCAATTTACCCTTGTAATCTATAATCGTCCACCAAACTCATTACCGATTTGTGGGGACTGCTTTTGTCTGACGAATGAAAAGTGACCCAAAAAGAAAAAAAATCAAACATAGGTGATGGAACAGAGAAAAGAAAACGACATTTTCAGTCTAATGGCATCAGACTTCAAAATGAGAACATTTACTGAGTGAAATAAGAGTTCTTCATCTCTGTTGATCATCATATTTCAACCTCATATTGATCCACTTGAGTAAAACCAAAATTCATCAGTGGCTAAACTCATCTGAGCTTTACCTGAGGTTAGAGGATTCACAAGAGAGCTAAAAGGCACATCAAGGTCAAACAAAACATTTTACAAGACAGTTATGGGGGAAAGGTTTTCCTACCATCTTGACCATTTGCAATGTGAAGGAGAAGGAGATATGAAGGAGAAGAAGAATTAAATAGTTGATATTGACATTGGATTGGGTGCCACAAGAAGCATTCATCCATTTGTGACAAACTAACTTCTTGAGATCACTGATAGCCACTTTATAGGTCGGATCTCATGGGGATGAACTAAAGTAAAACACAGCAATCAAGTCCTCAAATAAGCTGGCAAAGACAGTAAAGGATGTTGACAGCAGGGAGGAAAAACAAATGCAGGTGCTGGGAATCCCATTGTATTATTACTTTACAGTTTTACTGGCATCGACAGCCACTTCACCCGAAATGGTCGACTGGACTTAATTGGCCATTCCTCTCCAGCGAGGGATTCTCTCTCTGGTGTTGAGAGCTAAATAAGCAAAGAGATGAAATCCACAGAGGGGATGTGTTCTGAATGCAGCACCCAAACAGAGACAGATTTAGGCTCAGCTCTTCTTCATGACTAATGTAAACAAACAATTCTGAGCCGGCTTTGCATTGTTGAAACCACAGACACAATGCACTGTGTCTGTAAAGTCGGTCTGAATGGATGATGGTTTCACAAAAAGCAGTAGAGCCTGCTGGTGATGTGACTCATCGCACACTGCCACCACCAGTGTGGAGCCACTGCAGCTGTAACTCAACAACTTGTCGTCCAGATACAAGTCTTTAGGTGAAGGAGAGCCAATTTGTGCTCCTTGCCTATTGGATGACCTTGGTGAAATCTATTCAGATCAGCAAATGCTGAGACTGATATGCGTGTAATCACCAGTGGGCTGAATGCCAACTTTACTATCTGTTAGACCAAGACTTTGCAAGAATGAAAAGAAAGCTCTCGGGTCTATTTTGTCCCACCGTAAGAGAAACCTGCTGCAGTGTGATCATGCAGAATATCAATTTCTCTAAGAGTTTTTTTTTTTTTTTTTGGTAACACGTTTACAGCCCAAATCTTATCTCATTTATTTGAGTAAAGGTGAAAGAAACAGGGTTGGAATGAGAAATATACACTAACAGTTTACAGAGGATTGTTATTAAAAAGCTCTTTTGAAAATCCAACACAGAGGTATGAAAGTATTGTGATTTACAACAATCTGTGAACCTCTCCCCAACACCACAGTGCAACAAATGCCTTTCTGTTTAATACACAGCGTAAACCTGCAGCACAAGCCCTGTGTGGCTGCACCAGCTTCAGCTATGAATACTAACACTCCTTGCGGACATGTGCTGTGTAACAAAACTGCAAAATGGCTAAATGTAAGAGAAGAGAATAGACAGATAGATTCGAGTCTTGCCAGTATAAGCTTTTACATGACAGAGCAAATATTACTAACAATCAGTTAATCAGATACAGTTAGACACTAGATAGGCAAGCTGTTGTTGTGGTTTTATGGATAGCTTAATCTAAAACATGCTATGTATGATGATAATAAGTCTTATAGCTAGTAAGTAGTAATCCTTAACTTTTAAATAAATAAGATGTATATTCCAGAAAATGACTTAACATGAATACAGTCCATTAACATCTAAAAGAAGGGAAGGAAGCCATTAAAACTAAAGGGTTAAACAGGAAATATAAAAGTAGTCAACTCTTACCTTTCCCGTGATAGCTGACCAGACTTTCAGTGTGTTGTCGTCAGAACCACTGACGATGCGGTTGCCACAAAACTGGAGGCAGGTGATCACATGGTCGTCGTGACCTTTCAGCACCTTTGATATGGGAAAGATAGAAAAGGAGATGCAAAGAGAAAGATGGAGAAGAAGGATGAAGGTGAGATGACAAAGCAAATGGTAAGAACCAATGATGACAATGACACAACTCTGGTTTTTTATACATCAAAGTAAAGAGGCGATAAAAGGATAATGTCATCAAGTGCTGCAGGTGTACACAGCTCTTTAAGCAGTACTGTGTATGTCTGTGTGTGTGTGTGTGTGTGTGTGTGTGTGTGTGTGTGTGTGTGTGTAGTGTCTGCTGGTTTATACTGGGTCATAGGACTGCTAGCTCAGCAAAAGACAGAGCACACTGCATATGCAAAGGAGTATGAAGAGCACAGTAACCAAATTTACATCAGTGGCGGACTAAAATGACCTGCAGCTGTTTCTAAAGGAGGAAAGGCGTCCAAAGCCTATTTAACATCAACTCCAGCATGCCGGTCATGCTTCATGGGAAACCTCTGAAGAGGCAAAAGACAAATAGAGTCTTTAGATTGAAGGAGAATAAGATCATCCTATGCTTCAGCTCAATTATCATTCAACGTGAATACTGCAGAGCATGGACCCGACCCATCGCTAAACTTTTCATCAACTCCACACTTCAGACCCTTATTGAACTGTCTCTGACTCTAAGTCTTTTGATATTAGATCTATAAGATTAGCTGGGTTGAGGTGAACCTCTGCGGGATTCAGGTTTGAAGGATAAGCTACCTTCGGTGATTTGAGGTCCCCTCTCCTCCAGTTTGTGTCTATTCTGTGCTGCCTGATATAGGCACTCTTCCAGGGGCTGTGGGTGAAGCCAGGCTTGACGATTTTCCTCTTCTTGAGGGGTAGAGGCTCATCGATGCCTGTAAGGAGAGAGAGGGAAGCTGATTAGACTAACAAGCTATTTTTTTTTTTACAGTTTTGGTTTATTTTATTTTTTTTTTTAAACAACAGGTACAACCAATTTTAGCCACAGCTTTAGCTCCAGACTGCTCGCACTGAATGAATGCATGTCACCTGTCTGCATGTGTTGCAGAGACTTGAGACTCACCTTCTTCCCTGCATTTCTCCCTCCACAGCAGGTTGTCCTCTGCAAGGATGCGCCAGTAGCGACATGTCTGAGCTGCTTGGAGGAGGTCCTTCGGTTCCAGGAACGACAGCACATACAAAGCCAGCTGTGGAAAGACATGGGCAAGGAATGTGAGAGGCATTAATGGAAGTGAAGACACAAAGAGGATCCATTATTTACTACAGCGGGCATATACAATAGTGCAAACACCTCAGAAAAAGAGGACTGTCTGAAGTAACTTAACTAAAATAACAAAAAAGGCCAAGATAACACTTGCAGAACAAACTATGAGCATGAATTGAACTGAGTACATATTTGTGGTACTGTAGAACTGAATCAACATTTCTACGAAAGCCCAACAAAAAATATACAATAGTGTCTCAGAGCATCTAATGATGCCAGTGATACAGTTCGTTCAGCCAAAGCCTGCAAGTAAAGACAATACCTGGTATAATGACCATAAATCTGGACCACTGAGCAATGGAAAAACGCATTATAGCCTGCTGTTTTTCCACCATTTTTTTCAGATATATTCAAACAGGAACATATTTGGACAAAGCTCTTGAAGCATAATCTGTTTAAGCTATGAAACGATGCAGTGGATCAACTGTTAGGTCGTGCGATTGTTCTGTATCATCATAAAAAGAGAATGATTATGGGATCATTTTACAGAATGAGGTGTAACCCATTTTGCAAATATTGTTCTTTCATAACATTACAATAATCTGAGATGAAACTGACCCACGACACACTTCGTAACAAATTCAAGAGTGGTGTCATGGACATTAGGATTGACCTAAATGACTGTCTGGCAACTCCATTAATCAGGGGCTGGCTTTTCAAAGATATGTTTTTGGTCTGTAGAGTTAGGCTCACCTTAATTTTGCTCTGAATGGTTTCACATAGAACTGCAACTAATGGTTATTTACCAATGAATCTGAGATTTTCTTGATTAATTTGTCAATAAACAAATGAAAAAAAAAACCAACTATCATTTCAGCATTTCAATATCACTCAAGCATTCAGTTTACTATTATATAGAACAAAAAAAAGCATCACATCCTCACATTTGAGAAGCAAGAAACAAGGAAACGGTTTGGTGTCTGCTTTAAAAATGAGAAATCAGTGGATCATCAATTCATTTTCTGTCGATCAATAAATCGATTATTTGCTGCAGCTCTAATCTAATTCAAGTTTCACAAAGACTGACTGAAAAGTTAGCTGCCCTATTCCCGCATTTGACTCTGAGCTAATCAATCAGTGACATCTGCTGAGCAGTGTATATAAGTATGTAAATATTGTTACTGAGAGCTTGAATACTTCTAATAAAATGTCTGTAGCTGTCGAAATATTGCAGAAGGCAAACATTTTCTGCTGGAGCAACCACTTAATCAACCACGTTTTTAAGTTTAGTTTTAGTTTTTAAGCATAGTCAAAATATATCTTTGTAAAACCGACCCATGAGCTACACATCTTGTACCTTTGTGAAACATTCTTAAGTACTTCTATTACTCTTTGTAGATTTGTCTTGATTTATATCTGACTTGAAAACTAGAAAAGTAAAAATTAGAGCCCAAGGTTATTTTGAGAGTTAGTCCACAATTTGCACTTGACACTCTCAGCATTTTTATGCCATTTTTTTCTACTTCCTGAAGGTCCCATCACAGCCTCTCACGAGCCCAGCCACCTAAAAACTCTGTTTAAACCAGTAGTCATTATCAAGGTTGAAGGTATTTCAAATGTTTTATGAACGGACCTCCAGTCAGTGATTGCTTTTTAAGCCCGACCCTAAACTTTCAACAGATCCCCTTCATGCCCAATCCATTCCAGGTATATCTATAGTGGGACCACAAGTATTGTCCTGTAAAAATTACTTGATGACGCTACAAGATATATTCGCAGCAGCTCTGACAGAGAGGAGAGATGAGATTATCAAAAGAAGACAAAGGGAACAAGATATAAAAAAGGAGAAATCGCAAAGGGAAAACTGAATGAAAACAGAGGGCTCATGTCATGCTGTGAACACACATGTTGCTGTTTGTATATTTGGCTTTGGAACGAGTGGTGCTGACACCTTGAAATCTTGCATCCTATTGCTTCACTCTCTATGCAACCAACCCCAACCTGCCTTCATCCTAAACACCTGCCAGACAGAGACAAGGTGTTGCGTATTTGATCAGCTCCACAAGATACGGTGGATTGAGGCTGTTTTGTGCGATTTCCTCATGTGATCTTATCGTCATCGCGGCACTTCTGTATTGTCAGTTATGAGGCACAGCAAAAACAAGACACCCACTATGCATGCAGTTAAATGATGTAAGGGAACAGTGCGACAGTATTAGAGCTGGAAAGGAAGCCTCGTCTCACTCTTGTCAGGTATGTTCATTCAGAAATGACGTCTACCACAAAGGATTCCCATGGGAGTCCAGGTCAGAGGGAAGAGGCAGGGGATGATAAGGGGTAGAGAGGAAGTTGTGGATTGATAACAGAGAAGGGGGATTCAGGAACTCACCTCTTTGGGCAGCAGGGAGATAAAGTCTCGCTGAAACTGCGGCTCGATCACCTGCATCATATGCTTGACTTGTGTGGGCTCACAGCTGTCAATCAACTCATCCAGTGCCAGCAGCTTCTCTGGGCCAGTCCAGCTCTGGAACAGAGGACAGAGGATTAAAAAAACTTGCACACTCCACATTACATTTATTTGGTTGTTGCTTCTCTCCAATGTGAATTTAAAATAAGAGCATGGAAGCTCGATAGAAACAAAAGCAGCTAAAACATTCCCTTTTTTGGAAAGCAGACCTATTGAAACCAATAGTCTCAAATCAGGTAATAAAAGGCTATTCAATTTGACACCCAACAATCCTGACCTTGTAGAAGTAAAGGTTTACTCTGTTTTGACACGGTAAAATAGATTTATAGTCAAGGGATTAGTCAGAGTGCCACTGTGGGTACTGTACTTCTGGCAAACATTTTGATTTACACTTATTTTATTTAATGTCACTACAGTCTGTACGATTCTCTGTGAACTGTCCTCTCCAGTTCGCCAAATAAATATTGCAAGTTGGTTATCACAGATGGCAAAGCACTAGTTGAACACTGTCAGCACATTATTAATTTGCACGTCTGGACTGCCACACCCAACACAGCTGCAAACGTAGAGCATTAACTGAAAACACAGCACTGGGGCGTTACAGGCTGAATGTCCTAGTTTACCACCATTAAACTAGATGTCCCAGTGTGCTTATGTAAGGTTTGGTTATTTTTTCCAGAGTCTGACACCTTGATTGGAGAATCTTGGAAAGATCCAGCTTTGTGCAGTATGATTGTAACACTAATGTTCCCTACGTGCCCTCCACAACAGCACAGAGTTGCTAGAGGCACCAGACTATTGCTAGTAGCCAACACATTAGTGGAAAATTTGTACATCAGGAACCATACAGTATCAACAGTGTTATTAGAGCTCTGTGGGGTTTTGTTTCTCCTGCTTCAGCGTTCACTTGTTTAACGCTGGCGGCTGAATAGCATTGTACTGTATGTTGGACCAAACAGCCACAGTTGTTTTCCTCTCTGGAGTGCTGAAATCTAACAATGATTACAGGCTAGGAGGCAGGATGGAAAATCTGGCACACGCAAACCACCTGTAATTTGGCAGCTAAAAGCTTTAGCCAGAGGTGCTGGTTATGGAGGTAATCAAGGGGTTCAGAGCCCCCCCTCCCCCTCTCCCTCCCCCAAACAGAAGGAGGACCATGCAACAGTTACTCATGTGTTACAACATCTTCTCCCATGGATTATTGGCACTTTTGTTCAAACTGAATCCTGAACAGTCCTCGCAAGTCCCAAACCTTTTTTGTTTGGACTGCTAGTAAACCCTCATACCTCTAGTTTATCCATTTATAAACATACTTGATTATATTTGATTTTGTTTGTGTTGTTTTGTATATATTTTTTCTTATTTGGTACAAACATTGCAGAATATTTCTGATCATTTATCTCAAATCAAACCTGTGGAAAGCCCAGTGTATTCTAGGGGCCTCCAGGATAATCCCCAGTGGCTAAGTGTGGTTTATTGTTTTTGATGAACCATATTCCTGCCCAAGATGTCAGTCCTTTGCTTTGCTTTAGTGGCTGATTTACTTAATTTCCCAGAATTTCCTTCAACAGATCCCAAGAGAATGGCCGTGACACTAACCGACAGCCAACATCTATGATCACTGTGCTGATGCTTGGAACATGCAGGAAATTCAGCCTGGCTTGATCATGCAGAAGTGTTACGCCTTTGATCAGCTAATCATTATGATGATGGGCCGCTGATGAAATACATCCGTTCAGCCATTCAAAGAAACACTTTAGTATCTGATGAAAAAGTCCCACTGAATTCTTCAGCCTCCTAAAAGACCAAAAAGGTTACTGAAGTATGACTGCTATGAGCTACACAGACACTGAAGAGGCAATTATTTCATCCTTTGTGCCAGTTATAACACTGATCGGCCCTGCTTGTGATTTAGACAATGTTTAGTCTGACAAATTACTAAGTTATTTCAATAATTTAATTTGGCAGTTTAACAATGTCAAGCCCAATGTGCCTGTATGTTGGTTATATTAAAGAAATAGTTCAGCATTTTGGGAAATAAGCTTATTTGCTTTATCATCAAGAAATAGCCCCAAACACGAACCTCCATAAAATCACAACTCTTCTTTTTTTTACACTTCTGTTTTTGTGCAGATTAAACAAACCCAGATATAACAGGATAATTAGTGGCCTTTCAAGGTGCTGGTAGGCAGATTTTGTTTGTTTTTGTTTTCGTGCGACGCTAACTGGTTTCTGGCTGTAGATTCATATTTACAGACACAAGTGGTGTCAATCTTCTCATCTAAGTCCTGGTGCAGAGGATAGTAAACACACTTCCTAAAATCCCAAAGTAATCCTTTCATGTAAAATGTGACTTTGTGATGACAGTGCGTGTCCTTGTGCTTATCCTTTAAACAGCATCCCAAAATAACACCAGCAGTTTTTGTGAAAAAACATTTGTTCTAGCTACAGTACATTGCTTTGTACTTGTGTTCCCAGCTATAATGGCAGCTACAGGCTAGGACTGGACTGGGGAATGTACAGAATGTAATTTTGAAGTTTAGCTGCCTGTAGCCTGAGTTAGTAGACTGTGGTGGGTCAGGCCTGAGGATTAATGTGTAAAATAAACATTGGTGTCCCAGGGTGGCTCCGCCATCCAAAGATGATGAGTTTACAGCTCTCTTAGGTAATAAAATCCACGACAACTTATTATATAGGAAATCAGACAGACCCCATCAAGTCTAATATGTTTAAATGACAACCTACTTGAATGAGGTCTGAGAGCTTATGTCTAACATGAAGGAAAATGCTATTATGTTGCATCTGCACAGAAAATGATAATACAGCAACATGAATATAAAAGTGAAACAAACTATAATGAGGAAAAGTGACTGCAGTATTACCTTGTCTCTGCAGACACTAACTAATCAGTGAAGTGGCTGAAAATAAGATCAAATTGTTGCTCATCATGGACACAAGATAACCTCTTAAGAAAACCAAAATCTATCTTAGTCTCCTTCGATAATGCAGTAAAAATAAATGACAGGGTAATAATAGGCTTAGATCATCCTGCAGTAACTTCATTAATTCAGGGGATCACAGAAGACAACATCTGTTCAACTTTTAATACAGTAGACACGTGATCTTACAGCTCTTTTTAGTCTGAACAGGTACGGCTAGTTCCAATTCCACGCTACAGTGCCTATGGTAATGTGATGGGCCAGAACAACAAGGCAGCAATTATCTCTGAGACTAAGTGAACATTGATTGGGCACAACATCTGTTTTTTGATGAGCTTTTGCTCAAGGGTTCAGAGTCGCCCAAGGGGACGGGGGAGGAAAAAAAAAAAAAAAGGAGAAGAACAAAACTCCAGCGTGCTCACCTGAAATGTTCGGAGCCATTCTTGGAGACCCGTGGGTGGCTGGATTGAGGTGATACGCCGTCTCTGTTGCCCCTGACCGTTAACTGTTCTGATGTGGCCAAATGTGGTGGGTGTGGCTGGACATGGGACAATTCCCGTTGGGCTGCAATTTAGAGGAAAAAAGGACAATTTAAATCTCAATAACATTATGAGACCTTTATTGCCAACTATAGAGGGAGGTTATGAAAACGGTATAATGCACAACAAGAAAAGAAAACAAACATTACAAGGACATGACATATTAAAGATGCACTATCAATGAAGTCGATAATAAGGAGACATGATCAAGATGTTTATTTGTACTAGGCTTACTTTTGCTGAGGTCTTTGCAGACATTTACCCAACAAATTATTTTGACAACACTAAATATGGCCTGTGGGTAAATGGGACAGCCAATATTGCAAAGATAAATATTTAAAGCTGTATAAAAGCATTTTGCCCATCACTGATTTGATTTAGCAATAAAAACCACAGCTGAAAGCAGCTGTATTCTGTTGGCAAATTTAACTAAAAAGTGTTTTCTTTTTAGTTCAAGGCAACTTCCTTAATTTACCCCTTTTTTGTTATGTAAGAGTTATGATTATATGACCAGTTGTGTTGTCATGATCAAACATAATAATATCTTATATAGCTCATATACACTGCCATGAAGTCACAAATTGTCTTCAGGTCCAACAGCAGCTGTGATATTCTTACATAATTGATATAGTCATATAATAACAGTTCAAAGAAATTTAAATTTACAGATGTTAACAAAATACAAACTTTGCATGGCATCAAAAGATTTTTGCTTCGGACAAATAAGAACATTTTTGAGTCCCTTTAACATATTTTCTAGTTTCAAAAATGATCATTCTGCGATCCTGAATGACTTACAAAACAAACTATTTTCTACCATTCTGTCCACCTCATTTAGGGGTAGGTTAAGAACTGAAATCCCCCCTCTGTGGAATGAAATACAGTTTCACAGTACAACAAGGATTTATTTAGGATTTTAGGATTTATTACATGGCTGCATTACTTTAAGCTCAGTATACCTAATAAATTAGTATATTTTTGAGAGAGATGCTTCCAAGTGTGCACATGCAGTGGCACAGATCTGTTCTGTTCAGGTCCAGACTCTCCTGTTGTCAGAACTTGGGTGTGAAAAGTGGTACAGGACTTCAAAAGACACCCATGTGCCCTTATAATGTTAGGGCAGCAGGAGAAACCAGCCAGTGGGCACCCTCAGTTTGTTGGAGTCTGCTTGCTGACAGCAAAATGGGAAACCGGGGGTCTATTTCATTATTGATTCATTTTTAATGGGAGAGGAAACTGAGACGGAGCCAGTTAGATGGCAACATTTACAGTTAAGTGGCTGTGTTCAGTCTGAATTTTAATGTGGCTTCATGTGAACACATCCATTAAATATTTAGGGTTAGAGAAACATGTGGGACTGTGCGCTGGATGCTGCAGATACAATGAAATGTAAAGCATCATTCTTGCTTCTTTGTTTGATGACACACATAGCTTCTTTGTTCATACCTAAAGATATACTTTAATTATTTCTTTTCTTTATTTATGTGTACAGTGAGATTAAGGATATACAGCTCTTTAAAATTTCATTTATACTAAAATCCTTTTGATCATAGCAGGGGAAACAAAAGCAAGACCCTGCAGCTCAAGTACAACTCCTGTGTGTGTTTTCTTTACCTTGGATACTCCGGGCCTTTGCAGGGCTTTTTTCCTGAAGGGAAAGATCGGACCTCTGGGCCATGGTCCAACTTTCTTTTCATCTAAGAAAGAAAACAAAAGAAAAACATTAGAAACCATCACCAAAATGGAGGAGACCGTTTAGAAACACAAAAGGAATTATTAAAAAACATCACTCCGAAAACTGTTAAAGTGAGAGGGCAGCTCTTCAGAAAAATTTAAGAATGGACAAAGGTCACTGAAGTTTTTAAAAACAGTGGTGGAAGCAGAAAATTACTTTTACAAGTTAACAGACTTTGTTAACATTATGTCTGAAATTCAGCATAATAAAATACAGACACCACAGTCTTGCAACAGCTTTATGCAAATGGGAAATTAATCTTTAATGCCTAGGATAGAGAATCAGTTTATTAACATGTTCCATAAGAAAGCAAAAAGATTTGACTGGTCTATAGATGAAGCTACTCAACATCGTGACATGACAGGATACAAAGCAGGTGCTTGTTTTACACTGCTGAGCTTTATTTTGATTATTTCCCACTTTGGAAGGACAAGACAAGTGAACAACAATTCTTGGGCAACCAGAGACCCACAGATTGTTCATGCACACACACACACACACACACAC